>OX333079.1:26254268-26578800 GCA_946863875.1 Alloplasta piceator
TGAGCTGGAACTTAAGTTCGATCGAACTTAGCACGGTTAGTTTCGACCACTGGTTTCGCTGCCCATAAATCGAGAGAAGAATATTTGACACTTTTCGATTTTCACGACCATGTTGCACTCTGTTTGTATGTGCCAAAGAAAAACAAAGCTGTAATTTTACTATCGGCAATACACTCTGATTCTTCTGTAAATGATAATAATAAAAAAAGCCTTGCATGATTACTAATATTATAATAAATACAAAACCGGCGTGGATACAATGGATCAAATGGTAACGTGATACACTACACACATGCGCACTCAGAGATTACCTCTTGCTATGTCTTTCAATGTTTTAGACGTAGGCACTCTTGCTTCATATATATTGTGACGTGATTTTTCGGACTCACGGCCACAAAGCCAGAAACGCTCTCGCAAAAATGTATTGTTCTTGTTGTGCTGCCCGATTCGGTAAGATAAAGAAAACGTGTTCTCGCCTTGGTCGCGTTTCAAGCACGTGACGACTATCTTTGGTATCGATTCGGTTAGGAAAAGTTTACAAAGAATCACGGGTTCGAATGCGTCGGAAAAATATGTCTCTAGGTAATGAGTTGCCCGACGAAGGCGAGCGCTCGACGAGAATTCTCGGTAGAATTGTTAAAGGTCCGGCTGCAATGTCGGCGCCCTGGCGTAGAAGGAACCACGAGCTGGAGAGTAGGCGGAGATTGTTACGGGCCATGGCTGGGAAGCATTGCGCCGCGTTAAGTAGAGTAGAGCCTTGCTTTCGCCCGGGTTCCAGGAAAAGCTGCCACCGAGATCCTCAGCACGCTACCGAGGATGATAATTCTCCAATCACGCTCTCGCATACGTAAAAAAAAGAGAAATAATGAGGCAGCAGCTATCGGTCAGAGAATTTGGATGATCATTCCAAATTCTCGACAAGAGATTAAGAGAGTCGGTCTCCGATCGCCGTCGAGATAAGACCTCGCGCTCTCGCTATTGTGTTCGCGTTGTGTTGATACTCGGTCTCGCTCTCTCTTTCGTTCGCGCTACGTGTAACGTGCCCCGCTCTCGCTTGTGTAATACGCGCGCCTCGTAACCTGTGTGTGCCCATCGTTCTAACAAGTGCTCCCACATCCTAGTAACGAAGAAAGTTCGTTTTGCTATCGTTGAATATCCCCCTGGAGATATTTAAGTGCAGTGTGCAGTGCATCAGTGCTAGTTTCTCGCGTTTTGCCTGAAAACAGATCTCGTAACCCCCTGAAAGACGGAAGATCTTTCAGGCGAGTCGTTTGTTCGTTACGATCCCGTTAACGGTCTCGGATCCGAATTAGTTCCCGCGCTATTTGCTGACATTCAACTCCGACTCTCTCTACCATAACCCGCATCCGGAGCAGCCGTGCATTTCCGCAACCGCTCATCCTCGTTCGTACGTTCCGTCCGTTTGTCCTGTACTGTTTCGTCCGTACGGGAATTGAGGTCTTCCTACTCGATTCCCAGTTCAGTCCCGTTAACCCACCGGCGACATAAACAGTGCGTTCGTGGAGTCGAGCCCTTCCCACTCGACTCCCAGTTGTGACTGGTTTGTTAATTTCCGAGGAAATCAAAATTAACTGGCGCCCGCCGGCATGTGAAACGCTGCGTGCGGGGATGGCGGCCGAAGGTGACGGACCCGGTATCGTTCGATCTCGATAGAGAAAGAAAATCCGTCACAATATATAATTTATTATGAGAACAAAAAGTTCCAAAACAAAAATTATCAGTTGTTACGTCATAAAGTAGGGTTTTGGATGACCGTTTGTTTCGTTAATCGACGGAAGACATACGAGTGGACCCACGACGCGCTGGTCAGGGAAAAAAACTCTCCTTTTAGCACTCCTGGCCGTGGACTCATATATCGCGACCCAGTTTTAAGTATAACTTTTCGGAAAATTACTTGGGAATGGGCACGGAAATTTTGTTGGTTCGATTTTTGTGGATGTTAATTAAAAAAGATAGGGGTAGTTATCTTTGTTTCTGATTGGTGAATTTTAACTCTGGATTCGGTATTGATTATTAATTTTCGCTTACCTTGTGCGTCGGGAAATCAAGGAAGAAAATCAAGAAAGAAACGAAACCTTCGTGGAGTCTCTTAGATGTCCGAAGAAGGGTCGGACCGATGGCAAAATTGTAGTGAGTCGCGGATTTGTTCCGGTGTTTTTCGTAATTTATTTTTAACAAGTCACTCGGCAAAAATCAAGACGTTACAATAACGATAAATTAATTAAACTCACAATTGAAAAACTCTCAAAATAAATGATGAGGTCACAATATGTAACATTTTCAATAATGATCGAACATTATAATTTGTTCAAGTAATATAAAAACGAATACTTGAGCTTGCTAAATCAAGAGGAACGAATTGTTAATTCCGATTAAATTTCTGAAAATAAATTTCGAAATAGTATTCAGAAATTAAACAATACTACCAAAAACGACCGAATATTCTAAGTCTTCAATTGTTCGATCTAGTTTCCTCAGAAAATATTCTAAGTCCCAAAGTCGAAAAATGTGGAAAAATAGAAATATTCCAAGTTTTGACTTGCAAGATATCGAGTGACAGCGATTATGCGTCTAGGTCAAAAATGATCGACGAACTCCATGAGGAGCGTCCGGACCGCGTTTTTATAGCAAAAATCCGCTTCCACTTCCATGCTTCTAACAAAGACAGAATATTTTGCAAGGGTGGGATTCGATTTCCCTAAAGTGGGAAAAAACTTCTTCTTGATGGTCCTTATAAGGCGAGGAAAACCTTTACTGGTTGCCTGATTGGTTCCCTTCATAGTATCGTGTGCGAAAGGGTGGAGGGGTCTTCGTCTATTTCCCCTTATTGATTGACTGATTCATACTGTCGGTGATTGTGTGTATGGGGGCTAATTTATTCAGCGTATTTTTGATAGGGAGTGACCTAAGTTGTTCTTGCACATTTGGTTGAAATGTCTCTGATTTCGTTTAAATATGCGAATGAATACAATGCAAAATGTGGGTTTTCTTCCGGATCGTAGTTATAAAAGTTTTCTGCGTGATGAATTATTTACTAGATTATTTACCATCATCGTTATGTAATTATTATTTCTCAAAAATTGTTATTCTTCTTCTTTACTCAAAATAGGCCTTATATTCTTTGAATTCTAATAGTAAGAGAACAAATGCATTTAAATGGAACAAAATACAACGGGCGAGCAACGTTTGTATTTCACAAAATTTAGACGTCAGTTCCCCGTTAGACGTGACAACTCTATACACCATTCTTCAAGGTCGCTCTTCTTCTCTTTCGACCGACGAAGGCAAACATCATAGGCTTGTTCGTTAGTCGTGGCGACTCTGTACATGATTCACCCTGCTCTTGGGTCTTCGGAAGTTCGGAATTCTCGTTGAAATTTTCTTATATTCACAAGTGCTTTCGTCGTTCGTCCAGCTCACAGAGCTGCTCAAAGAAAATTTCAGCTTGCTTGCGGGTTATATTATATTTGTTTAAAAATAATTTGTATCAAATGTTGTATTCTTTTCAGAAAAACGATATTTTTTGCAATACGGCCTTTTTATATTATGTAATATTTATGTAATTAGTTTTCCTGAATTTTCCCTTTGATTTTATTATTGTTTCTTTTTGCAACATTACTTCATCATGCTAAACCGTATTACAATATTATCGATCTCTGCGCATTGAATTACTTTCCTCTTCTTATCTGTTGTTGTTGTTGTCATTATTATTATTATTATTATTATTATTATTATTATTATTATTATTATTATTATTATTATTATTATTATTATTATTATTATTATTATTATTATTATTATTATTATTATTATTATTATTATTATTATTATTATTATTATTATTATTATTATTACGATATTTTTATGAATAACAATATTTTTCGCTGACCATGATTGGAATGAAACTTGTAATACAGTCATATTTTATTTGACTGCGTTTCTGTTTAACTATTTTCGCAAACTAACAAATTTGATCAGCTATCTCAATGGAACGATTAATCATAATGTTGTTTAAGAATGATTATCAAATCTTAATCAAGAGAACGTAATTGCGTCATATAATTAATTTCACATTCAAGCAGACTTAATTGAGAGAACTGATCTTTCATAATGATTTTACATTTCTGAAAAGATTTCCATCGGAAATCTCGATCTTTTCGTGCAGTTGAGAATTATTCTTTGAATACTCAAATAGACAATATATGTATATACTGCGACTTCTTCGCCTTTACACACAAAGCTGCGTATAGCCAACTCTCTCTCTCTCTCTCTCTCTCTCTCTCTCTCTCTCTCTCTTGATAGGAGGAAGAGTAAGGGCCATAAATCATCATAATATTGGAGTTCTAGAAGTCGACGTTTCGTGGACTTCCCAAGCTCGAGAAATTCTTGATATAATCCTACATGACCCTGCTTTTTCTGGACTCGAAAATTTCTATTATCCAGGATAATTTCCGCACATCCGTGAAAAGAGGTTGTCGCGTTGAACAATTATGAGAATAGTCTCGTATTGATAAATAGTAATTCTCTCAGTATCGGGATGCATTAAAATTTGAATTTGATTTTACTTCATTATTGGACGTTACGTCAGGACGTAACACAGTCATGTACTTTCTTGCATCAACTAAGTGAGGAACTGGCAAAATCTTCCATTCAAGATCGTTCTGTGAATGGCCAAATAATGCGCTACTACAATACGAAAATTGTGGTTGAGAGCGTGATCGAGCTACAGCTTGGACCTTCCGTTGATTCTGAAAAACAAACTCAACCTCGTGACACTGGTAGGATAAAAATTACAAGTTCTTGTCATGTTTCTTCGCCTTTACACACAAAGCTGCGTATAGCCAACTCTCTCTCTCTCTCTCTCTCTCTCTCTCTCTCTCTCTCTCTCTCTCTTGATAGGAGGAAGAGTAAGGGCCATAAATCATCATAATATTGGAGTTCTAGAAGTCGACGTTTCGTGGACTTCCCAAGCTCGAGAAATTCTTGATATAATCCTACATGACCCTGCTTTTTCTGGACTCGAAAATTTCTATTATCCAGGATAATTTCCGCACATCCGTGAAAAGAGGTTGTCGCGTTGAACAATTATGAGAATAGTCTCGTATTGATAAATAGTAATTCTCTCAGTATCGGGATGCATTAAAATTTGAATTTGATTTTACTGCATTATTGGACGTTACGTCAGGACGTAACACAGTCATGTACTTTCTTGCATCAACTAAGTGAGGAACTGGCAAAATCTTCCATTCAAGATCGTTCTGTGAATGGCCAAATAATGCGCTACTACAATACGAAAATTGTGGTTGAGAGCGTGATCGAGCTACAGCTTGGACCTTCCGTTGATTCTGAAAAACAAACTCAACCTCGTGACACTGGTAGGATAAAAATACAAGTTCTTGTCATGTTCGCTACAAAGAAACGATCAAAAAACGCAGGAAATTACGAAATTATTATTCGGTTTGCGAAAAGCCTGTCTGGGATGAACACTTCATCGACAATTAAATATATTGATTGCGCTACATAAATGTAAACATATTCTATAATTTACCTTGACAAATATTGCCATTGTTTAATCATTAACTCGCATTACCGCAATGAAATATTCACCAGTGATATTCAATAATTCCTGAGTCGAAACATCATTTTTCATGTAGTGGATACCCGGTTGTGCCCGCTAAGCACATATACCGTCATTTAGTTTGGGTTCAAAAAATTTGAAAAAATTTACCAGTGCGCTTTTTAGCTTTTAAAAAAGTTAAATAATGGGGATTTGAAGGCTCCGGTCGAGATTTCAATGTTTATTCAAGTTATAAGCAAAAATATGACGAGGTGGGCACCCGGGTACTCGGATGTGTACATAAGGGTTGAGTTCCAACTTGAGTTCGATCGAAAGTTTAATCTCAAGTTTGATCTTAATATCGATTATAAGATAGAACTTATGACTCAAAATGTGGGCCTAAGTGTGACTTCCGGTTCTACCACCCTGTTGTTGACTGGATATGCTGCATCATTTGCAAGAACTGGATTTTGGCATGTGTAACAAAGGCTCAACCAATCCTGCCTATGAATGTATGGTGTGCGGGAATACAGACCTTTTTCACCTTTTCTCTTTTTGTTGCTTAAATTTATTATAATATTACTAAAGTTGATTTTAATGTTTCTCAAGTTCATTTTGATTGCAAAGATTATAAGACTGATTAGTAATCATGTGCCTATAATAGTATTTGGTGTTTTGATGTAAAATGTCTTTTATAAAAAATGATGCATTGATTGTCAAAAATCATTGTTTTTCATAAAATTTCATTTATATAACCTTTACCGTTTGGATCTTTGACATAAGCTGCTTTTTGATGCCTCGTCAAAAAAACCTCACACTCGGGGTTACTTTGACACTTTGAAAAAAAATATATATAAAATTGTGTGGGGCTGGTGGGGCTTGATAATGCTATATATTTTATAGCCAAAGGACACATTGTTCTGTTGGAGCCAAAAAAATTAGTTTTGGATGTTAACAAAAAGTTATCATCAAAAAACTTCCGAAACAAGAGCAAAGTAGCCCCATTTTGCGGTATGGCAAGTGTCTGATCCGAAAATGTCCCTTCCCTTTTCCTCTGCATATTTGATCGTCTGCTTTGATTGGCGTAATTCATCGTTTTCGCTATTTCTGTAAAGTGCAGCACGACGCGAAATACTTTGAGACAAATTTTCACGGTTTCTTTCTCATAAAATTTGGAACCTCGCAAAGAAGTTGAAGAGATTGTAAGTCCCGAAGGAAGTTGAAGCGGAAGTACTTTTGTCCGTCTCTTCTGGTTTCTTTAATCTTACTTTTTCGTTCTCCTCCTCGAATCTCGTAATCGGATGGCCACAGGAAGTTTTCGAAGCTATACGGAACTTTGCGAGAATATGCGGAACGACGAGTGAGATACGTGGAGAGTACGATGAAGAATAACGCTGAAGTACATTTGTGCGAGGAAGGGACTTTAAACAAGGTGCAAGAAGAATTTTACAAAGCGTTGGACTTTGCCCGCACTGGCTTGCTCCGCGGATGGGCGTAATCGCCACCGTGTTACGATCTCTCCCTCTTTATCATGTACATAGATATGTTTGTACATGTATATGAAGTGTTTCTGGCCAAAAGAACAAATGTTCCATCCTAACCCTTTTCAATTTTATCGTTTATTATTTTTCGTATCTTTCGGCCACGTCTGAGAATAAAAACGCTTAATTTTTTTAAGATGCTTTTGATAAGCCGAAAAGTTTACATTTTCCTTTAAGAAAACAATATTGAGTCCAATTAAAGTATTTTGAAATTGTTGTAGAAAATAGGGCGTCGAGTTATTCGTGACCATTTGAGATGTGGTATGTTTTATGCGATCTTTTAAAGATTAAAAACTCTGATTCAATGTCTGTAAATGCGGAGACTCTGTCAAAAGTGTCTGTATGAATGGAATAACGCGAAAGAAATATTTTAACTAGGTTAACGCGGTTTAGCAGTAAGTAATTTGGTTAGTGGTGCGAGCAGTTTGTTTAGTTTGGTGCAAGTCAAACCCATCGTAGCAATTTTTTTCTATTTTTTAATCGAGGGTTTAAATCAACAAAAAAGTGTTTTTCCTGATATAGCAGATATAAATTTATTAGTTTGTCATTTAAAAAAGTATTGATTTCATCGCACTCGAAATATTCTAAATAATCCTTATTGCATACCGGATTCTGCAACGAAGTTCACCCTTAACCGTATTTGACAGATAAAAGTGATTGAAAATTCTTAAAACGTATCTTTCAAGGGGAGGTCACCAGCGAGAGGCTTAAAAATGCATGAACTTTGGGAATTTTTTCTTTATATAAAATAAATAGTTTCGAAATGGGTTTTGACGTATTCTGTTCTTTTATAAATGGAGAGTAAATTCCAATTTTATTTAAAAAAAAAAATCAAAAATGGGGGCTCGAGCTCTAGTTGAATAAAGCCCTGTACGGCGCATTTTGGTCTCCGCGGCGGGGCGCTCCACAGCTCTGCCAGTTCATCCGAATCAAAATCCGGTTAAAAATGGTCAAACTAAATTAAATTTGGAAGGCCTTATTGATACTCGTTTTAAAAAAAACCTGTAAATAACGAAATGCCAGCCGTTTCAAAAGAAACCCAATTTTTTTGTCCTTTTTTAGGCACTCATTCATTTATGACAGAAAGTGCCTATTGCAATGACCTCGAATTCTGCGTCGGATGTCCGTCCAGACCCAGATCTCAAAAACCTGTGTTCGGAATTTAATTTCCTTTGGAGAGTAGTTGCGTATGTTTGTAATCTCTATGCCTAAGAAGTTTAAATCCAAACGAATAGTGTAAAATAAAGATTTTTTTAAAAAAGCCATTTTTAAGCAAAAACGACGTTTTATGACCATGAGTAGTTGAAAGTTGGAATTTCACGAACGAAATTTTCTTTAACTCACACAATGTCTGTATATTATTGTAAACAAATGTCTCACGAAGTATGAATCCAATCGGACAGCATTACGTTTGCAATTTATGCAAAAAACACCATTATAACCAAAAAATGCTATTTCTGTCCAAATGCACTTGGAACTTGGAAGTTCACGAACGAATTTTTCATTAACTCACACAATGTCTGTGTATGATTGTAATCAAATGTCCCACGAAGTGTGAATCCAATCAGACACCATTAAGCTTGGATCTCAAACGTGAAAAAACAGAAACTGAGCATTGATTTATAACCAAAAGCTTCTTTAACTTATTATAATCGTACTAATAATCATTAATGATTAAAATTTTATGATAAATAGGCCCATGTCAAATGTCACTAATATTCTTCATTACTGCCTCATATTTTATCAATTCTGCGAATATAATCTGTCAATGCATTTAAATGTATTATTGATTGTTTAGATTTTTTCATATCGTATTGGTTATATTCAAACCTGTCTTTTTAATAATGATTAATGGAATTTATCGGACTACTCGATGTTTATAATGAATCGAAGAGTTTAAATTACGGTGTGAGTGCCTATTAAAACGTCCCTAAGGGACATGTTGACCAACATTCAAAATATATCACAAGAACAAAATGTATGATCCTTATATTCCAAAGTTGTGAGTGCCTACTAATATGATCTTGGAAATTCGATCACCAACTCTTTGAAAAGTTGCGCTTATGAAGAATGAAACATGTGACTCGATATGAGTAGATGAATAAGGCCGGTCCTGTCCCAAGATCCCTACCCCGACATTTACCGACCTTTTTCAAGCGAGACTCGCGCCACTTAGCCGAGACTCGAACCACTTAGCCGAGACACAAACCGCGTCGTGAGTCAAGGGCGGCTTGCGGATGGTGGGTGGCGGACGGTGGGTGGCGGGTGGCAGGTGGGTGGCGGGTGGCAGGTGGGTGGCGGGTGGCAGGTGGGTGGTGGGTGGCAGGTGGGTGGTGGGCGGCAAGGGGGAGGAGGGAGATTTGGGATTTTTTTGTTAGCATGTGTTGCGTGTATCTGCGTGCACGGCTTACGGACGGTGGGTGGCGGGCAGTGGGTGGTGGGTAGCAGGTGGCAGGTGGGCGGTGGGTGGCCGGCGAGAAGGGGGGGGGGGAATTTGGGATTTTGTTTTGTTAGCATGTGTTGCGTGTATGTGCGTGCACGACTTGCGGACGGTGGTTGGCGGGCGGTGGGCGGTGGGTGGCGGGTGGCAGGTGGGCGGTGGGTGGCAGGTGAGGGGGGGGGGGTTAAGATTTTCTTTCGTTAGCATGTGTTGCGTGTATGTGCGTGCATGTGCGTGTGTGCGGGGGAGGGGGGTCTTGGGATTTTCTATGAGATGCTCATGATTTTTTGAAGAAAGCATTGGATGACGCCGTCGTCGATGGCGTTGACCCGCACTCTCTCGCACGCTCCCTCTTTCTCTCTCTCTCTTGCACGTGCTCTATCTCTCTCGCTCTCTCTCTCTCTTTGTCGCACGCGCGCGCTCTCGCACGCAGAGTGTCGAGTATCAAATTTATGATGTATACAACTGTACTCTACCATGATCCGACTTTTTTCGTCGCGATGCATATTATCGACACATAGCTGCATAGACGATTATTCGTTCACAATTTTCGATTCTTTCGAGCAGTCCTCTGCCAACGTTATTTCTGCATCTCTCTCTCTCTCTCGCTCTCTCTCTCTTTCATTTGTTCTCCGTATCTCGTACGTCCGTGTATTCTAAGCGACGAGATTGCTAATGATTTAGACTTTTTGTAGTTTGAGCATAATTTTTGGGATAAAAAAAATCAAATCAAATATTTTTGGTGAAAGGCCCATTGATATTCACTATTTTATTTGTTATCAATATCCCTAGATGGCATTCAAATTGAAAAAAGTTTTATCATGATATTTTGATATCCAGATATTTCGAAGCTATGATAATTCTTTCAGAAAATTTTTCTATCGTGTTCCGCTTGCGGGTCCACTGATATTAGTAATGTACATATGAATTCTATGGTCGACATAAAAATTAGGAAAACTTTTTTTCATGAAGAAATTGGTTTTTCAGAAAATTTATTATTTTTTCTCACCAAAGATCGAAGAATAGTAATGTAATTTTTCTCTCATCTGCTGCGAATAATATAGAAGTTTACTTTGAAATTTATATCATGAACAAACCAACCTTTTTTTGTACTGTCTTTCCAAGTTTTTTAAAATGATTTTTATAACTTCACGTAAAACTCCTATGCTATTTGCAGAGGATGAGAAAGCATGAGTAATCATCACTTCCAAGGGCCCTCGTCCAGAAAAAAATATTGAATTATTCAGAAAAATCTTAGATGTCTTAGCTTATTATCACGAAATTTCCATGCCGTCGGCACATTATGAGAAAAATCCAGTATACTGATATCTTTAGGTCTATGGTCAGAAATAAATATTAAAATTTACCGAAAATGTAAATTGTCATAATTTTGAGGATGGTTATTTTTCTCAAATATGAATACATTTTGATGTAATTATAATAACAATAACAGTCTCCAAGAACCATGGGCTTACGGATAGGAAAATCTAAATTTCCGTAACGTTGTAGCATCTGAAGCAATAACAATATTTTAACTAACAATTTTTGTTCCGCACAATCCGTAGATTACATGGAAATCCGTGAAAAAAATATATCATGAAGAAGCCAACGCACTTATTCGATTTCTTTTTAAAGTTTTCTAAATAACTGCTTATAGCTTTTCATAAAATATATGTTACATCCGCAGAATATGAGCAAAGTAAGTAATCCTCATATCGACAACTCCAGATGAATATAAAATTTAAACGAAAATCAAAGTTATTGTGACTATGAAAGATCTGATTTTGTCATGATATTGGGAACCAAAGAAGAGGTATGACTTAATTCTGACGTCAGCAATATGGCGATGAAAGTAAATAGCTCGCTCATGACTCGCATGTGACAGCGTGGTGTAGAGAGAGATTTGTCGTCGATTATTCTCAGCTCATTACAGATTATGCTACTCACCCCACCCCCCGGACACAAATGCGGTAAACGTGTAAATGAAACTTTCAACCCTAACCTAAAAAATAACCACGTTCTGCATCTAAACTCCGAACTCTATATCTATATTATTGTTACGTGGACAATCTCAACAATTTTCAGAATAATCTCGAATTTATCCTAACAAACCTCGACGTTTCGCATGGTCGACGGGGCTTTGCGCTTCCTACTTAGTCAGTTCATAGATTTCGCTACCAGATGAATCCAACTTTAAATCCCGATACTTTATCCAGCATCTCCGTGTCAATCCGTCTCGTAGCATTTGCATATCATCTACAGATTGTAAGAATCATCAATATTAATAAAGGGCTTTCGATCGAAAAATATTTGCTTTCTACTTTTCTTCAAAATCGGAATGAAAAGACCAAAAATAATTTCAATTTTTATTGTAGTTCATGGTAACTCTAATTTGTATCATGATAAAACTTGTTATGAATTTTCACATATGATTGGCAGATTATAAAAAGGGGGTTCCTGATCGGAAAAATATCAGGGGGTTCCCGATCGGAAAAATAGTTGTATTATTCCCGAAAAAATTAGCCTTGAGTCTCATCATCGCCAGTATCATAAAACTGAACTATTATTTATATATGGTTTGTTCCGGTGAAATAACATCGAGAAGGGATATTCGCTCTCCCGCTTGATATACAAATAATTTTAGAGAGGGTCTGACTTCACGTGATTTCGTGTATAAAATTCAATCAAAAAGCACGGCTGAAAAAGTATATAGATATTGACACTGATTCGCGTAAAAAATCGAACAATGAATTTGATAAAATTTTTTTTAAACTCATGAATAATGCAGTTTTCGGGAACATAATGAAAAACGTTAGGCGACATCAGGATGTTAAGCTTGTGATAAAATGGGTTGGAGCTTTTTGGTGCAAGGGCTTTAATCGCAAAGGGTACATTTCACAGCTGCTCGAGCTGAAGTGAAATTTATGAAACCGACGCATGTAGAGTTTGCAATTCTCGACATGTCAAAAATCACCCTTTTTACGACTTTCATTATAATTACATGGAAAAGAAAAAACTTCGATAGAGAAAAATAACTTTACACCGATACCGGCAGTCTGAGTATCACATGATGACCTTTCGATATATACAGCTACAATAGGGACGATTTGCCTCGATTTGATACGTCTGATTATGCACCCAACAATCGCTGTGGCATACAATTAGCTAATAAATGAATAAAAATAAATAAATAGAAAATAAATAAATATAACGGTTCACGGAGGATAAGAATAACGGAAATATAATGGAGGAATTTACGGGTTTGAGAGCCAAACTATACACCTTCAAAGTCCAAGGTGACAAAAACGATAAGAAAAGAGCCAAAAGCATTCGAGCATGAATTTTAAGATCGATAACATTTAACGATTATAAAAAGAGTTTGTTCCACCACAAAAATGTAATTAAAACGCAGCAGTTAATCGACAGTCGGAAACAGTGTCGAAACTGACGCTCAGACCAAGTTGGCTCCCGGCTGGAATGGCAATAAAATAATTTTGCTTTAGAATCCTACTGATACACTATTATGGAGTTATGCTATTAATAACAATATGAATGAATGAATGATGTGAACAAAAAAAAATTGGAAACGATGTTAAAAATGAATGCGGTGGTGGTGATGATAGGAAAATCAGAAATATATATCATAATTTTTTTTATAATATTTATATGCATTTGTCTTGAATGTAAAACGAAGAAAACAATAATGTGAACAGTGCAAAAAAAAATATATGTTCCGATAATTATTTTTGTACATTGAATTTAAAAAAAAAAATATATATATATATATCCACCCACGAATTTGGAAAAAAAAAACAATGTGTGTGTGTGTGTGTGTGTGTGTGTGTGTGTGTACTTCTTATTTAATTTCCTCGCCATACCATGCAGCGGGAGGGATACGCTTTGTAGAGAGTGCACCCTAGCTGTACTACAAATCTCAACGCACCATGGAGAGAGAGAGGCAAGGAATCATGATGTTAAATTTTCAGCGTGCTCGCAACGGTCAAGTGGTTCGAGTGGAAATCAATGGTGGCCCACCCTTATAATGATTGCCCATTCTTATAATCCACGTTTTCCTTCTGATTTTTTTTAACACTGTGATTATGATAGACTTCGATAAAATAAAGTCCTAACGTATTGCTAGAAATTTAAGATTACAGTGACAGTACTTTTTCTGTATTTCATGACTCGTACACCGAAACATATCGTCGAGAGATTTTATTTCATGGTCTTAAGGAAATTGGTTTATCTAATTTGTGACCAAAATTTTTTCAATAACATAACACTCTCAGAAATAAAGCAGAAGCTAATGCACATGATCATTAGTAAAACTTCCGACAAGGGCTTGTTTTTTTTTGAGTTGCTCATAAAAGAATGAAAGAAATCGTGAGGTAGGTTTTATATTCAAATTTGAGCTCTTAGCGTAATAATACATGGATTATTTTGATAAATCTGTAAAACTTACCATACTCGTTCATTCGACTTTCAAAATCTTTGAACAACTTTTGATCCTGCACTTGATCCAATCCATGCCCTTGGGTTTAGAAAACATCAAACCAACGCCAGCGAGTTTGTAGTACTCAGAATTCTCATTCTTATTTGGCATTATCGTATGCAATATTTCAATGAGCATAGATGTGACTATGCCAGAACAGTGAATTTAATCACCGATAATTTGTCCCGTGACAACATTTCGCGGCAGCTTGTCGAGTAAAATTTAAATCCAGCTTAACGTATCGTTGCTCAATGAATCACCGATTTTCGAAGCAAATATTTGGTATTTCTTGAACTCCGGTACGTTGCTCATATAGTCTTTAATCATAAGTTTCAACGATTGTTCTTGCAAATTTATGCATGTCAGCGAGGAAAATATTTTCGTAATTAATCGAACACTGCATTAAAATCGAAGAGAGAGAGAGGAGGAGAAAGAGAGAGAGAGAGAGAGAGAGAGAGAGAGAGAGATGGTGTTAGCCTGCTCGGCTTGAGCATCGAACGTTCGTTGAGAGCATGGAGGTCACAAAAAGGAATCGCCGAGCCTGCTTCATATTTTATTTCATTAATAGTTACAAATTATTTTTGCTTATCCAACTATTGTGTGCATTATCCAAGCTCAAGCATTTCACATATAGCTGACTGCCACGATTCTTTGCTACATATTTTCAATGAGATACATATCAGGGTATTGAACACTATGCAGCTCTCGTTCATAGAAACCACCCGCAATGGGCTAATTTTCATGATATTTTATATTATATGTTATGGAGTTAATTTTTCTCACTCGACTTATTGTAAATATCTCCGTTGTCCAGTTTGGTGTGTAAATTTTCTCGAATATATATTTAAATTTACTAATGCGCACTTTATCGCCAATTTTGAATTTCGCTGGTTTTCCCACCTCAGTTCTATTATAAATATCGATCAGTATTTATTCTTCATTCACAGCATCAACATTTTTCGGCTCAATTTCAATAGTATGATAGACAGTGTCATAATACTTGATAATTAACATATCAAGAATATCAAACCATTTCCAGTTTTGGCGAAGACTGAATTGAATCTACATTTTATTCTTAAGCGTAGGGTTGAATCGTTCACAAATTATGGCTTTCAAATTGCTATGCGTAGAATACATATGAATATTAAACTTTTTCATAAGCGTCTTGAATTTGGAATTATAAAATTCTTTTCCACGATTGGGGTGTAGATTTTTCGGTCTACGTCGTTTGGCAAGTGTTTATTCCATTGCAGCGGTGATATCTTCTCTACTCTTGCTCTTCAATGGTTTGACCCATACCCATTTTGAGAATATATCGATGATGGTGCGGAGAAAGTTATTATTGGAGTCTTCCCAAGTAGCATGTCAACATAACCCGAAGACAAAATAACATAGGACAAAAAAAACACCTGACGAAATAACCCCAATGACAAATTACCATGATTACGGAATAACACAACGATAAATAACCCAATACGAAATTAACTCAACAAGAAAACAACACGCGCTCAAATAACACGAAATATTTTCGACAACTGTGACGTTTGAAAATTATAATCAGTTATATGATAGACAATATTCCCCCACGGATTGCGGAATAATTTGTATAAATAATACATTTATCGCGTACGATTTCGATGAATTTTTCCATATCTGTATCGAAACTCTGCATGTGAGGTTTCAAACAGCACCAAAACCAATGTAACTCTGCAACGGAGATATCTAATCTAGTAGCAAATTTTACCTCCCCCCCCCCATCTGAACGCAAATGTCGTCATTTACCAGTATTATTGTGTATACAAATATGTATGGGAACTAAAATGGCAGTGGCTCGTTTCTTTCTCGTTTCTTTCTCGCCTTTCTCGTGTAGAGTCGCGTGTGTAGAGTTGGGTCTGTGTTCAATGGGGGTCTGTAGAAACGAGCCACTGCCATTTTAGTTCCCATACATATTTGTATACACAATAATACTGGTAAATGACGACATTTGCGTTCGGATGGGGGGGGGGGGGGAGGTAAAATTTGCTACTAGATTAGATACTCCGTTGCAGAGTTACATTGGTTTTGGTGCTGTTTGAAACCTCACATGCAGAGTTTCGATACAGATATGGAAAAATTCATCGAAATCGTACGCGATAAATGTATTATTTATACAAATTATTCCGCAATCCGTGGGGGAATATTGTCTATCATATAACTGATTATAATTTTCAAACGTCACAGTTGTCGAAAATATTTCGTGTTATTTGAGCGCGTGTTGTTTTCTTGTTGAGTTAATTTCGTATTGGGTTATTTATCGTTGTGTTATTCCGTAATCATGGTAATTTGTCATTGGGGTTATATCGTCAGGTGTTTTTTTTTGTCCTATGTTATTTTGTCTTCGGGTTATGTTGACATGCTACTTGGGAAGACTCCAATAATAACTTTCTCCGCACCATCATCGATATATTCTCAAAATGGGTATGGGTCAAACCATTGAAGAGCAAGAGTAGAGAAGATATCACCGCTGCAATGGAATAAACACTTGCCAAACGACGTAGACCGAAAAATCTACACCCCAATCGTGGAAAAGAATTTTATAATTCCAAATTCAAGACGCTTATGAAAAAGTTTAATATTCATATGTATTCTACGCATAGCAATTTGAAAGCCATAATTTGTGAACGATTCAACCCTACGCTTAAGAATAAAATGTAGATTCAATTCAGTCTTCGCCAAAACTGGAAATGGTTTGATATTCTTGATATGTTAATTATCAAGTATTATGACACTGTCTATCATACTATTGAAATTGAGCCGAAAAATGTTGATGCTGTGAATAAAGAATAAATACTGATCGATATTTATGATAGAACTGAGGTGGGAAAACCAGCGAAATTCAAAATTGGCGATAAAGTGCGCATTAGTAAATTTAAATATATATTCGAGAAAATTTACACACCAAACTGGACAACGGAGATATTTACAATAAGTCGAGTGAGAAAAATTAACTCCATAACATATAATATAAAATATCATGAAAATTAGCCCATTGCGGGTGGTTTCTATGAACGAGAGCTGCATCGTGTTCAATACCCTGATATGTATCTCATTGAAAATATGTAACAAAGAATCGTGGCAGTCAGCTATATGTGAAATGCTTGAGCTTGGATAATGCACACAATAGTTGGATAAGCAAAAATAATTTGTAACTATTAATGAAATAAAATATGAAGCAGGCTCGGCGATTCCTTTTTGTGACCTCCATGCTCTCAACGAACGTTCGATGCTCAAGCCGAGCAGGCTAACACCATCTCTCTCTCTCTCTCTCTCTCTCTCTCTCTCTCTCTCTCTCTCTCTCTCTCTCTCTCTCTCTCTCTTTCTCCTCCTCTCTCTCTCTTCGATTTTAATGCAGTGTTCGATTAATTACGAAAATATTTTCCTCGCTTACATGCATAAATTTGCAAGAACAATCGTTGAAACTTATGATTAAAGACTATATGAGCAACGTACCGGAGTTCAAGAAATACCAAATATTTGCTTCGAAAATCGGTGATTCATTGAGCAACGATACGTTAAGCTGGATTTAAATTTTACTCGACAAGCTGCCGCGAAATGTTGTCACGGGACAAATTATCGGTGATAAAATTCACTGTTCTGGCATAGTCACATCTATGCTCATTGAAATATTGCATACGATAATGCCAAATAAGAATGAGAATTCTGAGTACTACAAACTCGCTGGCGTTGGTTTGATGTTTTCTAAACCCAAGGGCATGGATTGGATCAAGTGCAGGATCAAAAGTTGTTCAAAGATTTTGAAAGTCGAATGAACGAGTATGGTAAGTTTTACAGATATATCAAAATAATCCATGTATTATTACGCTAAGAGCTCAAATTTGAATATAAAACCTACCTCACGATTTCTTTCATTCTTTTATGAGCAACTCAAAAAAAAACAAGCCCTTGTCGGAAGTTTTACTAATGATCATGTGCATTAGCTTCTGCTTTATTTCTGAGAGTGTTATGTTATTGAAAAAATTTTGGTCACAAATTAGATAAACCAATTTCCTTAGGACCATGAAATAAAATCTCTCGACGATATGTTTCGGTGTACGAGTCATGAAATACAGAAAAAGTACTGTCACTGTAATCTTAAATTTCTAGCAATACGTTAGGACTTTACTTTATCGAAGTCTATCATAATCACAGTGTGCAAAAAAATCAGAAGGAAAACGTGGATTATAAGAATGGGCAATCATTATAAGGGTGGGCCACCATTGATTTCCACTCGAACCACTTGACCGTTGCAAGCACGCTGAAAATTTAACATCATGATTCCTTGCCTCTCTCTCTCCATGGTGCGTTGAGATTTGTAGTACAGCTAGGGTGCACTCTCTACAAAGCGTATCCCTCCCGCTGCATGGTATGGCGAGGAAATTAAATAAGAAGTACACACACACACACACACACACACACACACACACACACACACACACACACACATTGTTTTTTTTTCAAAATTCGTAGGTGGCTATATATATTTTTGTTTTTTTTTTTTTTAAATTCAATGTACAAAAATAATTATCGGAACATATATTTTTTTTTTGCACTGTTCACATTATTGTTTTCTTCGTTTTACATTCAAGACAAATGCATATAAATATTATAAAAAAAATTATGATATATATTTCTGATTTTCCTATCATCACCACCACCGCATTCATTTCTAACATCGTTTCCAATTTTTTTTTGTTCACATCATTCATTCATTCATATTGTTATTAATAGCATAACTCCATAATAGTGTATCATTAGGATTCTAAAGCAAAATTATTTTATTGCCATTCCAGCCGGGAGCCAACTTGGTCTGAGCGTCAGTTTCGACACTGTTTCCGACTGTCGATTAACTGCTGCGTTTTAATTACATTTTTGTGGTGGAACAAACTCTTTTTATAATCGTTAAATGTTATCGATCTTAAAATTCATGCTCGAATGCTTTTGGCTCTTTTCTTATCGTTTTTGTCACCTTGGACTTTGAAGGTGTATAGTTTGGCTCTCAAACCCGTAAATTCCTCCATTATATTTCCGTTATTCTTATCCTTCGTAAACCGTTATATTTATTTATTTTCTATTTGTTTATTTTTATTCATTTATTAGCTCATTGTATGCCACAGCGATTGTTGGGTGCATAATCAGACGTATCAAATCGAGGCAAATCGTCCCTATTGTAGCTGTATATATCGAAAGGTCATCATGTGATACTCAGACTGCCGGTATCGGTGTAAAGTTATTTTTCTCTATCGAAGTTTTTTCTTTTCCATGTAATTATAATGAAAGTCGTAAAAAGGGTGATTTTTGACATGTCAAGAATTGCAAACTCTACATGCGTCGGTTTCATAAATTTCACTTCAGCTCGGGCAGCTGTGAAATGTACCCTTTGCGATTAAAGCCCTTGCACCAAAAAGCTCCAACCCATTTTATCACAAGCTTAACATCCCGATGTCGCCTAACGTTCTTCATTATGTTCCCGAAAACTGCATTATTCATGAGTTTAAAAAAAATTTTATCAAATTCATTGTTCGATTTTTTACGCGAATCAGTGTCAATATCTATATACTTTTTCAGCCGTGCTTTTTGATTGAATTTTATACACGAAATCACGTGAAGTCAGACCCTCTCTAAAATTATTTGTATTTCAAGCGGGAGAGCAAATATCCCTTCTCGATGTTATTTCACCGGAACAAACCATATATAAATAATAGTTCAGTTTTATGATACTGGCGATGATGAGACTCAAGGCTAATTTTTTCGGGAATAATACAACTATTTTTCCGATCGGGAACCCCCTGATATTTTTCCGATCAGGAACCCCCTTTTTATAATCTGCCAATCATATGTGAAAATTCATAACAAGTTTTATCATGATACAAATTAGAGTTACCATGAACTACAATAAAAATTGAAATTATTTTTGGTCTTTTCATTCCGATTTTGAAGAAAAGTAGAAAGCAAATATTTTTCGATCGAAAGCCCTTTATTAATATTGATGATTCTTACAATCTGTAGATGATATGCAAATGCTGCGAGACGGATTGACACGGAGATGCTGGATAAAGTATCGGGATTTAAAGTTGGATTCATCTGGTAGCGAAATCTATGAACTGACTAAGTAGGAAGCGCAAAGCCCCGTCGACCATGCGAAACGTCGAGGTTTGTTAGGATAAATTCGAGATTATTCTGAAAATTGTTGAGATTGTCCACGTAACAATAATATAGATATAGAGTTCGGAGTTTAGATGCAGAACGTGGTTATTTTTTAGGTTATGGTTGAAAGTTTCATTTACACGTTTACCGCATTTGTGTCCGGTGGGAGGGGGGGGGGTGGGGTGAGTAGCATAATCTGTAATGAGCTGAGAATAATCGACGACAAATCTCTCTCTACACCACGCTGTCACATGCGAGTCATGAGCGAGCTATTTACTTTCATCGCCATATTGCTGACGTCAGAATTAAGTCATACCTCTCCTTTGGTTCCCAATATCATGAAAAAATCAGATCTTTCATAGTCACAATAACTTTGATTTTCGTTTAAATTTTATATTCATCTGGAGTTGTCGATATGAGGATTACTTACTTTGCTCATATTCTGCGGATGTAACATATATTTTATGAAAAGCTATAAGCAGTTATTTAGAAAACTTTAAAAAGAAATCGAATAAGTGCGTTGGCTTCTTCATGATATATTTTTTTCACGGATTTCCATGTAATCTACGGATTGTGCGGAACGAAAATTGTTAGTTAAAATATTGTTATTGCTTCAGATGCTACAACGTTACGGAAATTTAGATTTTCCTATCCGTAAGCCCATGGTTCTTGGAGACTGTTATTGTTATTATAATTACATCAAAATGTATTCATATTTGAGAAAAATAACCATCCTCAAAATTATGACAATTTACATTTTCGGTAAATTTTAATATTTATTTCTGACCATAGACCTAAAGATATCAGTATACTGGATTTTTCTCATAATGTGCCGACGGCATGGAAATTTCGTGATAATAAGCTAAGACATCTAAGATTTTTCTGAATAATTCAATATTTTTTTCTGGACGAGGGCCCTTGGAAGTGATGATTACTCATGCTTTCTCATCCTCTGCAAATAGCATAGGAGTTTTACGTGAAGTTATAAAAATCATTTTAAAAAACTTGGAAAGACAGTACAAAAAAAGGTTGGTTTGTTCATGATATAAATTTCAAAGTAAACTTCTATATTATTCGCAGCAGATGAGAGAAAAATTACATTACTATTCTTAGATCTTTGGTGAGAAAAAATAATAAATTTTCTGAAAAACCAATTTCTTCATGAAAAAAAGTTTTCCTAATTTTTATGTCGACCATAGAATTCATATGTACATTACTAATATCAGTGGACCCGCAAGCGGAACACGATAGAAAAATTTTCTGAAAGAATTATCATAGCTTCGAAATATCTGGATATCAAAATATCATGATAAAACTTTTTTCAATTTGAATGCCATCTAGGGATATTGATAACAAATAAAATAGTGAATATCAATGGGCCTTTCACCAAAAATATTTGATTTGATTTTTTTCATCCCAAAAATTATGCTCAAACTACAAAAAGTCTAAATCATTAGCAATCTCGTCGCTTAGAATACACGGACGTACGAGATACGGAGAACAAATGAAAGAGAGAGAGAGAGCGAGAGAGAGAGAGAGATGCAGAAATAACGTTGGCAGAGGACTGCTCGAAAGAATCGAAAATTGTGAACGAATAATCGTCTATGCAGCTATGTGTCGATAATATGCATCGCGACGAAAAAAGTCGGATCATGGTAGAGTACAGTTGTCTACATCATAAATTTGATACTCGACACTCTGCGTGCGAGAGCGCGCGCGTGCGACAAAGAGAGAGAGAGAGCGAGAGAGATAGAGCACGTGCAAGAGAGAGAGAGAGAGAGAGAGAGAGAGAAAGAGGGAGCGTGCGAGAGAGTGCGTGTCAACGCCATCGACGACGGCGTCATCCAATGCTTTCTTCAAAAAATCATGAGCATCTCATAGAAAATCCCAAGACCCCCCTCCCCCGCATACACGCACATGCACGCACATACACGCAACACATGCTAACGAAAGAAAATCTTAACCCCCCCCCCCTCACCTGCCACCCACCGCCCACCTGCCACCCGCCACCCACCGCCCACCGCCCGCCACCCACCGTCCGCAAGCCGTGCACGCACATACACGCAGCACATGCTAACAAAACAAAATCCCAAATTCCCCCCCCCCCTTCTCGCCGGCCACCCACCGCCCACCTGCCACCTGCTACCCACCACCCACTGCCCGCCACCCACCGTCCGTAAGCCGTGCACGCAGATACACGCAACACATGCTAACAAAAAAATCCCAAATCCCCCCCTCCCCCTTGCCGCCCACCACCCACCTGCCTCCCACCACCCACCTGCCACCCGCCACCCACCTGCCACCCGCCACCCACCGTCCGCCACTCACCATCCGCAAGCCGCCCATGACTCACGACGCGGTTTGTGTCTCGGCTAAGTGGTTTGAGTCTCGGCTAAGTGGCGCGAGTCTCGCTTGAAAAAGGTCGGTAAATGTCGGGGTAGGGATCTTGGGACAGGACCGGCCTTATTCATCTACTGATATGTATTATCAAACACAATATACAGTAACATGAAAACAATATAGTATTTCCATACCAAATAAATCAGGACAATGATCAAGGATACAGAGTGCGAAGTGCGACTACAACAGCGAGCGCGAAGCGCGGGGAGGTTCGGGGGCGGAGCGCCCCAACGAGTACGCGAAGCGTACTTGTTTTCTTTTGCTTCAACGAACGAAACAACTATTTCTCAATCAATTTTTGACAGAAATTGCTTTCTGACGGCCCTGCAAAGTGATTTTTTTTTTCATTTGCGCGGAGATTCATGTGAATCGTTTCATTGGTTAAGCTGCAGAACGCCGTGCTTGCTGAAAAATGTTATTTCCGGACAAACGCATTTATAATTAACATTATAAAAAATCTTCGAAAATTTACGTGTGATATGAAATTATCCTCTTACCCATGTGTTCTAAACACTTTAAGGCTGCAAATTATGTAAAAAAAAACACAAATCAAATTTTCCATTCCCATGAACTGTAACCTCCCGTTAAGTAAGTAAATTTAAAGGTTATTGAAAACCTCGGACTAGAATAAAAGAAAAAAATAGGTATTGCACGTTTAAATTGCGAACAAACGAAGTAGCTACGTGTTAATCTCGTTTTACGAGCTAATGATATTTTTTTAAGGTCACTCATTTACATAAAATGTTTTTCTCTGAATTTTCCCAATTCTCTCATGATAAAACGTGAACAAGCATAAGAAAGTATCCAAACCTTCAGGAAATCGAAAAAAATAATTATTTACCCACTTGGTTAATAGTCACAAGTATTTTATCATCCGACGCGCTATTTTGTGGAATCATTTTTCAAATCAGCCGGCAGTTTTTTACGGTCACAAAATATTCACAATATTTGGCTGGTGATAAAATCGGTTGAAAGTTCAGAGCGTTTTTTAAAGATAGTTCAAACGATAGTTCAAACAAAGTCATCGTTGATGTAAAAAGGGTTAAGCATTTACCAAATTGGCAAGGAATACCTCAAAAGCAGGCGTGTGTGATACATATCATGAATTTTCGTACACAAAATACTGTATCATGCCCTGCTATTTTCTCGGTCCATTGCCCCTAATTGTTTCGCGCGTCTTCTTTTGTTCCTCCATTTTCAACGACGTCCCGACTCGCAATTTGCACCTGTACAGACTTACACACAAAAGCTGCATAATAGTGGTTACTCGCTCGTCGTATCTCAATGTGACGATCGTGAGGGACAACGAGGAGAAAAGGGAAGCGCTGTTTTACAGAGATGGCGTAAAAAAACACTCATCGTTCGCCCGGAAGTATACGCAGAAACGTTCCTCCCGGGTTTATCGCTAACGTTCGATCGTACGTACACGCTCTGCAAAACACTCGACGACAATATTCCTTCAACTGAGATACGGCAGAGAAAATTGATTTAATCGTTAAAGTTCGCATCTCACTAACTCAACCGTAACGTTAAGAGGATGTAAAAGACCTGTTCTACCATTGTAGCAGACTTGAATTTTCGAACAAATGCCATTTCCAAATTATTCAACCAAATATGCTGAAATTTTGGGATGTTATTACAGTAATAGTATTCTAGGGCCTAAAACTCAGTAAATTGCGATAGCGCAAAAAAAAATTAAAGTTACATTACCAGGTGGAATCTGTAATGCAGAAATGGATTTTCCGAAGTTTGTATTGTTCGATTGAAAAAATTCTCAGTTTTAGGCACTAGAGCAAAGGAAAACGCAGGTACTCTGCACTTAAAAATTACTATATGTACGTGATAAATTGCGGAAATGGCATTTGATCAAAAATTCTATCGTAAATACCGATAAGTAGAGCTATAAGTAGAGCTGCCCCGCCATCTAAAGGTGGCACGCGTCGCAAAAATTCTCACTACTATACCGACGTCATCTGAGTTCGTCAGCTAATTTCGCATCTTCTTAATTGAGGTCAAGTTCGAACTCGGTTCAATTGTGAGAACGTTATTTACTTGGAGTTGAAACTACTTAGCGAAGGCACTGATAGACGAGGTAATTATTTTATTCGGGAAATAACATCAAAGCTTTTGGGAAAAAGTGTCGTTTATGTTACCTTGCGTGAATTTGATTGAGGCCCCGATCGGTGTTCTTTAACTTACTCCGGGGTCTTGTCTGGAAGCCCAATAAGGTCCCTGAATGGTTGGTCACGCTTTTTCGACAAGGGCCTTAGAACGTTGCCAAATGAGTGACTTTGCAACCACCTCGCGTCTGCCATGTCGAATCCACGACAACCCCATAGTCAAGTCATATGTATGCCCAAGTATGTACGTATAGTGTTACGTCTCGATCGACAATTCACGCCATCTCGATCGAAAAGAGCTCCCCCTTTTTTTACACATTATTCGGCATGTAAACGTACGAATCAAGGATATGTCCTATTTAGAGTCTAACCTTTCGGAAATTTACTCGGGAAAGGGCTGAGAGTGCAATCATAATTAAATGGATTAAACTCGTTAACGCCATTGAAAAAAAAATAATAATACTCTTTACAAAAATTCCAAAATTCAAATAAAATAATAAATCTCGCTACGAAAATTCGAAATTCGAATAATTCAATTCATTTCCAAATTTTACCCAACCCAACATCAATAAAAGAAAAAAATGGAATCAAAAATAATTTAAAAAAAATAATAATCATAATAACTTTTGTTCAAATCCAAAACATGATAAGAGTAAATTCAAAATATAATGTCCAAAGTGCGAAAATCATTTTGAATTATTTAAATAAAAATCACTCACCTTGTTTGTTGGTTTTTCGAAATTTAATTCGTAAAACGTTAAAGAGAGATGTTTCCCGAAAATATTTCGTCCTTCAAATCAATTGAAATTACTATTTCGGATTTCCCTCGAATTTCCAACGATGATGAAATATTTAAAGAAGATAATTTTCCGGGTCGATGGTTTTGTTGAAAATTCAAATAAATAAATATCCGAGATAATTTAAAATTCAAGTTCGTGTTTTTCAGAATATTTCGTTTATTTAATTAAACGTTTGCAATTTCAAGTTTAAAATAATTTTCGATATGTATAAGGTTTAAGTGTGTGTGTGTGTGTGTGTGTGTGTGTGTGTGTGTGTGTGTGTGTGTGTGTGTGTGTGTGTGTGTGTGTGTGTGTGTGTGTGTGTGTGTGTGTGTGTGTGTGTGTGTGTGTGTGTGTGTGTGCGCGTACTTAATGTGTTTCCTTCTACTTATCTCGTGTAATTTGGTGTAAAATCCGGTGAACTTGCCGGTGGAATATTCTTTCGTGTCCTCTCGTATAATTTAGTGTAATGTCCGGTGCACTGCCCGGTTATGTCCGGAATATCCCTCTTGTCTCGTGCGCTTCCTTCTAAAACCTCGGTCGAAAATCAATCGATAATTGTCTTGACCAATCAACTTCGTGCCCCTTCTTATGCTAATTACAATCTTCTTTCCTTTGGATACATCGTTGATTCTTCATATTTTATCATTATCGTAGATAACAATATATTTCTTATTCCTATTTCTTGTAAATCGTTTCAATTTTCAAAATGTTTTAATTACGTTTTTGAATGAACTACGTATCATCATTTTTACGGAAGTTAATAATTTTTGTTTTCCAATTTTTAACTAAATAATTTTAATTGCGTTTTTATATTTTCAAAATTCGTTCATTATTACAAATGTTCGCAAACTTTTATTTCATTTATTTCTCCAAAGTTCTTTCAATAGATATTGAACATTTTATTAATGCGGTTATATTGAATTCAACCTTGCTTGTGTGTGTGAAATATTTTTTATTCATATCGTATTTTCCATGATGATTTTTAGTTACCTGACCCATATAAAACATTGTCATAATTGAATTGAATATTAATTAGTCATTTTCTCATTTTTAAATATCTTTTATGGACTTTTAAAATCAATTGATAATTTATTCATAAATGTAGGTCGTTTCTGTACGTGAGACATTGCCCTTACGAATTCGCGCGAGCCAGTCGATGCTCCTCCAAGAGGTGCTGCACTCATGCATTGAACGGCGATGTCGATGATTAATTTGCGCGTTGTCGTCAAGCCTAGCGGCAATTTCTCATCAGTAAAAGCATTCCCCGATGAAATGATTCTAATTCCATTATTGATTTCTTTCAATTGATGCTCCACAATAGGATAGGCGTATGAGCACTGATTTGACGTACTCAAGACACCCTTACTATCCCAAATTCGACGTTCCTCCTTCTTCTTTCTTCTGCGACGATTTTAATATGGTCTTAAATTATTCTGTTCTTTTGCGATGGTTTTAAATAATCAAAAAGTTTTTCATCGATGATAATTTTCAATATTGTCATAAATTTCACCAGATGTAACACCTTCCCCCTTAAACGATCGTTGATTCGAAGAACGGCGATTGTCCGTGGCACAGGCCTTTCAACCCTTCGTTTTCCTTGTTGTCGTGTTGTTAGTTGAATTTCGGGTAGACGAACTCAATGTGCTCTTCAATTCCAATTATTTTCTGCGCTCTTCATTTATTCGATTTAATTATTTCCTTTCAATATGATTTCAATTAAGAATTCTATAAAAAATTTATATCATAACACCTTCCCCCTTAACCGATCGTCGCTTCAAAGAACGGCGGTCATCCTCGGAAGAGGCTTTCTCTCTTAAATTCTTAAACATGGGTCAAATTACTATTATTATTATTATTATTATTTTTTTATAATTACAATATTGAGGTTTATTGAGGTTTATTGAGGTTGTTATTATTATTATTATTTTTTTATAATTACAATATTTGTTTCAAACTAAAGTGTGTATTTCATTATTCTGTCATTATATGTTTTTGTTCTGTTTTCCTTTCTACTTTCTTTATTTTCCTTTGAACTATTTATTTACCCAACTATTTTCAATTCCATTTCTTATGTCTAATTCTTTCTCAATTAAACACCTTAATATTTGTGTACTTATATACATATATAGTATATATGGATTAAAGTGTTTTATATGATTTAATTCGTGCATTGAGTAAGTATCCATTTAGCATATATATTTTCTTCCTTCTTTTTTCCTGTGTTTTGTCTCCTTATATCCTAAATCATTCATACGCGTATTTTTGTCGTATTTCCTTTCATAGTTTTCTTTTCTTTCTCAAGTTGATCTCAGATATATTACGTTTGAATTTCCTATGGGTTGTATTACTTTACATTGTCTTACATGCACCGAAGTATAGTCGTTTATCTGTAAAAATTGGATCCTTGATGTTGAGACGTTTAAAGTTAGACGTGGTATGTCGCAATCGTCCACATCCAGTAAGGACAACATAGTGATGTTTGATGCCGAAGATCCACAGTCGTATCCAATCATTCCATTGCAGTAGAAGTTCATTAAGGGGGTCGAGTCAGCGTCAAAACGGCGATTTTTAATTATAATTTATAATTTTTGTAGAATGCCTACAAATATGATGTTTCGTCCACCATTTGAGGTACCAAATGAACAATTTTTTGGGACTAGTTAAAACCCTTGAGGTGCACCGGTGCCCTGAAAAACCTAATTTTGAGTTTTTACACTCTGCGCATGATTTAGAAAGAACTGCTAGACGGATTTGGACGCGGCACATTTCGACTCAAGTCAAAATTGTGACTCGGGCAATGCCTGGAAAGTTCAAAATAGGCTACCAATTTCAAAACTGGCCTGCAACTCCGAAATAAAGGGCGAACAACGAATTGTGCCGCGTTCATCCCGTGGGAAACAGCGTTATGAAAGAAATGAGACGCCGTAGAACAAAATCCGTCCAGTGGTTCATTCTGAATCATGCGCAGAGGGTGAGAACTCAAAACTAGGCTTTTTAGGACACCAGTGCACCTTAAGGGTTCTGACTAGTCTCCAAAAATTGTTCATTTGGTACCTCAAATAGTGGACATAACATCATATTTGTAAGTATTCTACAAAAATTATAATTTATTATTAAAAATCGCCGTTTTGACGCTGACTCGACCCCCTTAACCTTGTTTCCAAAATTATCGTGGGCAATATCATGGCAACCTTATTCATCTTCAACACATAAAAAAATACGTTAATCTTCTTTTTCTTTATTAAATTGTTTCATTTTAAAATTCATTCCTTTTATTTTTACTCAGGTGTGATATGTGAGTGTTTTAAACGATTCGCATGCACAACTTGAGAGTTTTTTTTAGTTTTTATTTTTATGTTATGATTACCAAATACTTCCACTACTTTGTGTGGACCAGTATAATGGTCTCCCAGTTTCTTAGGTTTGGGTCCTTGTTGCAAAAATACATAATCCCCTAATTTGAATGTTCTCGGATTGATTTCACAATCATGAATTACTTTTGACTTTTCTTTTGCATCTATTAAATTTTCCCTACATATTTCCCGAATTTTATGTAATGGCGTTACTAATTTAATCAAATAATCATCATAAGTTGGTAATTTATCGCCTATTTGCAAAGGTTCACTTGATGGTATTCTTGCTAATTTTCCAAAAACTAGTTCATAAGGCATTTGTCTCGTACCCTCATGTACATTTGTATTATAATTGAAAATGGCCAAATCAACCCATTCGTCTTATTCAAATTCTTTGTCAACGTATTGTTTTAAATATTCTCCAAGTGCATTATGTAATCTTTCAAGTGACCCATTAGACTGAGGATGAAATGCAGTAGTTTTTAGTTTTTTTATTTTCAATCTTTTAGCAACACGGCGAATTAATCCACTCAAAGAGTTACTTCCTTGATCAGTTAATATTGCTTTAGGAGGTCCAAAAATTGAAATAAATCGTTTAACCAAAACATCCGCTATCATAACTGATGTTGCATTAGGTATTGGAATACAAAATTTCATTATTTAATCTTGAATGGTCAAAATATATTCATTTCCATGTTTAGTTTTCGGTGTTACGTCCCAACCGGCGAGTTTTCCATCTCGGTCAAGAAGGGGCAAACCCTTCCTTTACACGTTTTTCGGAAGAACTGCGTTATGTTGGACAGGTGGCCTTTTCGAGCCAAACCTCGCGGAAATTCGCTCAGGACGGCCGTGAGAGTGTATTTTAAATGATCGGTGAGGTAATATAATTCCTAATGATGGTTGAAAAGTAGAACGATTTCTGGGAAAAGCCACATATTTTAATATTTTGAAATGTACCAGTTAATTACCTCAACCATGAATGATTTCGCGCATGACCGACTTATAAATGTTGGCAAAACATTTCGCAGCCCAAATTATAATGAGGAGTAATAGCAGAAATAAATTATAAAATTTTGAGAGTTATATCAGATTTATGATAAATTATTAGCGAACATTGCTGATGGCAGAAACGTAAAGGTCGCTCTGAGAACTATAAATGTTGCTCTGAGAGGTTTCACATCAGCAGTCACCGGCCGGTATGGCATTTTTTTTTCAATTCCATTTTTCGAAAGTATAGATATTTGAAAGTATCATATTAAATTTTCGTAAAGATCCGAGCAGTCTAAGTGTACTTTTGAGGGACTTTTACTTAGTTACCTGAGCGCGCTAATAGTGACCGTTCGGAGTTTGATCGCGTTTTTCTCGAAATGACATTTTTGTACGGCTTGTTGAAAAAATCTCGGAAACTACTGCATCAATCCTTACCAAATTTTTACCACATTGTTTATGTCGACAGCTATGTCGCATATCATACGATTTTCGAAATTTTGAGTTTAACTTGGCTTAAATAAAAAAACTGATAAGAAAAGGTTATTTTTCTTTCCTTTTCGATATATGGCCGCCATTTTGCCAATTTTAAAAAAATCAAAAATCGTATGATATGCGACATAGTCATGACCGTACTGAATCTAAAACCGTTTTTTTTTCTTTAGATAATCAACTCCGGAGATTCCGTCAACAGGGCGCACTCATCTTTTTTTTGGAGATTTTTTTGGCCTGCATTTTCATATAATAAAAAACCGAAAAATAAATTAAAAAACAATTTTTTCATGCATTTCAAGATTAAATTTATCAAGCTTCATTCTTGTCATATTAATATTTCTAATTTAAAACATTGGAAAAAAATCGTGAAAATAGGCATTTTTTTGCGTGTCTAATTAGGGTAGACCCCTCAAAGCCATTAATGATTGAAACGAAGTAACTATAATATTGGAAGAATTTAAGAATTAAAAATACGCGTAAAAGTTAAATTTTAATTTTCGGAAAAATTCGCACTGTTAAGAGTTGGTCAAAATCTTTCAAAGATTGAATTTAATAAATTTTGAAGACAAGAATCGTGGACGATGTTACGCAGTGAACTTTTCGAAAATCAATGAAGCGTTGACGACGAGTGTCGTGGACGATGTTAGACTGTGAATTTTTTATAACGAATGAACTAATTAGGCGTTGCGCCTCGCGCTTTTATACTCATGGTCCGGCTTAGTTTTAGGAAGGGGCAAATTGTCCCTTAACTCCTAAGACGATGCACGTCTTAGAGTTCCCCTCCACCTCGCTGGTCATTCTAATTTTCTAATAGTAAATCGATAATTAAACTTAAATTTACCTTTAATTTCACTCATACTTGCATACTGTCACAATCTACGTTCTTTAAAATAAATCGCAATTTTGATTTTGTGGTTTTATGCGAATTTTCTATGTGCAGAGTCGAGAGGTCTTTTTCTACCATCTTCCTACTCTCTTACTCCCGCCCTCGCTTGGGCTCTCGCTGCGCTTAGCCCCCACCACGGAGGCTTCTCTCATCCCTCTCGTTCTCTTTCGCTCTTGCATGCTCTCTCATACTTTCTCGCTCCACATTACTTCCGATTGATTTGATTTTTGACTATGGCTGGCTCTCTTTCTTTCTACTCCTACTCCTACTTCCTACTCCTTCTCTGCTCTACTGCACTGTATTTCCCCTGCTCTTTCAAACTTCTCCCATCGCCTTTTCGCAAGAAAGAGTCTTTAAATTCATAATTCATTAATTGCAAATTATTTAAGTGAATTTCCGGTTTTGCTATACCGATGATTTTACTAGGTTTCTTAAATAATTTATTCTGATCAATTTTGAAGAATTTGACAGCTTTAATGATTTTGTAATCGTAATTGGCGCATTAGTTAAATTGATTTTGAATTATTTCTATTGATTAAAACGTCTTAATAAAATTGATCTTGTAAATGTTTTACTTTTTATAATTTGCGATGTTGAATTGTTCAAACAATTTGAATTAAAATCTCCGTATTGATTTGATAAATTAATTATTTAAATATTGTATGATTGTTCACTCGAGAATAATTCAATTACCAAGCCTTTCAATTTTAACATTCTTTTCGGAATGTGCTTAACAATTAATTTATTTCGTTTTTCAAAATGGTTTGCCTGAGATTTAATTTGTTTGTTATTTGAAAGAAAATTTGGATTTTGAAATTTGAATTCTGAATTTTGAATTTGAATTTTTAGATTTTTGAAAGAAGTGTATCTTGGTTTGAAGTATTAGAAACTGTTTTGGTTTCATAACAATTGGAATAGTTCTATTTTTTATTTCATTCTTGAATATTATTTTTGCTAATTCAAATTTTCTTCCTTAGTGATTTTCCTATTGTCTACCCTAAAATGAATCATTCATTCATACACACGGTACTTATAATTAGCATAATTCGTAGGCCTGCCTCAAGGTAAAATTTCTCTCGAGCTTGATAACCTTGAACTTGAGCAATGCTTGGTGAATATCTTTTTTGTGCCCATTTATGGCGTGCGCCCCTGCGACGACTCATTGTGCGAGAGAGAACGAATTGACTCAAGGGGGTAGCGGGCCTCGTGCCGTCCGCGGGACGCGATGAAATTTCCTCGGACCCTTAGACTCAGACTCTTTTTCCCAGCGTCATCTCAATTTTCTCTCGCATGGTCTTATTTTTTTTGGCTTGCCAAATATATTACCTCCGGATGTTTGCAATATGCCGATAGCGTTTCTTTGAATAAAAATCTCCCGACAGAGCGATGAAAAGATTTTTTTATGCATAACATATCGGGCTGCACTGCAATGTTTAATAATTTTTCTCTCTGTATGCAGAATGACTAATTTTGCTATGTGCCACGTGTGTGACCTTTTCAACAGACAGTGATGTTCTTTTCTTTCGTCTTTTTTCTATACGTCTTTTTTTGTATTTTCCCTTTTTCCTACCCTAATAAACTATTGCAACGTCTGTCTTTCGTTAAAATCTTTAGTCGTCGAAATTCTATTTTCTCAAGAAAAACTTTTCCCTTGCGTTATTACGTGTTAAAATAATTTCACTTTATATTTCGCATGACCTGACCCGAACGATATTTTCCATGCTCGATTCTAATATTGAATTTATGTTATCGTCCTATTTTGCGAATTTTTGGGATCTCGTAATTATTACGCCAATAAAAATGGAAAAGAAGAACCGCTGATCGTACGTACTAATATACTTTCTCGCCGTCTCGTATATGATGGCGACGGTGTGGCTGCACTCTAGTGTGCGTGAGGATCTCAGCATTGCGCTAGGCTGGTGTGAGTGCCACGCGCTCCCGAAGATTTCAACGTTCGAGTATCGCTTGGCCCCACAAAGGCCCTATCGATATTTTTCGCGGAGTCACATATCTCTGGCGGATGTTTTGCCGCATCGATGATGGAGATTGTTTTATTTAGCCTTCATAACGATAACTCTTGAAACTCTTCTCGAATGTTCCGAGTTGATGCGTGACTAACTAGGCGACGACGTTGTCCTTATGGCCCGTAATTTGAGAGTCAGAAAATTGGTGTGAATATGGCCACACTGTAAGAATAGACCCTTGTCTCGACCGTTCTCTTTTTCCTTATGTCTTTTTCTCGAGAATAACCCGATATGAGAAAACTCAAGAACGAAGAGAAATCCCGAAAGTCGCGGGACGTAACATCGGTATAAGGCCTACTATATCCATAGCTACCTTTTCAAAAGCAGTACCTGGTGTATCTGTTATAACCATAGGCTGCTTCGTTTTCATTTTCACACATTTCTTTAATTGACATTGTAAACATCTTTGAACAAAATGTTGAATACCTGTTTTCATCTTTTCCCAATAATAATTTTGCCTAATTCTGTTCAAAGTTTTCGTCACCCCTCTATGTCCTCCTCCAGCCGTACTATGCATTTTTTGTATTATTCCTTCTCGTTCCGTTTTACTTGGATATCGGATTAATTCATGACAAACTATAATTTTTAATGGACTTTCAGCAAATATTAATCTAAGTTCAGTAGCAATTGTATCCCATGGAACATGACCAACGTATTCGGTTTTTGAAATACCCAAGCTTTGTAAGCCAATTTCTTCGGCCATTTTCTTGGGTTTCTTAAAAGAATTTCCAATATGATTTAAAATTTGTAACTGACCTTCTCCTGAATTATCACTCACAACCAAACCTATGTAATATCTTGTTTTTTAAACACTGGCTTTCCCTAATTCAAGTTTTGAAAAATAAAGTAATTCATGACGATCAACCAATTTTCGCGAACCAACATCGGAAGGTTCCCCTTCTATTGTTATGAAAAATATTAAAGTATCTTTTCGTGTAAAGAAAAGATCTTTAGATTGAATAATATTCCCCGGAAAAGTTTCTTCTCTTATACCTTCGGAATCACTATCATTCTTTACAGAATCCTCATCACTTTCATGTCCAATATTTCGATGATTTTTGTCATTTTTTAATCTGTTATTATCGTCCGCAATATCGTCATCATCTGTTGTCTCGTTATTTTCGTCTTCATCAGTATCTGACCATTTTCTGATATTCTTTCTTTTATTCTTAATTTCTTTAATTATTTTTGGTGGTTTTACTTTTTATTCTTTCGCAATTTTTTTTTAGGTTTTTCAACAGTTTTCTTTTGAGTTTTCCATTTTCTTTGATGTGGTAACATTTTATCTTCAAAATCACTTCCTTCCGAAATATCAGTTTCTTGATTCGACTCGGTTTGACTATTTATTTCTATTGCAGGTGACTTTTTCTTTAAAGTTACTTGTTTTTGTTCATTTATTGATTCCTGTTAAGCTTAAGTTTGACTTCTAGTTTGACGTTTTTCTTGTGATATTATATTTCCTGTATCCAAATTTGATTTAATTGGTAAAATAGATTCTTTGATCTCCTCTAATTCAGAAATAGTCAATGATTGTGTCCATTGTTTCTCTGGATTTTCTTCGTCTATTTGTATTTCTTCGTCATTGGCTCCGTCTAAATCGTCTAATTCTTCTTCTTTTAATAAATCATATATTCCTGTATCAGGCATTGCTTTTATTTTGTCCGTCTTTGTCACAAAAATTTCCTCATTTGTTGGTTCTACACTTGTTTTGACAGGATTTCGCGATAAGGCATCTGCATTTACGTTTGTTTTTCCGGCTTTATAAATGATTTCGTATTCATATTCAGCTAATTTTAACCTCTATCTTAATACTCTCATATTTCCATCTTTGCAATTCCTAAACCACATCAAGGGTTTGTGATCGGTTACCAGGGTAAATTGTTTTCCATATAAAAATTGTCTGAAATGTAAAACACTGTAAACAATTGCTAATGCTTCTTTCTCATATGTGTCATATTTAGTTCCGGCTGCATTTAATGTTCGTGAAGCATACACTATTGGTCTATCTTTATTAATAATTCCCTGTGATAAAATTCCTCCAATTGCATAATCAGAATCATCTGTTGTTACGATAAAAGGCTTTGAAAAATCTGGAAAAATCAATACTGGCTCCGTACAGAGTTTATTCTTTGATTCTTTGAAACTTTCCTCTTGACTTTCTTCCCATAAAAATGGCACATCGTTCTTTAAATATTTGATAATGGTTTTCCCAATTTAGCATATCCTTCAATGAATCTACGATAATATCCTGTCAATCCTAAAAATTGTCGAATTCCTTTGATATTCACTTGTTGTGGAAAATTTTGAACAGCATCTAATTTCTTTGGATCCGGTTGTAGTCCTTCTTCACTAATAATATGCCCAAGATAAATTACTTTTTCTTTCAACAATTCACATTTGTCCGGTTGTAAACTCGAATTAGCTTTTCTCAATCGATCTATTAGTTTCTTACATTTTTCATTATGTTCCTCTAAACTTTTCGCATAAATAACTATATCATCCAAGTAAATAAACATTTCTTGTCCTTGTAATCCCATTCAAACCATGACCATTGCTCTCTGAAATGTTGGAGGTGCATTCTTTAATCCCATTTTCATACGAATAAATTCATAATGACCGAACGGAGTTGTAAATGCCGTTTTATGACGATCCTCTGGAGGCATTTTTATTTGATAAAACCCAGATGCAAGATCAAATACGGAAAAATATTTAGCACCACCCAATTGATCCAAAATATCAACGATATTTGGTAAAGGATATGCGTCACCAATTGTTTTGTCATTTAGTTATCTAAAATCAAGAACCATTCACCATCTTGGATTTCCATGTGAATCAGCCTTTTTCGGGACAACCCATACAGGTGTATGGTATGGTGACCCTGATTCTACAATCAAACCAGAATCAAGTAATTCAGCTTGTCTTTGTATTTCCTCTTCATGTTTTACTCGAAAATGATATTGTTTTGAATTTACGGGAAGGTCATCGATAGTCGGAATCCTATGCATAATTACATCAGTGGCTCCCAATACTTATTTCGGCAAATGAAATCTATCAACGCCATATTTTATTATTTCATGGATTATCTTTTTCTTTTTAAAATCCAAGTGTTCAAGTCTAAGTAACTCTAATACCTTGGTAAAACGTTCATTATTTGTATCATTTGTTTCCATTACAAAACATTTCGAACCAGTTATAAATCGTTCCACATTCAACGGATCTGTAAAACCATGCCCATCTCTAATATTTCTTTTATTACGCACGACTATTGCTTTTTCAACTTTATCAATTTTTTTTACTTTTTTAACTCGTTTATTCGTTTCGATTTCGTTTTCAACACAATTTTCTTTAACAACACATTCGTCTCTTTCAATTTCTTTTTTACCACATTTATTGTCAACGTCAAAAATCCTGTTTTCTTCAACATCACGTTTATCTTTTTCAATTTTCTTTTTACCACAATTATTATCAACGTCACATATCTCAATGCTCGTACCATTTTCATCAATAATACTTTAATCTTTTTCAACCATTTCACCATATTGATTTCCAACAATAGAAATTTCGTTTTCATCAATGACACCACTATTTTTTTTATTATCAACGCAAACCATTTTTTTCAACAACACAATACCCATTTTCGTTAAACAACTTTTCCGCCCCAATACGTCTCACAGGCTCTGAGGGACCCAACCGTGGTGTCTCTTTGGACTTGTACACCAACGTATTGTAAGTTTCAGATGCACTTGAGCGCGACTTAGGAATACCAAGTAATACTTCATTTTTCACAACAACTTCATCCATTTTGGTTTTCGTCTCATCATACTTTTTAATAGCTCGGCCATCAACTTTAACGCTCTTTATATCTTGAACTTCTATACTATCTTTAACATTTTCAATTCCCGTTTCCTTTATCATTGAAGAAATTACTGATCCATTGTCGTTTAGCCGTGTCTTAATCCGTTTATCATTACTTATTTTTGTCTGTTCCGATTAAATTGCGTTCAGCTTTAAAACTGGTATCGTAATAGTAACTGTCTAGTCATAAGTATTTGTCACATAAATTTATGCCTTTCCGTTATCATTTTTTACTTTACCCTGTTGAATAAGTATTCCCTCTGCGGACGACATTCGAGGTAAATACCCTTCCATAATTTTATCATCTTTCAAACGCACATAAAACAATTCCGTTTCACGAGGGGGAAAACCATACTTTCTCGCGTTTGAAATGGTATACAATAATCACGAAATCGCAAATTACTTTCTCCATAATCAATTTTTGCCAAGTTATCCAAGAAAAATTCTGTTGATATAATTCCTGTTTGTTGAATGGGAAAATTATCCTTTACTATGTGGAATGTTGTTTCCCGTCCAAAAGTGTTAATTACCACACCAATTCGTGTATACAACACTATCCGTTATACCGCTTAGTCTTAAAATTTCGTCCCTGTGAATTACTGTATCATTTTCCAAGCATTGTAGTTTTAAAATATTTTTACCAGCACCAGTATCTAGCATCATAACAATTTTTTCTACTATTCCATTCGTTTTCAACAATATCGTTGGTGGCATTATATCTTCATTTATTCGTGTCAAGAAAACATCCACTATTTTTGGTTGATAATTTAAACCTGTTCCGTATTGATCATTAAATTCGGGTGTACTATTGAACTCGCTCCCAGTTGAACACCCGGTACTGGAAGGCCATTCCCGTTTCCCGGCATTGGTACATTATTTTGATTTAAAAATTGAGTCCCTTAATTATTTACTTGAGGATAAAATATTGGGCTATTTGGATTTAATTGTAGACTATTTTGATATCGAGGACTCGGTTGATAACCTTGAAATGTTTGCTTACGTTGATTATTAAATTTCATTCGATTTATACATTCTTTTGCCAAATGTCCAAATCCCTGACATTCATAATATTGCAATCCCTCTTTTTGCCCATTATTTTGTTGCATATTCTGCATTGGTTGAACTTGTGGTTGAACCTGACTCTTATTAAATTGTTGTTGATTCGGAACTTTATAAAAGTTTTGTTGATTTTTATTATTATTGAAATTTTGTGGATTTTGATTATTATTAACATTTTGTTGATTTTGATAACATTTTTCAGCCAGATAACCTTTTCGACCACAATTTTTACATGGATTTCCATAACATCTTTCAGCTATATGACCACGTCGATTACAAATAGAATAAATCGTTAATTCATCCTGTACCATACGTTGTAGTGAAAAACATCTATTTTCTGCATGCCCAGGTTTCCCACAATTTTTACAAATAATAGGAGCGTAAAATGTTTGAACTGGCCTTGATGATGAACATTGATCAGCACCATGACCAGGCACCTTATATAACTGACACACAATATAATTTATTTGACCGGTAATATTCGGGGAAGAACGACTCGTCAGCAGTATGTCCAACTTTATTACACACACTGTAAAAAAAACAGTAAATTTAATGTACCGGCGAACATGAAATTTACAAAAAGCGTACATTGAATGAGAATGAATGTACTTTGCACTGAAAATTCATGTACCAGACATTAAAATTACTGAATTTTGCTGTAAAATTACATCACTTGTTCCTTAATGGACCTTTTCATGAACAAGTTCATTAAATTTAATGAACTTTATTGAAAATTGCAACTGTGTCATGAAATTTAATGCAGAAATTCATTGAATTTACATGATGAGTGTTGTATAATTTTCAAGCACAGATTTTGAGATATTACTGTTAAAAAGAAAAGTGAATTTAATGCTCTAAAGTACCTGAAATTTACAGAAAGCGTACATTAAATGAGAATTAATGTACCCTGCACTGAAAATTCATGTACCAGACATTAAAATTACTGAATTTTGCTGTAAAATTACATCACTTGTTCCTTAATGGACCTTTTCATGAACAAGTACATTAGATTTGATAAACTTTATTAAAAATTGCAAATGTGTCATGAAATTTAATGCAGAAATTCATGGAATTTACATGTTGAGTGTTGTAGAATTTTCAAACACAGATTTTGAGATATTACTGTTAAAAAGGAAAGTAAATTCAATGCTCTAAAGTACCTGAAATTTACAGGAAGCGTGCATTAAATGAGAATTCATGTACTTTGCACTGAAAATTCATGTACCAGACATTAAAATTACTGAAATTTGCTGTAAAATTACAGCGCATGTTTCTCAATGGACCTTTTGATGAACAAGTACATTAATGTAAATAAACTTTTATTGAAAATTCCAGATATGACATGAAATTTAATGCAGAAGTTCATTGAACTCAAATGATGGGTGTTGTATATAATTTTCAAACATATAGATTTTTACATATTACTGTTAAAAAAGAAACTTAAGGATTTTAACGTCAGATTTGCAATCAGGAGCTGCTACAACTTTTAAGTGCTAAGTTTCATCCGCATCAAGTCATTTTTGGATGTTCAGCCGCCATATTGGATGCGCCATTTTTAATTTCAGAATTTCCCGTTTAGACTTATAAACAGCGTCCCCAAGCCCCCCCGAGTACTAAGTCTCATCCGGATTAAATAATTTTTACATTCTCGTCCGCCATATTGCAGGCGCCATTTTGAATTTAAGAATTTTCAATTTAGATTGGTGATCAACGATCCCAAAAACTCTCGATCGCCAAGTTTCATTGAAATGAAATCACTGCTGCATTTTGATCCGCCATTTTGAGTATCAGAATTGTTCAGATTCATGATCATTAATCCACAAAACTCCCAATGACCGACTTCCATTGAAATCAGAACGTTTTTCAATTTCGATATGTCATATGGGATCCGTCATTTTGAATGGTATGAAGTTCGCTATTTTGAATTGAAATTCGAATTGGCGAATCCGAAAATCAATTTTCACGGACTATCACGCACATTCAAAAGTATATCATTATTTTTTTGGCACTCCAGTATTCATATGTCACATAAGTAAAGGAAGTTCATAAGTAGTCGGTAGCGTAATAGGTAGCGTGTTAGGTAGTTAGGTACGATAGGTAGGATGATAGGTAGGGTCGCAGGTTTGAGTCCCCGTCGAAGAGAGTTAAATTAGATCGGATAATTCGCGCAGATTTGATTTTTTTCTCTGTATCTTTTTTTGGGGCTGGTGAACTAGGCATATTAAATTAGTTTCTAAAGGCTATATATTTTTTATAACATGTTTAACAATAATATATTCCAGCACAGTTCAGTAAATTTCATGAACCCAATTTCTGTAAAACTAATGAACCCAGCATTATTTTTAATGTAACGTTACTTGAAAACTACAGCACTACGGTGTTTGAAATTTAATGAACGGTACATGCATAAAAACTTCCAGTATACTTCTTCATTAATTTTCAGATACAGACTTTCGTAAAAATACGGCACACGTTCCGTAAATTTCATGTACACGTATTCATTAAATTTCAAGTACGGTATTTGTAAAAATAAAGAAACTATCGGAGAAATTTCCTAAGGAGGGTCACTGCAAAATTAATAAGCCCAGCATTATTTTTAATGTAACGCTGCTTGAAAATTACAGCATCGTAGTGCTTGAAATTTTGTGAACGGTACATGAATAAAAACTTCATGTACATTTACATTGAATTTCAATTAGTTTTTTTTGACAGTGCAACTGAAAAACAAATTTTCGATTTACACTGCGATCTCGATTTATGCAGCTTCGATATAAGCAAGAGTCCCCACTATGCGGCAGATATCGATCGACGCGGCACATGGTGTGAGAGCGCCGGTGTGAGAGCGGACACGGCTCCCGACTGGTGTGAGATGCGTGTGGACGCACGGGCGACATTTGCGCCACTTCGATTTATGCAAGTGTCTAGCGGTACCAGTCCCGCCGCTCTTGCTTAAATCGAGATCGTAGTGTACTGGTTTAGTTTCCGATTCTTTGATTTCTTCCTTTTGTTCCGTTTTAGTATAATTAATATGTGCTTTCTTTTCTACTTTATCATTTTTAGGCTTTAATCCCTCTTGATCTCTTAATTTTTCATAATCATTATATTTTTTTTCCTTTCGTTTTGCGTGAGCTATTGCATCCTGAAGTGATGTAAAATCTTCAAGTTTCGACTGATATTTCATTTTTGTACCCTTAACGAAATATCCCAAAGCCATTTTTTCAACCCTATCTTCTTCACGTTTATCTAAATATCCCTCAGAATCGTTAAATGCTTCCAATATTTTATCTTGTAATTCACGTATTCGAAAAGCAAATTCATCAATACTTTCCGAAGGTTTTTGATAAATATTTCTCAATTCCCCTGTTAATTGATAAATATCCCTTGGAGGATCATAAGTTGTTTGAAGATATTCAATATATTGTTTAATATCGTCAAATGAATTTTAAAAAACTCTATTCCATACAGAAGCTTCTAATTTTGTTTTTGATAACTTTAATAAGTTTTTTAGTTTGGCTTGGTCTTTAATAATTTACGCACGCTAAGTTTTTGGCTTGGCTAATGTGATTTGTTTTTTTTTTTTTTTTGTTAATTTCAGATTTTTAATTTTTAGGATTTCTTTTGAATTTTTGGGATTTTTTTGAATTCGAATTTTTGGGATTTAATAATTGGCATCCATTTTTTTACTTCTGAGAAGTATTTTGTGATTGATTTCACTTCTTTTTGAAAGTTGTTTCGAACTATCTTTTCTGATTTAATTTATTAACATGAATTTTATATAAATTGCTGTTGAAATCGTCGAAAATGCAGAAGAACAAGAAATGATAGTGCATGGCTTGTTGTGTATACGCAGTTGGAAATACAGTACAGTTATTTCGGTACATTCTTTGTAAATCGAAAAAATTTAAATTGTTTCAATTGATTAATATCTCTTGTAATGTAACTATATTTGATACGAATGCCTGAAGTTATACACTGAGAAATAAAATTGTCGAATGAACTATATTTGTAGTCGCATACGCACGAGTAAATATTTATTTGGTATAACTAAATAATTAGTTTCTTGAATTATTCTACACTCCAGTTGACGAAAATATGATTCATATGAAAAAAATTGGAGCCGTACAACTAAATATTTAGTCGTGCGTATGCGACTGAAGATTTAGTTCATTCAACCCTTTTTTTTCTCAGTGTAGTAGATGCCATTTATATTAGAGGAAATATTCGCTATAAACACAGTGTGAAATTTAATTATAAACCAATACGCAGATATTCTCAAACAATGCTTTGTGAAACCTTTCCGCAGATTCGCAATTGTCGATAAGAATAAGCAAGAAAAAAAAATTCCTATAAATATCACAGCCCTATGATCCAAATTGTTGATGGTACAATATACATGCCGTTAAAAAAAAAAATTCTCCTCCCATATAGGCTTAAAAGTTTTGTTAGGTATGAGAAAGAACGTGTGAAAATATGGGCTCTTAATATTAATGTTAACATCGTACTCATCGCATTTTTCTATTTTCCATAAGAATAACATGGGAAAAATTATTTTTATGTCTTCTGATTTTTATGACTAACAAACAATTCATCATAAGAGAAATCTACAGACAGAATTGGTACAGAATTGAACGCTCTACAAAAAAGGTTTTGAGCTACTTTTTGATAAGTCCACTTGTTCAAAAGTTATTCAATGGCAAAATTCAAATTTTCGTAAATTTCGCCGATTTTTGGTTATTACACCGGAACTATTAGTTGTATCGACAAAATGTGCATGAACTTTCGTGTGAAACATAAATCAAGCTTTCCAGTAATTGTAACTAATAGGCTTTAACTCACTATAGGAATAAAAAAAATGGAACGCTTTAAGAAAATGTTGCAGCAGAAGTTTGCTTGAAAATTTCATTTTTATATTAAGAAAATGACATTTATTGTAGTGTCACAGAAAATTATTATTCGATTTTATTTTTGAATAGAATTTTAAAAAAATGTATAAGCTAAATTCTACTGCACAACTTTCTAAAGGCGTTCTATTTTTTATTATTTTTATAGTAAGAACTATTCTTAAACATTTATCGAAAAATTAATTTGTATTTTACATGAAATTTTATTCACATTTTGTCAATAGAACTAATCGTTCCGTCATAAAATCGGCCAAATCTTCGAAAAATTGAACTTTGACATTGAATAACTCTTAAGGGGACGCCTACATTAGAGGATCAAAAAAATCGATTTTTTTTGCTTAAATCGAAAGTCCTTCATGTATAGAATATGCTCCTTAAGTCCCAAATCTGAATCTAAACTAGAAAAGGTTTAAATAGCCTTTGTATTGTTCGTGCTCCGGGCGCTCCGAAATGAGCGACAGGTCAGAATTTTCAACAGTCGGGGAGGGCAGGCACACAGCCACCTGCCATTTCTGAAAACAACAACAAACTGAATTAAACGAACTATATGAAGATGAGGAGAGACTTCCATATGGACCGGGGATAGCAGATTGATCGAAAACTGCAGGTAAATAAACGATAATAAGTTTTAATAAACTATTTTCTCGAAACGACGTTTTTCAAAATGGCGTACACGATTTAAAAAAAACTACTCAACAGATCGACTTGTTTTTTGTTTTGAATTGAAGCTTATTAAATTGTCTTCTATGTGAACTAAAGAGTTCGATTTGAATTCTCGCTGAAAAATAGTTATTAACAAAATAAAGTGGAAATTTTCCGAACAAAAATCAACTTTTTTGTTTGAACAGGGACTTTTTTTTATTAATTTCAACAAAATAATGTTTTTTCTTAGTTCACACAGAAGGTATACTCATAAACTACAGAAAAGATTTCTATACATTTTTGTTTCAGATGGTTTTATGAGGCGGTATCGTGTACGCCGTGGAGGAGAAAATATTTCGGATACTCCAGCTGAATCTGATATAATCCGTCGCCGAATTAATAAAATTGAATAAAATTTTTTTTATATATACCTATAGATATACACAATAAACAGTTAAAAATTCAAAACGATCCGTGCTGTACCTTGTTTGAAAAAAAATCATGAAAAAGTGCTTGATTTTGGCCTCCTAATGTAGGCGGTCCATTCAAACGAGTGGACTTATTAAAAAGTAACTCGAAACTTTTTTTGTAGAGCGTTTAATTCTGTACAAAGGTATGTCTGTAGATTTCTCTTATGATGAATCGTTTGTTAGTTATAAAAATCAGATGACGTGAAAATAATTTTTCCCATGTTATTTTTATTCCGAAACGGTTCACGCAAATCTTCATTCAGATTTTTTTTATAGAGCGTTAACAAATATAGCCCTCAATTGAAGTTAGATATCGGTTTAGCCTCAAATTCAAGTTAAATTTAGGTTCAGCCTAAAATTTAAGTTTAATATTGGTTTGGCCTAAAATTTGAGTTGAATTTTGGTTTAGCCTAAAATTTAAGTGAGATTTAAACTTAGCCTAAGATTTGAGTTAGATTTTGACTTAGCCTAAAATTTAAGTTAAATTTGGGTTTAGCCTAAAGTTCAAGTTTAATTTTGGTTCAACCTAAAATTTGAGTTAAATTTTTGTTCAGCCTGAAATTTAAGTTTGATTTTGGTTTAGCCTGAAATTTAAGTTAGATTTTGGCTTAGCCTAAAATTTAAGTTAGATTTTGGTTTAGCCTGAAATTCGAGTTAAATTTAGGTTAAGCCTAAAATTTAAGTTAAATTTCGGTTTAGCCTAAAATTAAAGTTAGATTTTGGTTTAGCCTAAAATTTAAGTTAGATTTTGGTTTAGCCTAAAATTTAGGTTCAATTTAGGTTTAGTCTAAAATTTGAGTTAGATTTTGGCTTAGCCTAAAATTTAAGTTAGATTTTAGCTTAGCCTAAAATTTAAGGTTAATTTGGGTTTAGCCTAAAATTCAAGTTAAATTTTGGTTTCACCTAAAATTTGAGTTAAATTTTGGTTGAGCCTAGAATTTAAGTTTGATTTTAGTTTAGCCTCAAATTAAGGTTAAATTTTGGTTTAGCTTCAAATTTAAGTTAGATTTTCATTTAGCCTAAAATACAGGTTGAATTTTGGTTCAGCTTCAAATTGAAGTTAGATTTCGACTTATTGGCTATATATAATGCTATATATTCATAGATATGCTTTATGTAGATAGAAAATGCTATTTAAAGAAATCAATTCTCGAAAGACCACCCTAATATTATTTGAGACCTGAAATAACGACCACCCTAATATATATATCATAATATACGTAGACAAAGCATTTAAAGAAATCGAATCTCAAATAACTATTCAAATATAAGTTGAGACCTGAAATAGCGGCCACCCTGATATATCGTATAAATACGTGTATAAATAAAAGAACATGTATATGAAAAATGTACGTAGATAAAGCATTTGAAGAAATCGAATCTCGAATGACTATTCAAATATAAGTTGAGACCTGAAATAGCGGCCACCCTAATATATATAGTATAAATACATGTTAAAAAAAAAAAACATTGAAATACATAGATATACGTAGAAATACATAGTACATAGACTATATTGTGACGAAAAGTCACTATTTTTCCAACGGCAGTCTCGGGATCCGCCACGACACCTGAAAGAAAACCGAAATATTGTTAAATTTAATTGCGTATTTTAAATAAGAGTTTAATTTCATCGAAAAACATCCTTTTCGCCCTTGAAAAATTCCCCAAATAATTTTCCCTTTCTCCCAGCCAAAAATGAGTATCTTAACCTCCCAAGAAAAATCCCAAAAATATTTTTACGCGTCGTAGAGTTCCCCCTCCTCTTCTTTCGCATTGTTCGAGAATTCGTGATTTTAGATAGTTTTTGTTATAAATTGCGTATCGCGGTAATTATTAAGAGGTCGTAGCGACGGCGGACTTACGAATAAAATAACCCTGAGATATTGAGTAAGAATTTCGCGAGTACCGGTTGCTGGACCGAAAAAAACCAGCTGGCGCGCGATTAAATAATTTGTTTTTTTTTATTACTAATTTGACGAAATAAAATTCATTCAATTTGTTTTTATTAATTTGTTTAATTTTTGGGTCTAACTATTTATTTATTTTGAGATATCCTTTACAAATAGCGCCCGACGTGGGGCCCGAAAAAACGAGTCTATAGAAAATTTTAAAATATTGAGAACATTTTGAAAATTTGATAAAATTTTGAAAAATTGAGAAAATTTTGGGAAATTCAGAAAATTTTGAAAATATTGCGAAAAATTGAAAAAAAATTAAAAAAATTAAGGGAAAATTGAAACATGGCGAAATATTGAGAAAATTTTAGAATAAATTAGACTTAAGCGAAAATTCGATAACACCAAAAAAATAATACTTTGAAAAATTTGAAAAATTGCGAACTCTTAGAATTAAGGAAAATTGCGAATATTTAGAATTAAGAAAATATCGAAAAATTTGAATTAAGAAAAATTTCGAAAAATACAGCGGAAAAATACGTTATTGCAAAAATTCGAGGAAATTGAGAAAGACTCGTGAGTAATAGTACCCACCGCGATAAAACTAATAGTAATTTGAGATATTTTGAATTGAAACAAAAACCCGAATTCTTTTCATTGCGACCCACGACACCCCGCGTATAATGTATACGCGAGGTTTCATTATTTTAACTACTTGCTCTGATTTATTGCGACTATCTTCGATAGAATTTTTATTTTATTTTTTGCTGAAAACTGAATATTTTCCTTTGTGATTTATTGCGATTAACATTGGCTGCTTAAGCGCCTCGTTGTTGATCTTACCCGAATCCCTTTGTTTTATACTTCTTTTTGTATCATTGCCCAAAATGTCGCTTAATATGGATCCTCCGTTAACCACAACTACTACCACTACTACGTGGACCACTGGAGTTACAGTGACTCCTACAATGACCCCTACAATACAACACACTGACGATCGGACTGAAGAACTCATTCCTCCCGAAGTATATGAGGCAATGCGAAATATTAGGGAGGAGCCCCTTAACGCGCCCCCGAGATCTAGTTAAAATGTTTGACCAAGCGGGATCGGATTGTGACGGCACCATGGACGAATTAGCTGACCGTTACGCAGGATACGAGATTCACCGACTGTATCCGCAGGAACAGACCTTTTGGAACCCGCGACGAGACGAAAGGGGCTCTCATCTGCCATCCACCTTGATGGTGGCAATGAAGGACAGTTTGTACGGACAAGTTTTGAGTTCCAACGAGACACAACTGACTACCCAACAGTCCCCTAGTCCGACTGACCCCTTTTCCCCGCAACCTGCGCCCCGTTCCATCCCTTCCCCACAAACTGTTCGCCGACATCCCGTTTTGAATCTCCCTTACCAACAGAACTGGGAATGCGTCCCAGTGGGCGGGTGCGACGCATCCGTCCTCTCCTCTTCCAAGTCAACCCCGCGGACGAACAGTGACCTTCGCAGAATCTTCACCCCCAAGACGAGTAAGTTCTATCCCCGCTCCTCCCTTATCCTCACAAGCACCCTTTTTCCCAAGTAAACCCCCTCATTCCCAAGACGAATGGGGATTGCATCAGACTTATACAATACCGACAACAGACCCGATATTGAACAGTACGAGAATGGCACCTTCGAGAGTGGAACTTTCGAGTCTCAGAGAATCGAGAATGGACCGAAGTGTCCAGTTTTTGGACCATTGGGGCCGAAACGGACCAAAATTCCACGGCAAGCGAGGCGAAGACGGCGAGGAGTTCCTCCGCCGACTTAAGGGGGTCCTGTCAGCGTAAAATCGGGAAAAAATGTTTTTTTTTCAACGTTTTACAAACTCTTTTGCACTTATTCACCAAGTCATAGACCCTTACGTTGAAAAATGGCAAAGTTACGAGCGAATCTGTAAACAAAGAATTTTGAAAATTTAGAAATTCATTTTCAAAATTCTGCATTTTTTTCACAGATTCTGAATCATAAATAAGCAATCTATATCATGATTAGAAAGTGGGATGCGGCTGCCTTATATTTTTTTTATAATTTTTTTTTGTTTCTAAAATAAAAATAAAAAATTCTAATATTCCTTATGGAAGTGGAAAAAAATAGACAAAAATAAAACATGTCCTGGAAAATTTCGATATTTTGCATATTTTCCAAAGTAAATGAGAAGAATCTTTTTTTGAAAAAAAAATATTCTCATTTATTTTGAAAAATATGCAAAATATCAAAAATTTTCAAGACATTTTTTTTTTAAATTTTATTTTCTACTTCTATAAGGAATATGAGGAATTAATTTTTTTATTTTATTTGAGAAACTCAAAATAAAAAAATTATTTCAAAAAATATAAGGCAGCTGCATGCCACTTTCTAATCATGATAGATGTTATGTCCTGGCCCTTTGTGCCTTCATTATTAATAACTATTCATATACAACTATGCATTTTAATCAAGCGATTTCGTTATTATAATTTACGTCAGGAATCAACCATGACATTCACACGCTCGAACGGAAATCCATTCTCATATTTCTGCTAACTAATTTCCTGCATTCTTTCGGCAATCATTCCCGAGAATATTCCCAAACCGTTGATCGTCCGATCGACCGGATGACATTATCAAATTTCGCCGATACATATCCGCCAGGAGCGATGCACGAGGCATCGCGCGATATGTCTGTCTCTATCTTCTTTCAAAATCCACCGATCCACGCTTTTTACTATCCGCGCGTGGCATGCACAATCAGCATTTAGATCGCCGCTTCACGGCTACCTCGTTGACTCCCTCATTTTTCCAAATCAGTAACTCTTCAAACTTCGACCAACCAACAACTACAAAACCTCTTAAATATGTCGTAATTATAATTTAAGTTCGTCACCAACAGTGACTTATCGGAGAATAGAATCCTCTGCGAATCGCGTTATATTGGGAAATAATAAATAATTCTCGTTTATAAAATCATCAAATCAATTGTATTGTATATTGATCTACGAATAAATCAGCGCAATCAATTGTTACTATTTCAATCAACACGAAGTGCAATAGTTGATTTCAATCATTTGTCGATAAACGAACCTCCACAAAATATTTGGAAAATCTCATCATCGTTATCTGAAAAACGGAGATTTAAATCGTTCGATCGAGCCCGATCGTAACATACTTATTTTTGGTGCTAAGTGTAGGGTTCTTCGAATATTGTGTTTTCGTGTTGCTGTGATTACAGTGAGAAGCAGCGATAAAAGGAACACTGACTATATCGTGAACTGTCTCTGCAAATTACTTGAACTCTTATTATCGTGCTACGTATTCCGCTTGGTGTGAACGGACCCAGTTGGCTTGGGCCTGAGCTACGCTACGCCCCGGCACGGCCCCCGCAGTACGCAGTGGGAGTGTATTGGTGCATCGTTACGCGTCATTTAGCGATAAGCGCCTGAAGAGCAGCACGCCATTACTTAAGCAGTCCGGTGCACCCACCCACTCGCACGCCATACTGTCGCAACTCGCGGCCATTACGAAAGCGGGTTGCATACACCAGGCGCGCTCGCTGTTCCTCGCGTTCACCTTACGTGATTTCTTTTTCTCTCTTTTCGCGAATTAAAGTTTTAGTGCATTCAATTTGCGTGTCTGTTGTTCGCAGGACTTTTCGCGGAATGAAAGAAATTTCTTCTTTTACGCTTTGAGCTAAAATTATTCCTTTAAAATTTTTTTTTTAGATAATTTTCCGCGAAAAATAATTTTTCGCGTGCGTTAAATTTTTTCGATTATATTTCCGCGAAAATTAAATTTTTCGCGTGTGTTTAAAATTTTCGATAACATTTCCGCGAAAATTAAATTTTTCGCGAGTGTTTAAATTTTTTCGATAATATTTCCGCGAAAATTAAATTTTTCGCGAGTGTTTAAATTTTTTCGATAATATTTCCGCGAAAATTAAAATTTTTCGCGAGTGTTTAAATTTTTTCGATAATATTTCCGCGAAAATTAAAATTTTTCGCGAGTGTTTAAATTTTTTTTCTCGATAATTTTTCGCGAAAAATAATTTTTCGCGTGTGTTAAATTTTTTCGATTATATTTCCGCGAAAATTAAATTTTTCGCGTGTTTTTAAAATTTTCGATAATATTTCCGCGAAAATTAAATTTTTCGCGAGTGTTTAAATTTTTTCGATAATATTTCCGCGAAAATTAAATTTTTCGCGAGTGTTTAAATTTTTTTTTCGATAATTTTTCGCGAAAACAATTTTTCGCGTGTGTAAAATTTTTTCGATTATATTTCCGCGAAAATTAAATTTTTCGCGTGTGTTTAAAATTTTCGATAATATTTCCGCGAAAATTAAATTTTTCGCGAGTGTTTAAATTTTTTCGATAATTTTTCGTGAAAAATAATTTTTCGCGTGTATTAAATTTTTTCGATTACATTTCCGCGAAAATTAAATTTTTCGCGTGTGTTTAAAATTTTCGATTATATTTCCGCGAAAATTAAATTTTTCGCGTGTGTTTAAAATTTTCGATTTTATTTTCGCGAAAAATAATTTTTTGCGTGTGTTTGAAATTTTGTTAATTTTTCGAGATTTTACGTCACGAGAATAATTTTTCGCGTATCTTTTCCAGTTTAGGTTTGGCTGAGACTCACACTCCTTGCGTGCGCTACAATTAACTGAAACTTAAAAGCAAGAATAAACGAAAGACTCTGCGCGTCTTTCCGCGGAAAAATACCGCGTTCTTTCTGCGAAGTGTTCACGCAATTAAAACTGTGAAGATCAACCGAACAAATTAACACTTAAACTTGATTTGAATATCAAACAAACTCTACGAGTTACTCGACGGATCTGGCAGCAAGTTCAGCGTGTAAAGGAAATTCAACTCTATCGAGAATCCTGCCGGCAGCAGCGACACAGAGAAATCGGTACCATGATCTTCGGTTTGGTTTTATTATTGGCCTTCATTGAGTGAGTACATTTCATTTATAAGTATAAAAGAAAAAAAATATTACTCGATATACCTGTATTATAGTATAAGATTTCTACCCACTCACTCATGGACCTTGTCCCCAAAAAAACCTCAACTAAAAAATCGAAACGAATAAATAGAAAGCGCATGCGTAACTATATAAAACAGGGGAAAAAAACCCTTCGCGAAGAATTCAACCTTGATTTCGAGGACAATTGCAAATTCGAATTTAAACGGTTAAACCGGGACGACAAAGTCCCCCTTTCGATTTCGGACTGTTTGACAGGAACTCATTACTTTTACGACCCGACTACTGGTCGATTAATCTACACAGTCATTCCTAAACCTCTCGAAGCTCCTCTTATCACTATCGAATAAATCGATTAATAAGCCTATTCTATCCGATTACATTACAAATCGTAGGTTCTAACACTGTCACTGTCGGTACAGGCTACCAAACCGGCCCACAGCTTGACAGTGAAGGTTCCGAAAATTACACAGTTACATTGCACCACAAATCGGAAGCTTTCAACGGACTAGTTCATTTGATACAGGCTACCAAACCGGTCAAAACGTTCTAGCACCCGAGGATTCTGAAGATTACACACAAACCTAGAAGTACTGATCTTTCAGTTCCCAATACAGGCTACCAAACCGGTTGGGATACTGTCTGCTGAAGACCGAGGGTAACGCTGAACTACTCTTTCGTCATTTCCCTTCGTCCCGCCAGAATCCCATCCACGAGTCTCTAGATACTGATCGCTAATTCCCTCGGATAAAATACCTTATTCCTCTTCCCGTCATGAATTCTAACAATAGTTCATCTTCTCCTCCGCCTCTACCCTCTAACCCTCCCCCCTCTAACCTTGCGAGGGGACCCTCAGGATCTCAGAACTGGCCCCTAGATGCGAATAACACTGACGAGTCGCATGCTACCGAGCCCGACTCAATAATACCGAAAGATGAGCCTTCCTGGCGTTCCCGTCAACGCGATGAACCAACTTATATCCATAATTATGGCCAAACGTCTCGACGGCCCGTGGATCAGACTCATTCCAATCATTATTGGGGGCAGAATTCGCCTCAAAGTCAGTCTGGTCCACCAACCTCTCGCGGAGACAATAGATGGCGTGGCGAAAATAGGCTGCATAGCCAACTCCCTCAGAATAATGATCGCCAAACGAGTCAGGAACCAATGATACACAATAGACGTCGGGATATTCGCGGCAGCTCTGACTGGGTCATGAAAGCTTTGACCCCAATTCCCGTGTTCGACGGAAAGAACATGCCCGTCGAGGAGTTTATTGCAGACGTTCGTTTAGCCCTCGAAACTCTCGACGAGCAAGAGCATTCCTCATTTCAGTACCTGTTATTCGAAAAAATAACCGGCGATGCTCGTCGTCAAATACACTCTAAACGTTCTTCATATAGCAGGGTAGAGGATCTCCTCAAGGACCTTACGACCCTTTTTTCCCCAAAAAAGGGAACCCTCGCTTTAAGAGTCGAATTAGCAAACATCGCTCAAGGCTCTCGCGAAACGATTTTCGATTATGCAACACGTGTAAAAAAAATCGTTGGGATCCTCAACCAAAAAATCAATGAAAAGAAAAGAATGGAACCACTCGTACTATTCGCGCTACGGGATGAGAACCGACGCAATGGCATCGAGTGCTTCATAAAAGGGCTCCGTGAAGAATTGGTGAACCATGTCTGGGGAAAGGAACCTGAATCGTTAGAATTAGCTATGTCCTACGCTTACGAAGCCGAGGAATTGTACAGCTGTCGCGCCATTACTGCCGCTAATCGTGCTAAGTATGATGCTCAACAGGAGCACGACCCAACCTCAGCAAATAGCCTGTCATTTTCGGGAATCTCTGCTCCTACCCTCAGTCTAAATGAAACTTACCTGTCTCCGAAGTCGGCGTTAAAAGAAAGAAACGAAACTGACCCATCAGGTCACGACTCTTCCGCTATGGTTCGATACGCCGACGCCAGAGAGGCTGAAGGCACGTGTTCATATTGCAAGAAATTCGGACACACCCGGGGAGAGTGCTGGACACTCCAAAACCGAGAGTGGTACGAAAGGCAGGAAAACACAGCAGGCTACAAATACCCTCCCGAACGTTTGCCGCGCCGTGGTGCGGGCAGCAGAAACCGCAGTGATAATGAAGAAGTTCCCCGGAATTATAAAAATCACGACCGTGACTATTCGAGAGACCGATATTTCGGGCGACGGGACAAGGACTACTCTCCCCCTCGTTCAAATAGACGAGACGAAGATGATTCGCGTAATCGATCTGATAGATCCAACCGGGACGATTCACGTAACCGATCCGACAGACATAACCGAGACAACTCGCGTTCCCGATCAAGCAACAGTCGACGCAACGACACGAGCCCCCGACGCGGAGAAAGAAGCCGGGAAGCCTCGGAAACCCGCTCGCGTGACAGAAATGACAACAAATTAAGATCTCGTACAGATAGACCTGACCGCGAGGACTCTAGGTCCCGAAATAAGGGACGAGACAATTCCCGTTCTAAACGCAACAGAACTCGACGAAGTGACTCCTCGGATACTGGTAGTGACTCAGACACTCGTCGTCGTAACAGTAAAGGTTCAAAAAAAAATTCCCACGCAAGGAACGACGATTCCAGTCATGATTCGCGTCGCGAAAAGAACAAACGTCGACAAGACAGATCAAAACCCGAAAGACATTCAAGGTCAAAGGAACGTCGTCACAGACGCAAACCCAAAAGATACTTCTCCTCGAGCGACTCTAGTCGTTCAGAGGACTCACTTTCCCGTAGTAGAGGATCCACAAAAAATTCTACTAAGACAAACAAATCAGGAAAAAACCGCGGACGTTCCAACAGTTCGAGGAGAAATGACTCCAACTCGTCGCGAACGTCTCGTAGGGACAACTCAAAAGGTTCGGAGACTTTAAACTCCGAAAGGGCTCGACGGGAAAGCTTTTGCGCTTTTGTTTTGTCGCTCGACGTCGAGCGACAAAACAAAAGAGCAAAAACAGAAAACTTCCAAGTCCGTAAGGCCGCTGTACGGAGGAATCCTCTCAAGACCGACAGTGTAGTCAGGCTTCATTCCGGTTCCCTCCGCGACGGCCAAGCAGAATTCTACATAGACAATGGGTCGGATATCTCGGTAATCAAAGAAAAATTTCTCGTGTCAGGTACCCCAATGAACCGTGACGTGATCTACCAAATCGAGGGCGTTACAGACGGAACGGTCCGTTCCCTTGGCTCAGTCGATCTAATCGTTAATGATTTTGCAATGGAATTTCACGTGGTTCGCGACGATTTCCGTATCTCGGAGAATGGGTTGCTCGGACGTGATTTCTTTTTGAAACATAAAGTAGACATCAGTTATCAAAATGGTTGGATAGTTCCCCCGCGCCCTGGCCAAATCATCCCTTTTCTGAATACCGAAATAATCACGGTACCGGCGAGAACGCGAAAACTTTTAAAAATCGAGGTTACAAATGACCTCCGCGTCGGTTACGTACCCCAAATACATTTCGATGCCGGAATATATTGCGGCCATGCTATAGTCGAAAACCGCGGTGGCGAAGCTCATTTATATGTAACTGATTCTAAGGAAATAGACGTAGACCTAATAGTCCCGCGTGTAGAACTAGACGAATTCATAGAATTAGGAGTTTCGGACACCGAAGAGTACGACTCTGACGACAACAAAGCTGTCATCGCCACCTCCCGATCAACACTCGAAGATCGTCCCAACAAAGTGGCTTCATTATTACGGCTAGACCACCTAAACGACGTCGAGCTAGACACGTGACTGAAATTATTAACGAATTTTCCGATTTATTCCATCTACCGGAAGAGACTTTAGGGGCTACATCTGTCGTCAAGCATTAAATCCACACGACAGACGATCTACCGATTAATACAAAGCAATACCGCTTCCCTCAAAATATGAAAAGCGAAATTTGTTCACAGGTAGATAAACTATTAAAAAACAAAATCATTCGTCGATCAGTATCCCCGTACAATTCACCGGTTTGGATAGTTCCCAAAAAGGAAGATTCCCATGGAAATAAAAGATGGAGAATGGTTATAGATTTCCGTGAACTAAACGAAAAAACCGTGGTGGATGCGTACCCGCTCCCAAACATCACGGATATCCTCGATCAATTGGGCAAAGCCCAATATTTCTCCGTGTTCGACTTAGCCTCCGGTTTCCACCAAATTCCTATGGACCCGGGGGATAGACAAAAGACTGCGTTCTCAACTCCCCATGGGCATTACGAGTTTAACCGTATGCCATTCGGTTTAAAGAACGCTCCGGCGACCTTCCAGCGCCTAATGGACCAAGTCCTATCGGGTCTCCAAGGTAACGAAATGTTCGTTTACCTCGACGATATAGTCATCTATGCTGACTCCCTATCAGAACATAGAAAAAAATTTAGAAGATTAGCCAAACGACTTATAGACGCTCGTTTAACTCTTCAACCGGACAAGTGTGAATTCCTGAGACCGGAAGTCGTCTATTTAGGCCACATTATTGGTCGCGATGGAGTCCGCCCTAATCCCAAAAAACTTGAGGCGGTAAAAAATTTCCCCATCCCCAAGAACGCTAAAAACATCAAACAGTTCTTGGGCCTTGTCGGCTATTATCGCCGGTTTATCGAAAATTTCGCGGACATCGCTAAACCGATGACGCATTTCCTGAAGAAAAATACTCCCTTTGTCTGGGGAGGCGAACAACAGGAAGCGTTCGAAATTCTACGCGACAGTTTATGTGAGGAACCAGTCCTCCAACACCCAGATTATTCTCGTCCGTTCGTAATAACTACCGATGCTTCAGATGTCGCCCTTGGCGCTATACTCAGTCAGGGAGAGATCGGGAAAGACTTACCGATCGCTTATATCTCTCGAACCCTGAAGGATACAGAAACTCGGTATGACGCTACGAAGAAGGAATTATTGGCTATAATATATGCAGTCGAGAGCTTCCAACCATACATATATGGTTGAAAGTTCACATTGGTCACTGATAACAAACCACTGACGTGGTTAAAAACACTAAAAACTCCTACTTCTCAGTTACGTCGCTGGGCATCCGCTTTGGACGGTCTCGATTTCAAAGTAAAACATAAGAGGGGGACAAAGAATACTAATGCTGACGCTCTCTCCCGAAACCCGGTGGACAAAGAATTCTCTGACACTGAACCAATCGCTAAAATATTAATGGCAAAGAGATCCCGCGGGGATGAGTCCCAACCAGATCATGACCAACCTAGATCCCCACCTCGGAAAAAATCTCGCGAGAGAGGACCTGAATCACCCGATGAGGCAACTAGCCCGGATCTGGGGAGGCGGCGAACGCCGCCACATCGACTAAATAACGATCAAAACCTAAATACTTCTACTCTCCCCTCACGAACGTACAGCAACCGCGAGCTCTTTCCTGTCCCATTTGACCAGTGCTGGATGCCTCCTCGCCGAGATTGGAACATGAATTATTCTTCACCGTCCTCAGAAGAAGATGTACCTCCTTTATCCTACACAGTACGTCCCGACATTCATGCTCCACCTTCCCACTTCGGAGGCCGCAAAACAGAGAACGCTGCCGTTAAATCACCGAGAAACAGCGCCTCATCAAACGACGAACCGTTTAGAGGATTCCCTACGCAAAAAAACCTGAAGAGGGGACCTTACAACCTTCGCCCCTCCTCAGACATCGACTACCTCCTAGAAGAGATTACTCCGCAAAGTTCTCCGAGATCTACTACTCCATCCTTCTATAGACCTTCGAGGTCCTACGACTTGTCGGAATCATCAACTCGTCCCTCAGATAACCTATTCCAACGTTCGCACTCTCCAAGAGATATTACCCACGATAAAAGGAGTTCAGAACCTAACGACATAAATGCGATCGAAGGAGTAAGCTACGATGAACTTCAAAGCATAAACAACGATTCCCACCTTTACCAGCTCGATTCCGTATCCGAAACCGAAATAGATACCCTCTCCCAAACTGCTTCCCAGGAAGAAAGCATGGATGTTCAGGGGCCGAAGGCTCTAACATGTCAAACGACTCCGGAGGAAACCTAATTATCTCCAACCAAAACATCTTGCACACAAAAATTTCCTGCGTTGCTTACTGGCTCTCCGGAGACCGCGTAATAAACTCGAATTCGATACGCTTCCTCATCGAGAGCGATAGACTTGACTGGGAGAAGGTGAAAAATGAACAGGTCGTACCCGGGGAGGTACTCCTAGCAAAAAGAAATCGAGTATACCTGTTCAGCCTGGTCTATAACTATCGCTTTACCGATACTCTAGACCACGATTTAATGACGTCATGCATCACCATTTTAAGAGAATTAATGGTTAAATTTGGAATTGGGTCCGTACGGATGACATTCGATAACGAGCCATTCCGATCAATAGATCGCCAACGAATACACGAAGCGTTAAAATCGGGCTTCCAAGGCACGGACTGCACAATAACAATATGTCATGGTATTTTGGCAGTACCGCCGCCACACCTTCGGTCTAAAATCATCATCGAACACCATTCGTCAGCGATCGGTGGCCACAAGGGAGTCACCAAAACCTATGACCTCATCTTGCGGCGTTATTACTGGAAGAATATGAAACAAAACATCGTTTACGCTCTGAAATATTGCGTTCACTGTCAACAAAGAAAATTGGTGCGTGTTAAACACCGTCTCCTATGGTTATCACAGATACGCCTACCGACTCCTTCGAGAAAATATCCCTAGACATCTACGGTCCTTTACCTCGAATTCAGAAGGGAAACGTGTACATTTTAACGATCCAAGACAATTTAACGAAATACTCTGTGGCTATTCCTATGGGTCGCACCACATCAACCGATATCGCAAAAGCATTTGCGACTAAATATATCTGCATCTATGGTGCTCCAAAAACAATCATCACGGATTGCGGTAGAAATTTTTTGAGCGATATTTTTCGAGAGTTCACAAAAATATTCAACATCAGACACTACCATACCACAGCATATCACCCTCAGTCAAACGGATCTTTAGAACGCAGCCACCACGTACTAACAGAGTACCTAAAGCAATTCGTGGATGAACAACGCGAATGGGACACATGGATCCCAACTGCCATGTTTTCGTATAATACAAGCATGCATGAGGGAACAAAATTTTCCCCATACGAGTTAGTATTCGGAAAGGTTGCAACGATACCATCGGAATTCAGAGAACAAACACAAGAACGCACCTACGAAGACTTCCACCGAGAACTAGTAGAAAAACTCGAACGCTGTAAAGGAAATGCAATTAGGAACCTGATTGCAGCGAAGGAACGGTCAAAAAGATATTACGACCGGCGTGTGAGGAATCACACATTCCAAAAGGATGATCCAGTATTCCTACTTAAGGAACCGAAATCAGGAAAATTCGACGACGAATACGTGGGACCATACTACATACTGAAGATCTTACCCAACAACAATGTACAACTATCATTGGGTCCGAACAAAACAAACATGCTCGCGGTTCTCTCATCTCTTGTGCTCGCGCGCCTGGCTGGAGGCCGCACGCCGACAGCCCCGTCACACCGACGCTAGGGTACTGCAGAGAGCGGGCCCAAACCGCTCTCGCGCGTGGTAATACAAACGGCGGGCCCGGTCACTCTCGCGAGATACGGGAGGTGGCGGCACGCGCCGCTTTCATGCCCCAGCATGCTGACGCGGTCGATGCATGGAACACTCACATAACGACCGAAAAACATTGAGAGGTGTAAAACGCTTTAGGCGTTTATGTGTGTGTATGCGCCCATTCTCGCATGGACACACATACTCGTATAGATTCGCGTATGTAAAATGTAGACTATATACTCTCCTTAATTTTTTTTTTCTCTCTCCTTTCCCCTTTTACTTTATTATTACTCTTTTCGTATACTTTAGTTTCCTCAAAATACATACACCTATACCAAATTAAGGGTTTACAAGAAAAATACACAAACGCAGGGTTTATTATCTCATTTCATTTTTTTATTTTATTTTTTTAATATTACAAATTTCTCTTTCTCCTCGTGTCCACTATTCAAAATCGCTGTTATCTTCCTCGTCGGAACTACTATAGCCGGCAGGCACGACTCTGCTACCCCCGCGAACCCACACGCCGGAAGCCAGATAGGTCCCATGGAGGAACCAGCCATTGTGAATCGACAATCGAGGCTTAATGAACATCCGGAAGAGCCCCAAATCGCTCTCCCAAACATCCACCGACGTCTCCCTCGCTTCCCTCCTCCTCCGACGTGTCTCGGCTCCCGCAGCCCAACACCACTGCCGGTACCAGTCCTAGGGAAATAAATCCGTAACAATAAATAAATGAGATAATTGACACGAGGAGAAAACGCATACACTCGTATATATATACATACACACGAGAAGCTATAATGTCGCAAATTGAAAAACTACAAACACGAATTCCACTCACCTTATAAATTTCGAACACTAATCGGCTTTGCTCCATGATGATGCGTATTAATTTTTTTTTATATATATATATATATATTTTGTCTACTTTACGTAGCTTTCTTCTTAATTCGGAAATGACGACTACGTCGCGACCGACCTAGTAATGAAGAAAAATACACTGTTACCTTCCATTCGTAAAAGCGTCGACTCCGCGAAATTTGAATCCCGCCGCGAAATCACGGCAACGCGAGAGCCACGCCCAGCCCGTCTCACACGGCACTGAACTCGAACGCGCAGCCCGTCACACACAGCACTAGAATCGAACTCTCAACACGTGATGCTAAGCACCGCCTAGGGACCTCGATAGCAGCGCGCTCCGAGGGTGCGAAAACCCCAGTAAAACTTTATCCTTCTACACTCTCACTCAATCGAATTGTTACAGGTCCGGGACTGGAAACGAAGGGTTTTCAATCACTCCCATTACAAGCAACCCTGGAATATTTTCCGATCGACTGGGATCGCTTCGGTCATACAAATCGTCATGGAAATTAATTACTCATATTGATCTGACGAACTTTCTGCAAAGGAGGAACGCTCTAACAACTGATTGGTCAATATTATCTCGAGAGTGTCAATTACTACTGAAACGTTGTACAATCCAACAACAAATCGCCAGCATCCACGAGTCCCTCAAAAACTTACAGAAGGACCTTCCGGACATTGAAGACCTTGTCTCCCAATACGAAGACACCCACAACACCAGAGAAAAACGCGCTCCTTTCTCTTTCATTGGAACTATCAGTCGTGCCCTCTTTGGTACTCTAGACTCGGAAGACGCTGCATTTTACAACGATAAAATAGAATCTCTAGAAAACGACACCAGGTCAATCATCGAATTAGTCGCGAATCAAACACACATAATCAAATCTAAATTTAATGAGGAACGCCTTCGAATATCAAATGTGACCCACACGTTTTCGGCCAAAATTGGCAACATGTCACGCGCAATATCGATGTTAACTAACGAAATATCTACGATAGAATATGGAGAAGCTCTATCCGACGCCGCCGCGGCTCTGGAAATTAGCATTGCCGAACACGAACTTGACGAAACGGTACTTACCGATGCCATCCTTTTCGCTAAACAGGGTCAATTACACCCACGATTGCTAACTCCCCATCAAATATTACAGGGTGCGAGAGCTATCCAATTTGAGAAACCAAATGCAGAATTTCCGGTTCCGCTTAAATTAACCACAACGTCCGAGTTACTAAAACTATCTGACATTACAATTTACCAAATCAAGAACAAGATTATTTATATCATGTCCGTCCCACTCCTAGATCTGGAAAAATATGTCTTGTTTAAAAACATACCATTACCGGTTTTCCAACATGTAACTTCACACGGAACAAACTTCGCGTTTCTTAAACCAACTTCCACGTATACTGCTATATCTAACAATTTGGCAGCGTATTTCCGAATAAATGACGACGACTTAAGACATTGTAAATCAACTAACGACCGTTTCGTCTGTAAACACACCAACGTTTTATACCGAGTAGACACTCGTAGCGACTGCGAAGTCAGGATCATCGTCGAACCTCGATTCCAAGACCTTGCGTCATGCGACATTCGCGTAAAAACTGCAACCCGCACACACTGGTCTAGAATTCACCCCTCGAACGAGTGGATCTTTTCATGCGCCAGGCCAGAAACGCTATGTATAAAATGTCAGGATACCGAACCACAAGCGATAACAATAAATGGCTCGGGAATTCTCCTTTTAAAACAGCGATGCGAGGCAAGAACCAATTCCGCGACATTATCCTCTACCGATGAGATCACCAGTACAGCCCTAACTGAATTCGTCCCCCGAATCTCCCTCAACATATCCGCAATATATATGGCTACACATGACGCCTTGAACCCCATAAATATTTCCGACATCCTAGAAAATCTTAAATCCCCGACACTCCTCGAGCAAACCAACCAATTCGATCCTGATTCCGCAGACGGAGGAGTAGAACTCCAATCCGTCATTAACCGAGCTACAGATTTGTTAAAGCAAAAAGGGATGCATTGGAGAGTACATCGCATCGAGACGATCGGCACCTATTCTTCCATTGGCCTAGGAAGTCTGATGATCATCCTAGGTTTGGCTTGGAAATTCTCGCTCATCACCAAGCTTAATTGTTTTGCACTTATGGACCGGTGCATGCGCCGACGTAGAGACCATCGTCGAAGCAGTCGGGGTCATCGGATCAGACCCGCAATAGAGATCATCGAACTGAAGGACGAAACACCCAAACCACCAGTAATCGAACCACCAAGACACCACAGCGCTCGCCCTGCCCTGATGCCTTGCTCGCCAACGCCACCCAGGGAACGCCCGAACGCCTTATACCGCCCCGAGGTGCCAACTCACTCGAGGCCTACCATGATTCCGCACCGGAGTCAACAACAAATACCGTATTCCCAACGCCTGAGTATGGGCGACATCTAAGAGTATAAAGTATGAGTAAGAGTATTAACCCCCGTTCTCACAAGGTACGTAAAAACTCTATCGAAAATAAAAAAAAATAAATAAATAACCCCACAATTTTTCCTCTTCCGAACTCGTGTAGAACCATAGTATTATTTTTAAATTCGCATGTTCCAGGTCTAGACTCGAATTCATGATCAACGCAAGCTAAAATTGGAAAGTCATTCCACGAACCAAGCCATGGACGAGACTCGACAAGGAATGAGCCAAACCATCTTTGGATTTGTCGACAACTGCCTGAGACCCATCTTGACGGCCACGGCATTCAATCAACGCCGACTCAACAGGACAACTGTACTTCGCCCCCGTAGAATCCCCACATGCGAATAATACACGCACAACACTTGCTTTTCCCGAACCCAAATACAAATATTTAAATTAAACTAAGATTCAATTTCGAACCTTCTTTTCCTCTTCTAAACAAAAGCCGCACAAAATGCCATGACCAGCTTCGCATTTGCTCCTGTCGTTAGCTGAAGCATAGCATCAGCTAATTGTCAGAGGGGGAGGTGTTACGTCCTGGCCCTTTGTGCCTTCATTATTAATAACTATTCATATACAACTATGCATTTTAATCAAGCGATTTCGTTATTATAATTTACGTCAGGAATCAACCATGACATTCACACGCTCGAACGGAAATCCATTCTCATATTTCTGCTAACTAATTTCCTGCATTCTTTCGGCAATCATTCCCAAGAATATTCCCAAACCGTCGATCGTCCGATCGACCGGATGACATTATCAAATTTCGCCGATACATATCCGCCAGGAGCGATGCACGAGGCATCGCGCGATATGTCTGTCTCTTTCTTCTTTCAAAATCCACCGATCCACGCTTTTTACTATCCGCGCGTGGCATGCACAATCAGCATTTAGATCGCCGCTTCACGGCTACCTCGTTGACTCCCTCATTTTCCCAAATCAGTAACTCTTCAAACTTCGACCAACCAACAACTACAAAACCTCTTAAGTATGTCGTAATTATAATTTAAGTTCGTCACCAACAGTGACTTATCGGAGAATAGAATCCTCTGCGAATCGCGTTATATTGGGAAATAATAAATAATTCTCGTTTATAAAATCATCAAATCAATTGTATTGTATATTGATCTACGAATAAATCAGCGCAATCAATTGTTACTATTTCAATCAACACGAAGTGCAATAGTTGATTTCAATCATTTGTCGATAAACGAACCTCCACAAAATATTTGGAAAATCTCATCATCGTTATCCGAAAAACGGAGATTTAAATCGTTCGATCGAGCCCGATCGTAACAATAGATATTACTTATTCATAACTCAGAATCTGTGGAAAAAATTGCAGAATTTAAAAAATTGTGTTTTTTCAGTTATTCCTTTTTTACACACAAACGGTCGTCGCGCCACTTGAAGGAGTGATAAAATAATTCTGCAAAAAAATTGGGCTATTTTTGAAGTGGAATCAATGCGAAAAGGGATCTGATTCCTCGAGGGAAATGACTCCTCGATTTCACTTGGAATGTTCCATATATATATACAATTGATTATTCATTCAGATTCCTGTAGAGTTGGTAAAAAAAATAATTATTCTACTGTTGAATCAAAATTTGAATATCGCGCGATTGCGCGCTTACAACTCTGCAGACCAATCAAAACGCTTGAAAGAAGTGACTACAGGCCAATCAAAAAAATTGTCGCAAGTGATCAGAACGTGTAACAGAAAACAAACGTTCGCACGTGGTTTATCATTTTTTTTATTGTATTCACTTATTTTTATCGAGTGTTTATTTATTGGTTCGAAAGTAATATAAAATATCTATACCGATCGTGGAATTACGTGAAAGTGCTTTTTTGATCTCGACAAACGACACGAGCAGTTTCACAGTGGTTAGTAATACGTCAGTTCATATGTTTATTATATTCAATTATTTGTAAAGACAATGGTATTCGTCGACTTTACTAAATAATCGAGTTGATTTTCATATTTATTTACACTTTTTTCAGTCAGTGAATTGAATTCCGTACCTTATATGTACAATATAACCTCCAAACTGTCAACCGATTGGAGGTTATATTGTAAAAAATGTATAGCATTTTTGGTGTACAAAGATTTGTAAATATTAAGAATAATTAAAAACACATATATGAAAAAACCGTGAAAAGCGTGTTAAAAAAATTTTGGTCTGCATGCAATTACCATGAAAAATATTGTTTGTTATACACACTGTAACAAAAAATATTAAATTTACAACACTTTTAATATACACCCGTCAATGAAATTTACAACATTTTTAATCACATCCGTCAATGAAATTCACAAACACGGTATATGAAATGCAAATTCTCACACATGTATTTTAAATGTCAAAACGTATATTAATTTTAATACACGTATTTGAAATTTAATATACATCATTGAAAAATGTATGGAATTTACAACATCCTTAATATACGTGTGTATATTAAAAATGTCACAGCCGTCAATGAAAATCACAAACACGGTATATGAAATGCAAATTCTCACACATGTATTGTAAATGTCAAAACGTATATTAATTTTAATACACATATTTGAAATTTAATATACATCATCAAAAAATCTATGGAATGTACAACATTTTTAATACACGTGTGTATATTAAAAATGTCACAGCTGTCAATGAATTTTACAAACACGGTATATGAAATGCAAATTCTCACACATGGATTCAAAATGTCCAAACGTATATTAATTTTAATACACGTATTTGAAATTTAATATACATCATTGAAAAGTGTATGGAATTTACAACATTTTTAATATACGTGTGTATAGCCTACGCTGTACACAGCGTTGTCCATACGTCTACTACGCGCATGCGCATTGAATAAGTGCGAGTGAGAGAAAGCATAGCTAATATAATGTATTTGTACCCTGAAGCAGCTTCGTAAGGTGGTGATGTGTTCGTGCACACCGTTACAAGCAGCGCTCGCACCTCTATGTTCGCCGCAGATAATACGTAAAGCCCGCCGCACACGGTGCAAGTTTTCGTGCTGGTTTCTTTGCTGGATTTCGCTGATTGGTTTGCTCCTAGCCCCCACCAAGCTTTCCACCAATCAGCGAAGTCCAGCAGAGAAACCAGCACGTAAACTTGCACCGTGTGCAGCGAGCTTAACAAATTAGGCATGAGTATCCCTCCATCCTCCATGGTGCTGCATAAAGAAACTCGACGCCATCAAAAGTATATGGAAGTGACCATCGTATAGCCATTTCGGGCAATTTTCGGAAAGTGTTGGTTGGTGTGCATCGTCAAAAATTGAAATTGGTAAGTATGTCTAAAATTTTTTCAATAAAAAGAAAATAATTAATACCTCTCATGTAGATAGTAGCCTTAACTTGTACCAATTTTTTTGCTAATACCATGGCTTTTGTCCACGTGGTAACATAACCTGAACCTTTTACATTCGAGCGTGTAAACGTTTATGTGGGATCACGAGCGATCATTTCTACATTGATCAGTTTAAATTCTGAAACCACGTAGTTTTGTGTTTTTCTAGTGAAAAAAATCGTAATTTTTGAACAAAATATTTGATCTCAGCAAAGTTTGAATAACTACTTGTCACGAAAATCATTCCATCTCAACACTACTTGGTTGAAGATGTTTCATAAAAAATATTGAATGAAGCTCCGTTTGTTTCATTGCAACAAAGTTCGATTGAATAATTCTAAAGAAAAAAATTTCATGAAGAAGATTCAATCAAGTTGTGCTGCAATGCATTTTTTTTCTTCATAAATATTCAATCACACTGTGCTGCGATGAAATTTTTATCATGAAAAATATTTAATCAAGCTGCGCACAATGAAATTTTTTTCATAAAAAATATTTAATCAAGCTGCGCTGCGATTAAATCTTTTTCATAAAAAATATTTAATCAAGCTGCGCTTCGATGAATTATTTTTTATGATTAAACATTAAACACTTGATTAAATACTTTTCATGAAAATGTTTCTTTGCAGGGCAGCTTGATTAAAGAATTCTCATGAAAAATATTTCAACACAGTAAGGTTTGAAGGAATATATCTTATAGAAAATATTTAATTGCACTAGAGCTCGGTCGAATTGGTGTAATGAAAAAAATTTCATTGCAATACAACTTGATGAAATATTTTCCACAATGCCTACTGCTTGGGAAATATTCAATCAAGCTGCGCTGTAATAAAATATCTTTCATGAGAAAATTTATGATTTGTAATTTATTCATTATAAATTCATTCAATTTATAAGACAAATTCATGAGAAATCATGAAGAATCTTTCATCGCAGCACAGCTCAATTAAATATGTTTCATGAGAAATATTCAATCAAGCTGCGCTTCAATGAAATCTCTTTCATGAGAAATATTCAATCGAGCCGCACTGTGATGGAATCTTTCTCATGAAAAATAGTTTATCAAGCTGCATTGCGATTAAATAATTTTCCTGAGATATATTCAAACAAGCCTCGCTACGATGAAATTTTTTATAAAAAAAATATTTAATCAAGCTTCACTACGATGAAATATTTTTCATGCGATGTATATAATCAAACTGCAACACGATGAAATATCTTTTATGAGAAATATTTCATCGCAGTGCAGTTTGATTAAATTTTTTTCATAGAAAAGATTTCATCATAATGCAGCTTGATTGAATATTTCTGCGATGAAAAATCCCAATGCATCACATTTGCATTACAACATTTTCAAATGAGACCACATGATCCCACACTTCGATTTGGTTACTACCAAATAAAAATGAACAACTGATGAACAATCGATTCCAAAAAAAGTGAATGCTTTTTCTACAACGTAACTTGCCTCCTACTTCAAGTATCGAGCCAAAGTAAAATTAACTACATTATAAGAAAACGAATAAAACGCAATGTGATGAAAACTCAAGAATTTCAGTTTTTTCCAGACGAAATGTATCTACGTCGGTTTTGCGATTACCAGTCTCAACGGCTGGTACCGTACTCGGAGCATCAAAAATTTCATATGAACGTAACTGAATTCATTCATTGCGGTTTTAATGGATGTAAAAAGATGTTCCGCCTCCTAGCGTCTCTCCGATCTCATCTATTGCGAACGCATAAAGTGCTTCTGAAAGGAGGAAAAAACGATCGTCGATTGATACCTCATACTGTGAATACCGAACTGATCTGCTCGATGCCATTATGCGTAAAAAAATATAACTCCTATCAAGAAATTGTAAAGCACTTAAAAGGTCACATTCGTCAAAACGAAAAAATTAAGTGTCCTTTCCGAGGTTGCAGTAAAGTATATAATATTTTGCACTCCTTTACCGGACATTTATCGAAGAATCACAAGGTCGGTAGGTCGCGTCTCGCTCTTAATACTTGTGCATCGAAAAATGAAAATATAACTCCAAATGAAAATGTCATTCATGAGCAACCGATTCCGAACATACAGTGTCCTTCACCAGATTCCAACGTACATTTCGACGACGATGCACAGCAGAAGAATTCGACTGATATATTTCTTTTAAGTATGGCACAGTTATTTTTGAAATTGGAATGCCAACTATTGGTCCCAATATCGGCGATTCAGAAAATTTTTTCGGGAATATCGGTTGCTCATACACAAAGTCAGGAAATGATAAAATCTAATTTAAAGATGGGCCTACAAGACGAAAATTTGTCATCAAATCAAGTAGATTCGATTATAGATCAAGTTTTTTCCAACGACCTTTTTCATAAATCGAGTAATGAATTGAAGAGCGACTACAAACGCAAACAATTCTACAAAGAACATTGTGCTTACGTTGAACCCGTTCAAGTGTTATTGAGTTCCGATCACGAGGAAAACGCGTTTTTTCATTATATTCCTATCCAGGAGACTTTGAAAAAACTGTTTGAGGATAAGTCTCTCAGCGATGAACTGGAGAGTAAATGTCTAACATATGATGAAGATGTTCTGAGAGATTTTACTGATGGATCAAACTTTCGAAACTCGCAATTTTTTCAACAGAATGCAAACACACTGAAAATAATTTTGTATCAAGACGCGTTCGAAGTAGTGAATCCAATTGGAGCTGCGGTTCACAAACATAAACTGATTGGAATCTACTTGAGCATTGGAAACCTCCCAGAACATATAAGGTCGCATGTAAATTCAATCAAACTCGTTGCCCTTTGCAAAGAAAAAGATTTTGTTCACGATAAAGTTTATGGAAAAATCGTAAATGATTTGAAAACTATAGAATTGAATGGCATACTGACACTTTCAGGAGAACAAATAAAAGGGTCACTTGTGTTCATCGCAGGCGATAATCTTGGAAGTCATTCACTTGGTGGTTTTGTCGAGAATTTTAGTATGTCGACGTATTTTTGTCGATATTGCCTGATCACTCGGGATGAATTTCACAACGAAGATGGTTCATCAAAGATTTATGAGCGAAGAACGATTCGAAACTACGAAAACGCTTTAACGGAAAAAGGTGAAAAAAATAACTATCAAGGTATTAAATTCAATTCCAAGTTCAATGAATTAACTAATTATCATGTTTGTGATCCGGGATTGCCACCTTGCCTCGGTCACGATTTACTCGAAGGAGTCGTTGCATATGATTTAAAAATGTTCATCGACTATTTTATCAATGAAGGATGGTTCTCGTTGTCAGCTTTGAATAAACGCATTGAATCTTTCCCTTATTCAATTGAAGATCGCAGAGATAAACCATGTCCCATTTCTAAAAACAAAAAAAGAATTGTTGGTGGAGCTTGGCAAATTTTTATCTTTGCGAAACTTTTCCCACTGATGGTGGATGATCTGATTCTCGATCCAATGAATGATCTATGGCAAGCCGTTACGCTTCTCGGAGAAGTTATCGAAGTAATTTGTGCGCCTGCAATTCATAAAACTTATTTACCATACTTGAGTGCAATCATCGGGGAATACCTTGTATTAAGAAAAAAATGGACCCGAAACTACGTCCAAAGCATCATTTTTTGAGCCATTACCCTCGATTAATTATGCAATTCGGGCCACTGATGAAGGTTTGGACCCTACGCTTTGAGAGCAAACATACCTATTTTAAACGAGTTCTTAGAAACAGTCGAAATTACATCAACATCACCAAATCTTCAACTGAAAAACATGAGTTATTTCAAAGTCTACTTCGATGCGGTGCGGATATTAGGCCGAAAGTTGATATGAAACAACATTCAAATTTTCGAAAATGGATTTATAACAACGACATTCAGGTAGCGGTAGAAAAATTAGGTATTGCCGATAAAATTCAGGAGTGCAATGAAGTAACTGTAAAAGGCATCGTATATAGAAAAGAGGATTGTGTAGTAATTCGACAAAAAAGTTATCAATACGGCGTCGAAATTGGCCAAATATCCGTTATTTTGAGCGATGAAGAATCGGTATTCATGGTGGTCCAGGTATTGGAGACGCGATTCATTGCATATCTTCGAGCTTATAAAATCGGAAAATGTGTTGGATATGAATGCTTCTTATTAGATGACTTACCAAGTACGGAAAAACTGTACATTTATACTATTGAGACTTTTCGATGTGTAAAGCCAAAGTATGGATTGGTCGCACGCCCTCTGTGATATCGAAGCCAATATGAAAGGTCAGTTTCCGTAAAAGAAGAACTGGAATGAGTCGAAAAACGTAGGATTGGCCCATAAATTCCAAAATAATCCCATATTAGCTTTTCATGCAACAGTTTGTGTACTCAACATTATTCTCCTTTTTTCCATGTCTTAACTAGGCACGTAACAAAATTATTGCTTAACTCGAATCATTTCATATCTCGGTGTTGTTTTTGGTTTTTTTTCGCAGATCTGCTGGAAGAGTCAGCATGTCGTTGTTTAAAGTGTGCCCTTGTGACCGATCAAAAAAAGTTTTAATTAAAGCATCAACACTACAAGAATTGATTGATTCCGCGAAAGCGAAATTAAAAATTGGCGACGACATATATAAGGTTAACTTTTTGCTTGCTTTGTAACTTTTAGCATTTAAAAGTATAGCATGTGCTGCATGATACAATAACAGCTTTATCGGTGACCTTGTTGGGACAGACTTTGTCAAATATCCAATCTTGTATTCCCATTATCTTCCATTTTCTGTTTTAACGTCGTCTATTTAGGTGGCATTCGATGAAGATGGCACTTAGGTAGACGACGACGAGATACTTTTGGAAATAGCAAAGGTTTCAGAGAAAGCCATTCCAAATCTCATTTTGCTACCGGAGAATTCATCGTGGCAACCTCCAGACAAAACAATCGCAATCCAATCTAATCCAACGCCAAATATTTCAGAGGGTCAAGCTCATCAGAATGCTTCATTGCATTATGATGAAGCATTGAGAGAAATCTGGAAAAAAATTCCAAAACGTTTAGCGGAATGTTGCGAAAATGGTAAAAGGGCCTTTGAGTCCGACCGACGTGCCATGATTGCTAATATCGCAGATTACATGACGCACGATCTTAAAGATTTCTCAAGGAAAACGTCAGAGAGAATTGCTCAAATTATCATCAACAAATACTCCAAAACTTTTACGGATGTGATTAACAATGAGGTCGTCGGATCGGGAACAAATTCTCTCCGACAACAAATTTACAACGCGGTCAATTATCGGAAAACCGATAAAGAAATGAAAAGACGTATTGAAATGCGACTCAGCGATGACGATGCAGATGAAGACGAATCTTGCTCAACCCCAAAATCGAACAAACAAGATGAATATGGATGCGTCGCATACCAACCTCTGTTGGGCGAAAATGAAACAACATCATCACAATCAGCAAAACAATTACAACTTGTTCAATATTTCGAAGCCAACGATACAGATTACACAAAAATATCTGAATTGATGAACAATACTTATCCGTCTCAAAGACTCGATATAAATAAGAAGTCAAGAAATCTCGTCGAACTGCTTGATCTGTGGCCATATCTTAAAACACCAAATTATTTCATAAACCACGCTTCATATCTCATTGGCAAATGTATCCCAACAACGTGGGAACAAAATTTAAGCGCCACCATGGAGCCACTTCGCAAGTATATTCTTTTCACGGAGAGGTCAAAAAGACTAAAATCGCACCGATTAAAAAGCTCCACGCAAAGAGAAGAAGATACAGCTGATACCAAAGTTTTTCAAATAGTATCAGACGCAAAAGCTTCGAGCACGGCTGCAGGCAATAATATCGCAATGATCGCGGTGATTTTTCCTCTCCTTACAGAGTATTTTAGAGAAGATGCTCAGCAGTTATTCAGGGTCATACCTGTAAGTTATCCGCGATTATATATTATATTTTTAATGTTGGATTTGACTTTGTACTCGGTTTTATGCATTTTATGTATCTTGTAGTGTTCTACTTTTGCTCATCAATTTACTTTTCTTACACGATTTGCTCATCGATTTACTACACAAGCTTTACATTGCTTTCAGGAGGATGTACAGAGGGCCGAAATACGCAAGTGGGCAAAGCAAGACTCCCCGATCCTAATTATTAGAGGCGAGTAATGAATATTAATTTCATGAGAATAGTAACTGAAATTATTCATGAGAAAGGATGTAGCGCTCATACTATCCAACATAAATGCAGCCTTTATTGTAAACAGATAAATCGTTTTAATAACTCAAAGCATTTTTCGGTATACCATTATAGGAAAATCGCTGTTCGACACGAATACCAGATGTGACATCGTGTTGGAAGAGAGTGCAGTAATATCGGCTGGAGATGTGGTGGAAGGATTCTTAATAACATTTCTGGCCTACTATGTTTTCGAATACAAGTATCCACCAGAGATCCAGAAAACTTTAGAATTTATTCAAAGGTATGGTATATTTATATCTTGAAGGGTATGATGTAGTAAGAGGCGTAAAAAAAGGAGTATTTTTAATCATTTTTAACATCATAATTAAGTTAATTTTATAAAATTGATGACACAAAGTTTTTATATATTAGTTTCAATTTGACTTCCACAAAAAAAAATTATAAAAATATCGCCATCTTTGTTGGACCCCCTCTCGCAAGTGGTGCTTGGTAATGAAAATCGGAATATGTGACTCAATCATCTAAAATCAATAAAACAAATAAAAATCATTAGTTTAAAAATGAATCTATTCCTGAATCGAAGCTTTTTTTTTAATTAACAAAACGGTGGATTTCGACAGTTTACTTACAGATTGTTGACCAAAAAAGGATTTAATGCTGGTAACAAGCTGTAGAAATTATATCAAAATCCATCGAGTTATTTTTGAATTATAATTGTCACCGCCTTGGAGAACACAGTTTGAAGAATGATACCTTTCAGGATATCGATGTAGATACGGTATTATATTTTAAACTTGAGTATTCAATTGTTTGTAGCCAATTGTTTAAACAATTTTTCAAAACATTCAGTTGTTCGGGAAAAATCATTTTCTTTATGTTTGGGCAATTTTAAAACGAAAGTATTGTTTATAAACATTGACTAAAAGTCATTATTTTTCAGTTCTACATTGTTCAAAATTTCTGAAAAAGCTTTTTTAATTTCCCACTTGATTTGTGTACAGATATATTAATTGAATAATTACTTACCTACTTATTATTAAGTCATAATAATTAATTATTTACTTACTCATTAATTAATTAGTTATCATTCGTCGAATAAATTGGCTGTTGTCTTCGAAGCATTCTGCCTTCCCGGGTATTCTCGTTTGCGTGTTTGTCAGCCAACCCATGCTCAGAATCTTCAGTAATTGTAGAATATCTCGAAAACTATTCATCGAATTGATTTGAAATGTTCAGAGAATATTTCTGAAGCATCATACTTAAAGAAAATGAGAAAGAATTGATTTTTGAAAATTCTGACCGCATCTCAGCTCTTAAGAGGAGGCTAAATACCGACATTAGCACCTCGAAAATGGATTCCAAACTTGCTCTGGCACGAATGGATGGAAATCAATAAAATGTTGACAGTATCATTAGAATTATGGCACGAATGGAGCCTCACTAAATTTTTTTCGAAAAACAAAGAAAAAAATTACAGAGCCGATTATCATCAGGAATCTGCAATTGAAAATATTAAATTATAATGTTTGTAATGCATTTCGGCGAAAACCAAGAGTGAGGCTCCATGAAGAACATAAAAGTACGAATATCGATACGTCTTGGACATTATTTTATGAAAAAATCACAACGTAAGTTTGGAATCCAAATCAGAAGATAAATGTTGATAAATTTAGTGTTCCATCGAAAAACGAAATGGCGAAATCAAGTTCACAGAAATGCGAAAGAGGGCAGCACCATGGAATTTTTATGAGATAAATATTATTTTCTCATCAGAATTCCATCCGAACTGTCTGAGCTGTGAGCGGCAATGAACGAAAACGTTAATTTATGTCTCGCATTTATATTTCGCAATCCATTCATCAATTATTTATAAATTTCATTGATATTCATCCACCGTTATCGGAGAAAGTTTGGACACCAATTTTAAGTCAATAATATAGGGCTTCAAAAATAATGTCGGTATTTAGCCTCCTCTCAACGCTCTTTCACGGTTGTTCAATTTCCAGCACTACATGTTGATTTTTCGTTTTTAGAGTATTGCTGCAGATTAACCCACAAACCGGACACAAAAGAAAGGACAAAAAATGCAAGACGCTGCCTTTCGACACTACCGTGATGAAGCTCGCAAATATGCTTGAAGCTTTTGAAGATTTTTAAAAAAAATTTGACTATGTACAATTTACATAACATAACGATACATAACATAATGAGATGTGATACTAAGTTTATATAACATTCTCGGGATTAAATGTTCCATACATAATGCGATGTGATACTACTAAGTGTATGTAAAATACTCAGGATTAATTATAAGCGATATTATTAATTTTTTATGAGTGAAAACGATATGAGCATTGAAAATGCTTATTACATAATGTTAATGCATAATATTGTTCAATACATAATGTGATGCGATACTAAGTGTATTTAAAATCCTCAGGATTAATTATAAGCGATATTCTTAATTTTTAATGAGTGAAAACGATATGAGCATTGAACATGCTTATTACATAATGTTAATCCATAATATTGTTTAATACATAATGTGATGCGATACTAAGCGTATTAAAAATTCTCAGGATTAACTAGAGGTGATATTCTCAATTTTTAATAAGCAAAAAAACACATACATATATATACATATATATATATATATATATATATATATATATATATATATATATATAGTACTGTTTCGAAGAAATATAAGTGTTTTTTCCAATTTGTAAATCAGCCAAATCAACTTTTCATTCCGAACTTTGCATTCCGGATATATAATATATACTAAAAATTCATGGATTCGTATTGGAAGAATAAAAGTACGGAGTTCGATTTTAATATATATACATATATGAAAATTCATAGGCATACGTATATATTAACTACAATTAATATACAAATTTTTGAAATTTTTGTGGATACCGTATAAGAAATATTAATTTCAATATGTTGATGGCATATGAAAACATGAAGACATTGTATATATATATGTGTATATTTGTCTTATGCTTATGACTTTCCATATACATAAATATATTAAAATTGAAATTTCATATACGATAGCTGCAAAAAATTCCTAAACTTGTATATTAATTTTAATATAGGTGTTTTAACAGTAATATGCATGAACTTGAAATTTCAATCACACGTGTATGATTTCTCAAACACATTGGTATATTAAAATTAAACTCCCTACATTTATTTTTCAAATACGAGTCACTGAATTTTCATAAACGTTATGTGAAATTTTATACGTGGTGTCTGAAAAAAATTCCTAAACTTGTGTATTAATTTTAGTATACGTGTTTGAACAGTAATATGCATGAAGTTGAAATTCAATCACACGTGTATGATTTTTCAAACACATCGGTATTTTAAAATTCAACGCCTTACATTTATTTTTCAAATACAAGTCACTGAATTTTCATAAACGTTATGTGAAATTTTATACGCGGTGTCTGAAAAAAATTCCTAAACTTGTATATTAATTTTAATATACGTGTTTGAACAGTAATATGCATGAAGTTGGAATTTCAATTGCACGTGTATGATTTTTCAAACACATCGGTATATTAAAATTCAACTGCCTACTTTTATTTTTCAAATACGAGTCAATGAATTTTCATACACACTATATGAAATTTCAAACCCGGTGTCTGAAAAAAATCTCTAAACTTGTATATTAATTTTAATATACGTGATTGAATAGTAATATGCATGGAATTGAAATATCAATCACACGTGTAAGATTTTTCAAATACATCGGTATATTAAAATTCAACGCCATGCTTTTATCTTTTAAATACAAGTCTATGAATTTTCATACACAGTATATTAAATTTCATATACGGTATCTGCAAAAAAACTTCCTACACATGTATATTAATTTTCATACAGATTTTTTTAACAGTGCAGGTACAGTAATCGGTGGAGCAAAGGACTGAGGAAACGTTTTTCCATACATTCAACTTTGGAGGCAGTTTCCCGAAACCTGGATCTTCAAATACTCTGCGCGCAATCCTGACTGAACCGCTTCATGGATCTTATCCTGCGACGTCTAATTTTTTTTGTAACACTTTTACGGACCGCTTGAGCGCGGCACATTTTTATTATAATCAATATTGTTTTGTATGCAGTGCTCTAAAAACCAAAAATGGGTCAAAGATTCAAAAAGTGGCCTGTAACTCCAAAATAAGGATCTAAAAAAAAAACGTGCCACGCTCAAGCGGTCCGCAAAACTTTTACAAAGAAAATGAGACGTCGTAGGATAAGATCCGTCAAGCGGTTTGGTCAGAACTGCGCGCAGCGTGTGAAAATCAAAAATTGATTCATGAGAGTTCCACTGCACCTTAAGGGTTCCAACTAGCGTCAAAAGTTGCTACATTTGATACTTCAAATTGTAGCCTATCTGTGAAATTTCCGCAAATGCCATGAACATTTATATTGATGTTCAAAAATCGGCATTTCGACGCTGTCAGTCTCCCCTTAACGAGTATGCCTCGGGTCGAGATATGAATGATAATGAACTACTCAGAGCTCTTCCTTAAGTATTGAGAGGAGACGCTCTGCTCTGGAATAGAGTTGAGCAGGACAGTTGGTCGACCATGGTCGAATTCGTATCCTACTTCCGGACCTAATACATGTCGGCCGAGTTACAGAAAAAATTGAGACGAGACGATTGAGAACTCAAGCCAGTAGCGAGACCATTGCTGAGTATTTGGTGAAAATGAGGAGTCTTCAATCAGCGCGAACGTGAAACCGGAATTGACATTGAACGTCCACCGTGAGGAAGTAGCGAGCTTCCATGACTTGTAACGAGTTTGCCAACGATTGGAAGACGCCCAAACTCGAGCGGAAAATTATCGACCCACTCCTCCTGCTGTTCAGATGGCGTTGCCCTCCACAGGGTGCAGTCCCCCGGATAAAAGCACGCAAGGTCGTGCCACTGCCGCTGCCGAGTCGGGTGTGTCACCAACCCGTTCCGACAAACCCACTATTTTCGCTCCGAACCCTCCTCCTCCAGCACTTCCCCCAAGGTTACAAGACCCACCTCCATCCACCGTTCACTCTACGGCGGATTCAATTCCAGCTCCTCAACCTCCCTTCCCTCGTCAAACAACACCTTACTACTCCCAAAACTCCGCTCCCAGACAATTCCAACCTCGCTTCCCAGCCTCAGCTGGCCCTCGTTACCAACCACCCCGCTCAAACGGGCAATCAACTGCCTCAATCCCTCGTCTCATGGACATTCCCGTCCAACGACCTTCAGAGATTCCCACCTCCACCTTCCCCGCTAAGAGATGCTCCAATTGTAGACAACACGGGCACATTTCTAGAGAGTGCAAGGTGTTACGTCCTGACGTAACGTCCATAAATGAGATTATTTAACGAAACTTCCACCGAAAACATAATTAAAAACTTGAAGATTTGTGAGGGAAAGGTTTGTCGTTTCCTACGTTATTCCGTTCAATTCAATAATAAAAATTAGAAATTCACATTACCGACTGAAAATCTCAAGGAAAAGGCCATCGGTAAAATCGGGCAGTAAGGAAAGGAAAACCAGGGTCAAAGATCCCTACAGGAAAAGCCATAGGCTCGTCACACCATCTGGTGGGTCAGGCACACTAACGTCGCTTTCCTAACTGACGTACCCTCTACCGGCCTATCGATCCGAGAGATAGATCATTGGATCCGAAAATGCTCTTACCATTGGGAAAAGAAAAGAAAAAGCACATAGTATTTTACTCTGCCGTAAAGCCAACGAGGGGCGCTGATTACACCCTCTCGAAGAACTAGCATACAAGGAAACGTTGCATTCCTCTTCTCATACACATACGTGTATGTGTATGAGTATATATGCGTATATTCAAAGCAAGAACGAACGGAATGACGCTAAACAACGATGGATTTTCCTATCTCAAACCAATATAGAATTTTGAAACATTAATTAAAATTTATTTGAATAACAACTTTCGGGAGAAATTCGCAATGGAATTAAGGGAAACAAAACGAAATAAATAATTGAAACCAAATAATACTTCAACAAACAGAAGAGACTGAATAATGGTTAACCAAACCAATGAAATAGTTGAAAATATATCTATAACTCTCTTGATCAAAAATAGGTAATAAAGATTATAATTAAGAACGAGATCCAAAATAAATATTAAGTCAACTTAAAACCATGAGTATTGACAAGGGAGAAGATCATGGCAAAACGGAAAGGAAACCACTAGTCGTTCCCAAGAGGGCAATGACCTCACAAGAATACAAGAAGGGAAGCGAGAAAAGATTTTAAAGAGGCCTATGCGCAGGATCACCGTTTCTTGACCTTCTCTCTCTCTCTCACTCATATTGCAAGGCGCGAAAAACCCCGAACCGTCCTTAAGACCCAATTTTGTACACCTCACAAAACAGGTATCGGGGCACGCGTATATATATATATATATATATATATATATATATATATATATATATATATATGCACTAGAATATACACACTGTCATTTATCTATGTGTGAGTAAGAGTAGGAATATACGCGTGGAAATACTCTAGGATAAAAAAATACTCATTTAAAGTTATTCCTCTCAAATGGGAAAATCGTTACGCAATGTTAAATAATATTTCGAAGAATTAACAATTTAAAGAAACCTACAATTGCGAAATAAGATTATGCACCGAATTCGGTTAATGCTAAATCCAATAATCAAACTCCGGAAGAAACAAGTTAAAACTTATATTATTCAACTTAAATAACTACAAACTCGAAATATTATTTAACTATGTTAAAATCAAGAAGGAAGTAAAAAGCAAAAACGCCCCGAAGTCCACGAGCAGAAGCAGAGCTCATTTACATAATCCCCTCCCCTCTTTCGACGATCCACGGAGTTTGCGTGGCAAAGCGAGGAGCTCGGCTCTCGTTGCTACCCGGAGACCGTTCGAATGCCTCCCCACTCTCCACCCTCTATTCTAGCCTTACCCTTTTTATCTACCCAATAAATCTCCCGTCTCTCTCTCTCGAAGGAAAAGAGGACGCGAATAAGAGTTGAGTTTTTCCTAGTCATGCGCCGTAGCTCCCTACCTCCCCTTTTTCTCGTGGACTCATACAAGCAGCCTATGCGACCACACCCCAAAGGAAAAAATATAAAAATATAAAAACTAAGAAAACGATGTTTCAATCGCAGGATTAATTTTTAATCATAAATACTTGAACACTAACGATTCAAAATCCAAAAAAAAATTGTCAACAAAATTATTTATAACAATTTGGATTGTAATTTTAATCTGCAAAAATATCGCACAAATATTCAATTCATTTGGATTTACTATTCTGATGTTCAATTCGAAGACAACAATTTTTTTCATTTAATAATAATTAAACAAACAATAAGATATAAGAAAGGAAGGTAATTTTAACAAATGCGCAACACGATAAATATAAAGGAAAATATAAGAATTCTATCCATGATAAATAAGCAACTAAAAAAATATTTATAATACTAAAATTAAAATTGTTCATAAGAAAGTAATATTATATACAGAATAAGAATATAAGAAGCGTGCGGCATAAGCGTGTACATGTGTGGGGGTACACGTGCCGCGATACAGCCACGCGCGCCGCAATACAGCCACGCGCGCCGCGATGCAGCCACACGTATAGGGCCCACCCTGTGATCTACGCTAGCGCCCTCGCTATGACCCCGATTTTTCAAGGGAAGCTCACGAAATAGAAAAGGAAAATGCATTGCATCAGAAAAATGCATCCTCTGTCTTTATCATCAATCCCCACTTTTATCGAACGGGTTAGCCTGGATCACGGGTATATAAAGGCCGGAAAAAGGACTCTCGGCAGACTTCTTCAACTTTTTTCCGACGTGGAAACTACGAAACCCATCGTTCTCATCGAATCCATTCTTGGCCTGAACTTGCGAAATTTTTCGACAAAGACGTTCTTGATTCTGGAATTTTCCAAATCAATTCGTTTTGGACTTAGAGTTTCACTCGATTTTCAAAGGAAGATAGTTTTTTTTCGGTTCGGAATTTCAAATCTTGAATTCTGAGTCGAATTGAAGTTTCTTCTATTTTAAATTCTCGAGATTTCGGGTTGGCCTCTGAATGTCGGAAGAGACGTTGGACCTCGTTTTATTCTATTTCATTTTCCTTTGTCTAGTTATTATTTTCTGTTTAGTAATTTTCGTTTATTTTACTTTGACATCCGCAATCCACGAAATATTGGATAACGTATACATCGCGGTTATTGTTAAATGAATTGCGAAATTTAAGACTGAATCTTTGTTAACCATTTCTTTCTTTTTACAATAATTTGAATAAAATTTTGGATCTCGAAAATTAAACTCTGTGCATCGACAAATTCTTTGACTTCATCGCTAACCTGCCACGCCCTTGATCTACTGCCGATTCAACTTCACCGTTTCCGTCTGAGTCGCCGGTGCGTCTACAAATGCTGTCACCCTTTCCGTTTGGAGAACGTCTCAGCCAGTAAGTGAAGTTTTATTACAACCTCATCTTCCTCTCGTGAAATTGTGAGGAATAGTTCGGGAAAAATTGAACACAGTGAATATCATAAATTCGGACGGAATTGATCGATTAAATTCAATTAAAAACCGGTTAGTTGATTATTTTTGGAGAATCTCTATTTTTGGAATCTCTATCCAAGTGATCCTAAATTCATATTACCCCTGCGGCGTTGGTGATTTAATTGTCCATAAAAGGCTTTATTTAAACAATTTTATTAAAATAATTTAAAAGAAGAAGTTTCAACATTATCCAAGTGAATCTTAAATCTAGATTGTTCTTGCAGCATTACTGGGTCAAGTTTCCTAAAACCTTAATTAAACCAACTCTTTGAGATAATTTGAAGGAGGAAAATTCATCCGCGTGAAGTTTAACAAAGGCCTTTCGACCCCTCTCCCCTTTCCATTGCTGAAATCGTGTCATTCGAGAATTGGAGATTCGCGACAAAGGAGGAAAAAATATAAAATTCAGGGAAGGGTTAGATAACAAATTGATCAAGTTTGAGACTCTCGCGAACCAGTGACTCATCAATAGTCACAGAATGAGGTTTAATTGAATTTTCCTTTTCGGTATTTCATTAAAAGTTTAAACAATTTAACAAATCCAATCCAAGGAATTTTTCCTCTCCAACGATTAAATTTAAAGTAAGAATCCTACCACTCTCTCTCTCTACTATTCGTTCAACTTATTCGATTCAGTACGGTTATGTAAATCTGCAACTTCATCCGAGGATTCGTGTTCTTTACTTTACTCTCCCCCCGTGCGAAAAACTTGGTTGGGACTAGAGTTGCGTCAGGTTGCACGCCCACCAACTATTCGTAGTCCTCCCCTCCGTGCGGAAAACTTGGTTGGGACTAGGGTTGCGTCAGGTTGCACGCTCACCAAGTATTCGTTTACCTCTCCTTACGCAAAGTTTGGTTGGGACAAGGGTTGCGTAAGGTTGCACGCTCACCAAATTTTTGCACTCCTTCGTTTTCCTTGGCGGAAATCTGGTTGGGACTAGGGTTGCGTCAGGTTGCACGCTCACCAGAGATTCACCCTGGATACTCTCCCCTTAAATCCCATGAGAGTAACCCCCCCCGTATCGCGCAAAAAGAAAAGAACACGCAGAGCCGGACGAAGATATCAATTACGTAAACTCGACGCGATATATTCGAATCCGTGGCCAAAAAGGTTAAACCCTGTTCAAAGATCTGAATCAAATTATCACGGAGTACGGGCATTGCCTGCAGACACAGAAATAACTAGAGAGACTCCAAAACCCAAAATTACTTCCACTGAAATCCTTAAACATCCAATAACTATTTACAAACTACGGCCGATCGATTTTTTCCCAATCATTCCTTCATTTATTAAAACTAACAATCAGGATCCACGTGGTAAAACTAACAGTAATGTATATCGAAATGAAAGATCCGAAAATTCAATAGACATCAACGTGATTAAAGGTTTGACAGTGATTCCAAGCCCATTTCCCGAGTAATTTTCCGAAAGGTTAGACTCAAAAACAGGGGCAGACGTGTTCGAGATTGATTCCAGGAGTAGTACAGAAATTTAATTCCACGACTGGAGAGTCTCAATCAAATTCAGCACGTCATACGTCAGAAATTATTAATAGTTCGCGAAAACTCCCATTTTTGACGTAACAACGGCGCCCCTCGGATTTTTCTGCCGCATCTGCGGATATCCGGGGTACAACCTGCACTAATTGCGCGCGTGCCCGGGCGGGAAATGGCCAGCAGAGAGGATAGTAAAACCATCGCCTCCCCGGCCTGCTAGAAGGATGCTCGATGAACCACAGAAAGAGAACGAGCCCCTAGTCCCGCCTCAGGGAAATCCCCTGTTAAAGACTTTTGAGAGATTTTCCCCACTTCCCAAATCGAGTGCCCTTCAGGCTTCAGGCTTTTCAGAAATAAATACAGTTCGCAATCCTCACGGGGATAATCGGCATTTCTTTTAGATAAGTATCGGAGGTTCCCCACGCCGAGCCGTGATCGACTCTGGCGTGACCGGATCCTATCTTGGGACAGATCTCGCCGAAGCTGAGGGCAGTCCATTGCGATCGACCGAAAGAGGAGTACTCGTAGCCAATGGTGCCGTAGTACCCCTTCGGGAAATCATAACCTTGCAGTTTAAGATAGAGGGAATTATCTGACCCATCGATTTAAAAGTAGCCCCATAGGGATATGACTGCATTTTGGGAAGAGACTTTCTGAAGGCTTTCCGAATGCTGATTGGTCACGACGAGGATCTATGGAGGATTCAAAATGGCCTTTGGAGAGAATTTGCGAGTCCAACCAGTTCTATTTGGAGTATTCCTGTCCTGCCCCATTGCGATGGATTAGTAGAAGCAACCCCCGTAGATAAGGAGCGCTTAGACCGCCTTTTGGATCGCCTCATCCCTCCTAGTCCTCAAATACCCCTCACCTACATTCACTTGACGGAACACCATATTGACGTACAAGAACATCCCCTAATACGACAAAAACCCCGCATAATTTCCCCCTTCCTCCTCCGAATAGCACAAGAAGTCGATGAAATGATCGCGGAGGAGGTAATCGAAAAATCCACTAGCCCTTGGCTGAGTAATCCAGTAATAGTCCCAAAACCTTATGGAAAACGCCGTTTTTGTATTGATTATCGAGATGTGAATCAAGTCACGCGTAAAGACGCCTATCCCCTCCCTAATATGGACCGTATAGTAGACGGATTGAGACGAGCCCGATACATTTCTAAGTTAGATTTGAGTCAAGCCTATTTCCAAGTTCCCGTCTCCCCATCCAGTCGCCCTATTACAGCTTTTGCCGTCCCTGGAAGGGGACTTTTCCAGTTTTGACGTATGCCCTTCGGACTGATGAATGCTCCCGTGACCTTCTAACGACTTATGGACCGTTTAATTGATCATGCGTGGGACCCTCACATATTTGCGTATTTGGATGACGTGATTATTGCGACGGAGACAATGGACGAACATTTTTATTATTTGAATAAAGTATTGACAACCCTCCGACAGGCTAAATTGAAGATAAATCGAGAAAAAAGTGAGTTTTTCTGCCCTGAAGTGCCGTATCTCGGGTACATTATTGGACTAAAGGCAGATCCCGATAAAAAAAGCTCCCATCCTTAATTATCCCGCACCGGAAACCCTAAAGCAGCTCCGTTGATTTCTTGGAATGGTCGGTTGGTACGCCCGCTTTATTCGAGACTGTTCCCACGACAAAACCCCTCCAACCGAATTACTAAAAAATGATATTCCTTGGCATTGGGGACCCCAGCAACGAGCTGCGTTTGATACCCTTCGACTAGCCCTTTCCCACACCCCTGTGCTAGCCCGTCCAAATTTTACGAAACCTTTCACGATTCACACCGATGCGAGTGATACCGCCGTTGGTGCAGTTCTGACTCAAGAATTTAATGGGGAAGAGCACCCTATTCTATTTGCGAGCAGAACGCTGACACGACCCGAGCGCCAGTACACTACCACGGAGAAGGAGTGTCTCGCCGTGTTGTAGGCAGCTAAAAAGTTGAGACCGTATATTAAGGGGACAGCGTTCACTGTCATTACCGATCATAGTAGTTTGAGATGGCTGCGTAAATTGCGAGACCCTACGGGACGATTCGTTCGTTGGGCTTTGGCGATGCAGGCCTTAGATATGACGATTCTACATAGAAAAGGGACACTCAATGTTGTGCCCGACGCCCTGTCCAGAATGTTCGAGGAATGTGACCATGTATTGGCCGCCCTCGTCGACACTACCGATCCCTGGTATTTAGCAAAAAAGACCAGCGTCCAAGAATTCCTCTTCAAATACCCGAATTGGAAAATCAAAGATGACCAATTATATTATCACCGTCCCCATCCAATCATAGATCCCACACTTGAGAACTTGGACGCATGGAAGCTGGTCCTTCCCCAAGAGTCTCGAGAACGAGCGCTCAAAGACGCCCATGATAATCCCCAATCCGGCCACTTGGGCATAGACAAGACGTATCAACGTGTCACCCAGGATTTCTTCTGACCCAGAATATTCCAAGACATAGCACGATACATGGCACGGTGTCAAACCTGCCAACTTTACAAAGTACCCCAAACCCCCCCGACGGGACTTATGAGAAAACGAACGACTGAAGGCCCATGGAGCGTAGTCGCTGCCAACATAATGGGACCGTTGCCCCCTAGTAAGAAACAGAATCGTTATGTAATAGTTTTTCAGGACCTTTTTACGAAACATGGAGAAGCAAAACCCCTACGGACAGCCACAGGACCCAACATAATGACAGCTCTCAAGGTATTAATCCTTAATAAGTAGGGATGCCCCCAGTACCTCCTGACGGACAACGGAACTGAGTTTGTTAACAACCACGTGACGAGACAGCTTAATGAGTACGGAATATTACAGAAAATTATTCCCCCTTATCACGTCCAAGCAAATCCCGTAGAAAGAGTGAATAGGACCCCTAAAACGATGATTACCTCGTACATAGCCGAGGATCATCGCGAATGGGATGAACATTTCCCTGAATTATGTTTCGCGATGAACACCGCTGTTCAATCATCCACCCAAATGACCCCTTCCTTTTTGAATTTCGGACGTAACCCTCGTCCTGTAAAAAGTCTTCGAGATAGAAACCCTTCCCGCTACATTACCCCCGGAGATCCTAACGTCTGGTCTGATAGAATGAAGAGACTTCTCCTTATTCATGATTGGGTACACAAAAATTCGGAACAAGCCGCAACGCGGCAAGCCTATTATTACACTCAGAACCGTAGAGACACCCGATTCAAAGTAGGAGACCAAGTATTGAGAAAATATCGAGTATTATCGTCCGGCGCGCAGAACTTTGCCGCAAGATTAGCACCCCGATATAACGGACCGTACACTGTTAAAACAGTTCTATCCCCAGTAGTTTACGAATTGGAGGGCCCGGATGGCCGAATTATTGCGAAATGTCCCATTAAAGGTTTGAAAGTTTACACCCCCCCGATGAGACCGAAGAGACCTTCACAAGATACAACTATTTTACAGGAACAGGAGATTAATGATGAAGAGAGGCCCACGAGGAGCCGGACCACCCAGGGGGGCCCGTATCGCGCCCCGATAGTCCCCTATTCTGGGAGAGGAAGAAGGGCAGTTCGGAGGAGCACTGACCCACCGGTCGATCAGGAGCGACGAATCCTGCGCCCTCGACTCCCTCGTTCTTAATTCTCCCCGATCCTCCATCCCCAATCCCTATCCCTGCTCCTCGAAACGACTCCCCGGACCTCTGGAAATCCTCCCCAAGCTTGGGAGCAATCCCTAAGACCGCCTTCATTCCCACGCAGTCACGAGGCCGCGCAGGTTGGCTTTCCTCCGACCGCATCCGACGATCGGAGGAACTCCGCAATCAAGCGCCTCCACAACCCTCTCCCTCCACTTCCCCAGTCCGCCAACCGACTCTGACTCCCAAACTACCAACTCCACTACGCAAACCACCGACTCTCGCCTCCCCAAGAACCCAGAATCAGACTTGTTGATCCTCTAACCCTGAAGTCCCTTCTCTCCTCGATCTCCCTCGCATTCCCGTCCACAATCATTCCCATCTCTGAACTCCTCCATTCCCGCACTTATGTCCCTCAAAATTACAACCCCGCCGAATTCCAAAAATCTCCCCGACCCGCTCCCGCTCCCATCCCATGGCCACTGCCTCGCCGCTGTTGGTCATGCACTTCCCTCTCTCACTCTACCCGAAACTGCCCCAACCACCTCGAGAACCGTCCCCATCCTCGCCAAATCCCATCTAAAACACCTCCCTCTCACGATCGCATCCCGCACTCCCTACAATCCATTCATTTTCCAAGACCTGAAATAAATCCTAGCCCCCGAGACGCCAAAACGATTCTATTCCCTGAGACCCAAAACAGTATTCAATCCCCGAGTCCCAAAATCACTTTTTCAGGATCTGAAATCCCCATCCTTTAAGACGTATCAAGTACCTGACGAAACTTAAAGACTGAATCCCTAAAAGACTGATTAAAGTAACCCCAACAGAAAAACCTGACACTTCCTGTGATATTCCTAAGATAAACAACGACGCGTTAAGTCAAACTCTCTGTGATATTCAAGTAGAGTAATTATATTTGCAGCGTCAAAAGAGCACTAATGTTGAACGTTAAAAAAAAAAATTATTTCCAACAAACGGAGTAGATGGGGAATAATCATAAGGAATAAGACAAAGAAAATAAGCCAAAGAATATTATTTAGATTTATTTTTAGTCAGATGAAAGTTCTGAAGATGAACTTCCCTCTTGGCAGGAGGGAGTTGTGACGAAAAGTCTATTTTTCCAACGACGGTCTCGGGATCTGCCACGACACCTGAAAGAAAACCGAAATATTGTTAAATTTAATTGCGTATTTTAAATAAGAGTTGAATTTCATCGAAAAACATCCTTTTTGCCCTTGAAAAATTCCCTAAATAATTGTCCCTTTCTCCCAGCCAAAAATGAATACCTTCACCTCTCTAGAAAAATCCCAAAAATATTTTTATTCTCACCGCACTACTCCAGCATATTGAAGAAGTAACCAACGAGCAACAATCCTCCGTCTAGCGAGCAATTTGCAGCATTTTGGTCGCCGAGAACTTCTAGACGACATCGCGGCCTCGAAGACGATTTTTCCATCGCTCGAGCCAGTTGACATTTGCCATGACAAAATCAAGAAAACACCCAGACACAACACTATATTTTTCCGGAGTGACGTCCCGATCAAAACGGCGACTGACCCTCGGAAATAAATCTAAAACTATTTCGTCGAGCTGTGCACCGGTGACAGCTGAGATTTTCCCGACGACGACGAAAAGTATCACGAAAACGAGAGAGACAGACGATCACCAGCAAGCGAGCAGCTTCGGCATAAAGGCGCAAGGCGGCAGCACTGGACGTGAAGAACATCGAGCTCCGCGCCGCGGCAACGAGAAGAAATAGAAACCCTTTCCCCTCTTCATTCCCCTCACCTACCAACGCGACATGAAGAAGACAACTTTCTCCTCTCCTATACTCCCACGCCCATCGATTCGATCATCGAGTAAAATCGCATCTTGGCCTCATTCCGAGACCAAGCATTAGTGAAGCCACACGTGCTTTTCCTCGATATTTTTGCGTAGTAGATTTAAGAGTGAAGAAAGGACACTAAAAGACGAAAACAAGAAAGGAAATATCGAGAAAGAGAAGGAGAAAGTAGCGAAAGAAGTGTTGTGAGAAGGAAAAGAGAAAAAGAGTGAGTAGAACGATTATTTCCCCAAAAGTATTGTATCGAGATTTTGTTGCGGTGTCGTGGCGTACGCGTCGTAGAGTTCCCCCTCTCCTTCTTTCACATTGTTCGAGAATTCGTGATTTTAGATAGTTTTTGTTATAAATTGCGTATCGCGGTAATTATTAAGAGGTCGTAGCGACGGCGGACCTACGAATAAAATAACCCTGAGATATTGAGTAAGAGTTTCGCGAGAAAAATCGAGATTTAGCGTACCTGCCTTCCCATGTCCCCCCTTCCCCCTATTACCCCCTTTATCGCGGTATTCCTTTGTTCAATTTGAGTTTGTCCTTCGCCGTAGAGAACAAGGTTAAATCATAGAGTTCGCGGCGAGTGATTCTTGCGCGACGAAACGTAATTCGTTTATATTTCTTTTCACGATTATCGAATATTGTGTTTTTTCTTTATTATTGATTATTATTATTCTTTAAGTCTCTCTTGAAAAATATCGTTCATTGTTTTTATTTGATTTACCGGTTGCTGGACCGAAAAAAAACAGCTGGCGCCCGATTAAATAATTTGTTTTTTTTTATTACTAATTTGACGGAATAAAATTCATTTAATTTGTTTTTATTCATTTATTTAATTTTTGGGTCTAACTATTTATTTATTTTGAGATATCCCTTACAATATATGTCTGTATATACCAGTATATACTTGTATAAACCTACATAATACATATACCTGTATACACCTGAATATATCTGTATATATAAAGCTGCATTCATATTCGTACATATGCTGTTATATGTATAGATAAATGCATCGATAATGCATATAAGAGCGCTTATGCATAGTGAGACGAAAGAGAGCGGCGCGCGCCGTGTCTACCGCACACACTCATATTCCCACTAACACATATACAAGCCCCCCTCTGTAAAATCGTATATCTATAGAGACGTGACCGGCAAACTGTTGGAGAATTTTTCTGATGATAAATATTCGGATTGATTCGCCCAATATTATGATATCTCAGTATCACGTGGGCGGAAAAAAATAAAAATAGTATCAATGGAAAGCTAATTTTTTTTTAAGATGACCATAGTTCGTAAATGTTGAGAAAATTGTCGTGTTTTTTAGTAATATCGAATTGAAATGTAAAAAGGGCGTGGGGCAAGGCATATTCGCATATATTCTAAGAGTGCGCGGCAATCTTGACTGAGACTCTCAGTTTTTTTAATACTTGGCGTCAAGTCGCTGCCGCGACTCTTGATAGGAATTTCGGAAATCGGTTCAATTTATTTCTTTATCACGTTCATCTCTAGAATTTTGATCTTTTTCACTTTCCATTTTTGCTGACGATCCTTGCATACTTGTACGGATTGACATTTTCCTTTCGTTTGTTTCGATTCCTCTGTTTCTGATTCGGATTCAAATTCCAATTCTCTTACTATCGTTTTTGTGATTTGTTTCTGTACTTCTTCTGAATGTTTTATTTCAACTGGTAATTTATTTTGTTTAGGTGACAATGAAAGATGTTTTATATTTTTCCATTTAGCCAAAACTGAAAATCTCGTTTCTTTTAATAACGGTCTTGTTTTAGGTATAAACCGCGTATTTCGTAAAAACCTATTTTGAACTGATGACACTAAATCAACTAAATCAGTTGCTTTATTTATTCTTTCTTGAATTTGATTTTCTTGATTAATACACTCCTCGTTTAATGTTGATGAAATTATTTCAGCACCCGATGTACAAGGCAATCTGATATTATCCACCGATTGTTTTGAATGTACATTTTCTGAATGTTTTTCCGTTAAATTTTCACTATCTAATGAATCACGCCCACTCAATGCAATTTCCATCAAAGTTTTGTCATATGCCTTATTTGTATTTAATTCTTTATTTTTACAACTTTTAGGTAAATTCAAATCAGATTGTAAATGTTGACGCGGAGATGCTACAGGTTTATCAACTTTTTCATTATTCTCTTTTTGTTCATTTGTTTTTCGTTCTGGTAAATATTTATAAAGAACCGCATCATCAACTTTTCCTTTTGACCGAGTTCCAAACATTAATAAAAATTAAAAATTCATATATTTTCTCATAATAAAATTAATCAACTCCATTTTCAATTATTTAAATTATTTTGTAAAAACTCAAACATTATTTAAAATTCGAATCGACTTTATTTTAATCCACTTTTACTTAGAAACCATTTTGTTTTATTTCACCACATTTCAAAATTTTAAATTTATTTTAACTGACACTCTCGTGATCCCGGACGAGCCCCCGAAAATTTATGTTACGTCTCAATCGACAATTCACGCCATCGCGGTCAAGAAGAGCTTCCTCTTCCTTTACACATTATTCGGCATGTAAACGTACGAATCGAGGATGTGCCCTGTTTAGAGTCTAACCTCTCGGAAATTTACTCGGGAAAGGGCTGAGAGTGCAGTCATAATTAAATAGCTTAAACTCGTTAACGCCATTGAAAAAAAAAATAATAATAATACTCTTTACAAAAATCCCAAAATTCAAATAAAATAATAAATCTCGCTACAAAAATTCGAAATTCAAATAATTCAATTCATTTCCAAATTTTAACAAACCCAACATCAATAAAAGGAAATAATGGAATCAAAAATGATTTCGAAAAAAATAAAATAATCATAATAACTTTTGTTCAAATCCAAAACATGATAACATTAAATTCAAAATATAATGTCCAAAGTGAGAAAATCATTTCAAATTATTTCAATAAGAATCACTTACCTTGTTTGTTGGTTTTTCGAAATTTAATTCTTAAGGGACGACACCACTGTGACCCCCTGTTTTTTTCACATTTATCAAGAATTTTTTTTTGTGTTAAAAAAAGAGATATTCGAAAAAAAAATTTTGGGTTTTGTTCCTTGTTTATTAATAAATCAAAAAACATTTTTTCGCAGTTTTCACGCCACATGATGACGCTGGGGAAGCTCTTGCGTCAGGTGCTGTCATCTCCGCAGTGGTTCGCGGCACGCAGCAGAACTCTCTTCAACGTCGATCTGAAAAAAATACCGAGTGTTTTCGTTAATAATATGATATTTTGAAGAGAAGTACATAGGAATTTGGAAAAATATTGATTTTCAAAAAATAGGCACGCCTTTGAAATTAAAGAATGATTTTTGAGCAAAATTTCTCGTCGAAAATAGCTTATTAATTTTATAATTATTGAAATATCAAGAAAATCCTATGTACTTCTCTAGATAATATACTTTTATTAATACAGTCAAAATTTAAAGTCGATCGGATAAAAATTGCTCGAGTTCTGCTGCGTGCCGCACTTAAAAAAGTGGTTTTGAGAAAAACTCGTTCAAAGTCTTAGGTTCGTTAATTTATGTTATAAATTGAATAAAAAATTATTTACCTTCAATCAGCGATGCCGGCACCATATAGCTGGCCTTCAAGCAGTAAATCGTTGTCTTCTGATTCTTTCCTCGAACTTGTTAAGGCTTTTCTCGCTTCTTTTGCAGCGTCTGTGAGCGAGCGGTCCACGAGCTGGATCCGCGCTGCATCGGTCTCAACGCAAAAGTTGAAACAATTTGGGCCGATGATTATCCCCAACGTCTCCAGTACTTTCATGAGACTTCTCAGGCCATCATTGAACACTAATACCGCGATATCAGTTGCAATATTAATGATTTTTTTGCTTCCGGACGGGCTTTTGCCCAAACTGATTTATTGTAGCTTTCGTTATTGTTTTGCGTATAGCCACCAAAACAACGCTGCAGCAAATAGCCCCTGCTAAAATTCTCGAAGATTGGCTGAATTGCCTTCAATATTTTCTGAGGAAAAGGCGGTTTATGGCGATATTTAGAAATATCACCATTTGCGAACGCGCGCTGCCACGAACACCACGACTCGGCACCTTCCGGGCAATTGTCATGTTGTGGCTCACTGTCTGTGGACATTTTATGTTTGATAGTTGCCCAAATTGCCCTCCTCATTTTGTCAACATCATCGCTGTTCCTCCGAATAGCCAAGCCGTAATATGTGTTCAACTCGTCAATCAATTTTCTGGTGAGCTTTTCTCTGCCAGAGAATCCTTTTGTTTTTTTTCACGATTTCGCGGAGGCGCGTCCCCATATGTTTTTAGACATGATCGATGCACTCTGTTTTTTATCTCGAAACCATCATATGGATCGCTATTCGATATACCCAGAAACGTTTTAGCATCGCCGTCACCAATATAATATTTATATTCTATGCCATAGAGCTCTTCAGACCATTGACACATTTCGATAGCTGCGTCGACTTCCATTTTTCCGGAGGAGCCGCTATGGTTCACCTGGCACTTATCGTCGTGGGTAGCTTTCCATTCCCACTACTCCGCGGTGTTTTCTTTTTTTTCCCAATGCTCGCAAGCCTTGCAGTATTTTGATTTAACCATAACGTCAATCACTTTTTTAGTATACCAGCCGATTAGCGATGTTATACCGAAAAGCGAGGTGAAACCGCGCTTTCACCACGATCCGTCGCCTGAAACGATAATTCCGTCCGCCCCCTCATTTTCCAACGAAATTCTCTACTCCTCAAGTGCAGCCTTTTTTTTTGCTCATTGCGCTCACCGCTTCAGTGGCAATCGAAATCGAATTTATGATTCGATCGTAAGAAGACTGAAATATGGGGCGCGGTAGGTCCATGAATGCACAAAATTTCATCAGGCCATTCAAACCGACGCCAAGAAGACGCATACTGAATACAATCCGCGATTTATTTCGTATGCATTGCCAATCATAGGACACGAATTGATTAACACTTTTTCACAATGGCCGCAATCGACCTCGATTTCGAACCCGAGTCCGCGCAAACTTTTTTCAGTGAATTTAATGTCACGATCACACACTTTACATTTCACTAACGTGGATATAGTGTTCAATGCAGTGAAAAGTTGTACTATTCGATAATTAAAATCGTTATTAACACCGACCTCTAAATCGTCCGATGAATTTAACTTTTTTGCCGACGTGCTCACATGCTCTGCAGAACTGTTTTTGGAGCTATAACGGTTCGGAGGTTTTTGATTCGAAATTTTCGATCGACTCTTCGTCACATAGCTCCATTTTGTTCCCTTTTTCCCCGTGTACACTTTCTTATCTTCCATTTCAACTTAAAAATAATAATTTGGAGCGTTTGATATTCAAAAACGAAACGATTTGGAGTGATTAGACACGAATAGCGTCGCTCCTATTCGCAAACTGACGCTATCCTATAGCTATAGCTGGTTTTTGTGAAGGGAGCCAAAAAAATAGCTGAGAAAAGCGGGAAGAATACCTGGCGACCCTAAGGTGCGCAGCTCCGCGGGACCCCGAGCGTCGCGGACCGCTGGACCGCTCCACAAAATATTCAATATCCACGAAAATCTTTTTCAAATAGTTTTCAAAAAAGCGATTTTTTGAAGCCGTCACAGTTCTGTTGTCCCTTTAAACGTCGAAGAGAGATGTTTCCCCAAAATATTTCGTCCTTCAAATCGATCGAAATTACTCGTTCGGATTTCCCTTGAATTTCCAACGATGATAAAATATTTAAAGATGATGATTTTCCGGATCGATGGTTTTGTTGAAAATTCAAATAAATAAATATTCGAAATAATTTAAAATTCAAGTTCGTGTTTTTCAAAATATTTCTTTTAATATTTAATTAAACGTATGCAATTTCAAGTTTAAAATAATTTTCGATATGTATAAGGTTTAAGTGTGTGTGTGTATATATATACTTAATATGTTCCCTTCCACTAATCTCGTGTAATTTGTTGTGAAGTACAGTGAACTTCCCGGTGGAATATTCTTTCATGTCCTCTCGTGTAATTTAGTGTAATGTCCGGTGTACTGCCCGGTTATGTCCGGAATATTCCTCTTTTCTCGTGCGCTTCCTTCTAAAACCTCGTTCGAAAATCAATCGATAATTGTCTTGACCAATCAACTTTGTGCCCCTTCTTATGCTAATTACAATCTTCTTTCCTTTGGATACATCGTTGATTCTTCATATTTTATAATTATTGTAGATAACAAAATTTTCTTATTACTATTTCTTGTAAATCGTTTCAATTTCCAAAATGTCTTAATTACGTTTTTGAATGAACTACATATCATCATTTTTACGGAAGTTAATAATTTTTTTTTCCAATTTTTGACTAAATAATTTTTATTGCGTTTTTATATTTTCAATATTCGTTCATTATTATCAATGTTCGCAAACTTTTATTTTATTTATTTTTCCAAAGTTCTTTCAATAGATATTGTACATTTTATTAATGCGGGTATATTGAATTAAAGCTTGTTTGTGAATGTGAAATATTTTTAATTCATATCGTATTTTCCATAATGATTTTTAGTTACCTGACCCATATAAAACATTTTCATAATTGAATTGAATATTCATTAATCATTTTCTAATTTTTAAATATCTTTTATGGACTTTTAAAATCAATTTATAATTTATTCATGTATGTGAGTCGTTCCTGTACGTAGACATTGCCCTTACGAATTCACGCGAGCCAGTCGATGCTCCTCCAGGAGGTGCTGCACTCATGCATTGAACGGCGATGTCGATAATTAATTTGCGCGTTGACGTCAAGCCCAGGGGCAATTTCTTATCAGTAAATTGCATTCCCAGACGAAATGATTCTAATTTCATTATTGATTTCTTTCAATTGATGCTCCACAATAGGATAGGCGTAAAAGCACTCATTTGACGTACTCAAAATACCCTTAATATATTAAATTCGATGTTCCTCCTTCTTCTTTCTTCTGCGACGATTTTAATATAGTCTTATATTATCCTGTTCTTCTGCGATGGTTTTAAATATTCAAAACGTTTTTCATCGATGAAAGTTTTCAATATTGTCATAAATTTCACCAGATGTAACAATAGTATAGCTATGCGTGGAGATTGTAGATTTGAATTATTTTCAGAACATTTATATTTTGGTGTTAATTAAGCTTTACATGGATTTTCTATTGGATAATTTAATTGTCACGATAAAGGAGAAAGAAATTAAAAATTATTTTAAACTACTTTGAATCGCTGTATCCTCAAGGAGGATTACAACAGTGATAAGTCGGAAATTCTCTAAGAGAATCGTACGAATAAATAGTATATAGCAGAAAGATCTTATATAGAAATGGCTCCCCTCGAGGCAAGACTTCTTGAGAGACCTGACTCTGCGGTGTCAAATACAACTCGTGGTCCCGCCCGTCTAAATAAGCATACTATTTGTATATTCCGTATGGGAGAGAACGCATGACTTATTGCGACATCTCACGCCGAATCTTGGAACTAACGCTGCATAGCTCGTGATAATAATAATAATAATAATAATAATAATAATAATAATAATAATAATAATAATAATAATAATATATTTTTTTTTTTTTTTACAGGGGGGGAAATGCTTTTACGCACTGTCGGGAGCGTTGGTATGGCTCCCTACGTGTCGGACTCCTCTTACGAGACTACCGACTAAAACCCCCCCTGTAACTCCAGACGACCACCCTGGAACCGCTTTCGCATTACTTCGGGGTGGCGTCATTATCTTTTGGGACGCCTCTCACGGCGTCCACTCCTCCAGAACTCTCTTCTTCCGACGGAGGACAACTTCCGTAAGGGAAGTGACCTCCGTCCACGTTTCATCGTCCAGGAGCATAACTTCGATAATATTTTCCGGAGTTATGCTGCCGAACCTCTCCTCCAATGGTGCCCTCCACACGTCCCATTCTTCGCATTCGAAGAATGTGTGGAAGGCATCGTCCCTGGGGGATCCGCAGGATATGCAACCAGGGTCCGGTACTTTACCCATTCTGCACAGGTAAGACCGGAAATACCCGTGCCCCGTCAGCAATTGAGTGAGGTAATAATTCACCTCACCATGCTGACGGTATAATAATAATAATAATAATAATAATAATAATAATAATAATAATAATAATAATAATAATAATAATAATAATAATAATAATAATAATAATAATAATAATAATAATAATAATAATAATAATAATAATAATAATAATAATAATAATAATAATAATAATAATAATAATAATAATAATAATAATAATAATAATAATAATAATAATAATAATAATAATAATAATAATAATAATAATAATAATAATAATAATACTGTGCCTACGTCACGAAGTGATAGTGAAGCCCGATTAGGTCCTCAAAGGGTTGCCTCGACAGCGCCATGTTTGAAATAATTAGGGCTCCGATACTTTCGCCCTATTTAGGACCGATTTGATTATGTTGTAATTATACCGACTTCTCCAAACATGGGTTGTCCGATCGAAGTCCGACTAGGTCCTCAACGGGTTGCCTTAGGTTAGCCGCATTGTGAATAAGCCTGGCAACCTTGGCATTGCCCTGTCGAGGCCTAACCTGGCGCTGTTATGACAATTTATGACAGAGCATCCACGTTTAAGCCCTTCAAGGCCCCGACATAAGTCAGGGCGTCTCTAGAATTTTCAGGCACGGATTTCTCCAAAATAATTTTTCTGAATATTACGCAAGTAAAAAAAAACGCCGTCGTTGTGCACATTCAGTTTTTAAATTGTCTGACTGCATCGTTATCTTTTCATTTATTTTGACCTCATAATCCTTGCAAGGATTGTGATGATCATAGAGGTGGATGTTTTTCAGGATTTTTGATGGAGGTTTTTTCAATGACGATGAAATCAATTTATTTATATCCTTGCGTATGAATTTATTACCATTATTATTGGTATTCATAAAAAAAATGCAACCATTGGATTAAGGATGTATCCAGAGACGCGGCAGCGTCTTGACGCCAAGTATTAAAAAAAAAACCTTGATAATCTCAGTCGAGATCGTTCCCGCCGAACTCGATTTGAATTTCAATCCAATATTACTAGAAAATACGACCATCTTTTTAAGATCTACGAGCTCTAGTGATAGAAATAATTTTGTCTTTCATTTGATACCATTGTTATTTTTTTCCGCCCACGTGATACTGAGATATCATATTGGGCGAATTAATCTGAGTATTTAACATCGCGAAAGTTTTCCAACAGCTTGCCGGTCACGCTTCGATGTCATACGACTTTTATACAAAGATGCTTGTGTATTAGTGGGCAAATATGAGTGCTGCGAAAACTCGGCGCTCCCCCACCTCGCCAACCGTAGTCTCGAGCTTATGCACGGGCTTGCATTTATATATTTCATCTCTATATAAAAAAGAGTGTGTGTGTGTGTGTGTGTGTGTGTGTGTGTGTGTGTGTGTGTGTGTGTGTGTGTGTGTGTGTGTGTGTGTGTGTGTGTGTGCTAGTGTGTGCAAGTGTGTGCGAGTATGTGCGAGAATTTATACGATGTATATTAGGGTGGTCGTTATTTCAGGTATCAACTTACCTTTTCTTTTTCTATTCACTGAATTGAGTGTAAGGTGTGTTATTCTCTCACCCGACGTTGAGTCGAGTGATTGAATAAATTCAAGTAGAACCATCCAGAGGAAATAAATTTAGCTGCATGGATCAGCATACCATCCAGCTGGTAAAACTCACCGCCAGCGATTCTTTTTATCCAATCACATTTTGATCAGACTAAAAAAACCATCGGCCGATCTTTAGTAGATCCATTAAAATCTTTTCTTTGAAATTAACTGCACCCGTTTTTCGGCCGATCATGAACTAAGAAGGTTCCGATCCTCGCGATCCAAATGTGAACCACAACTGTTCGGCAACAAAAAAAAAACAAATAAAAATTTACCCTAAAAACGTCTTGACTCAGTTTAATTTTTCTTCTCAACAAATTGAGTCCAGCATTCGAACTCTGGTTCAAAATTAAATAAAAATTCATTTTCGATAATTGTGTCCCGGACAAAAATCGAAAGATTACAGTATATTTATAGCATTATCTATATATATAGCATACCTATGAATATATAGCATTATATGTAGCTAATAACTCAAAATCTAACTTAAGCTTTAGGTTATATCAAAATGTAACTTAAATTTTAGGCTAAACCAAAATCTAACTGAAGGTTTAGGCTAAATCAAAATCCAACTTAAATTTTAGACTAAATCAAGATCTAACTAAAATTTTAGGCCAAACCAAAATCTAACTTGAATTTTATGCTATATATTCATAGATGTGCTATATGTATATCTGGGTATATGTAGCATTAAAAAAGTTTTAAAAAGGAGCGAAATCAATCACAAAAGACTTCTGAGAAGTAAAGAAAGGATGCCAAGTATTTAATCCCAAAAATTCAAATTCAGCCGCCCTTACCGTTTAATGAAGGAGTGAATGAACGAGAAAATAAAAAAGAAAACAATTGATCAAGTGCACTAATAAGCAACCATGAGAATAAACACAAGAGGTAATGGCCAAGTATACTAGTGAGTAACTATGATAAAAGTTCACTGAGAAAAATCTTGTACAAGGTTTATGTTTAAATGAACGACCAACGATATTATCATTGTTTCAGGAATAGTTGAGAACCTTTTATTGATCTTTTGTTGTGTCCGAATTTGATAAATCATAGTAGCATCACTGCACTTAATGGTTGCAATAATAATAAATATCGTTGCTACTTCTTTGTCATAAATTTTCTCGGTGTAATATATGTGTCATTCCATATCAATTCAACGACGTTTTGACGGTGACCCCTTCGATTTTGTTTATTTTTTAATATGTTATTATACATGCAAAAAGAAGTATCCATGCCAATTTTTAGCTCTCTATCTTAAACCATACCGAAGTTATAGATTTTTCAAGAATATACTTAAAATAATCATAACTTCTACATTAACCAAGATATTGTAATTTGTCAAGAAGTCATTTTTTTTTGTTTTTCAAGGTACTTTTTGAAAAAATATTAAAAATTAAGAGAAACAAATTTTTAATGTGTTTTTAACTGTTTTAAGCTAAAAAATTGGATTTTCTCTCAATGGGATCCCTTCGATTTTCAAAAAAAATTATAAAATTCTACGTAAAAAAACAAAATTTTTGAGATTTTACCGAAGAGGGGATTCAAATAACTTCTTATCGAAAAAAAATTTCTACATTCTGCAAACTTCTATATTAACCAAGATATTGTAATTTGTCAAGAGGTCATCTTTTTTTGTTTTTCAATGTACTTTCTGAAAAAAAGATCAAAAATTAAGAAAAACAAATTTTTAATGTCTTTTTAACTGTTTTAAGCTAAAAAATTGGATTTTCTCCTAATGGGATCCCTTCGATTTTTTTCTAAAAAAAATTATAAAATTCTACGTAAAAAAATAAACTTTTTGAGATTTTACCGAAGAGGGATTCACATAACTTCTTATTGAAAAAAAAAATTTCGATTTTTTTTTTCGTAATTCTGATCTTTTTTCCTTCTATGACTACATTAGTTGATTTCAATGATGTTAAAATAAATAATCTAACTTGCCTCACATATTTTCATTGTAAATTATAATAGATAACATCAAGAATTACAATTTAAGTACGTTTTGCACTTTAGTTTGCAAAACGTACTTGAATTGTAATTCTTCATGTTAATTATGTAATTTACAATGGAAATATGTGAGGCAAGTTAGATTATTTATTTAAACACCATTGAAATCAACTATTAGAGTCATAGAAGGAAAAAAGTTCAAAAAATCGAATAAAAAAATTTCGTTAAGAAGTTATTTGAATTCCCTCTTCGGTAAAATCTCAAAAGCTTTGTTTTTTTACGTAGAATTTTATAATTTTTTTTGAAAGAAATCGAAGGGGTTCCATTAGAAGAAAATCCAATTTTTTAGCTCAAAATAGTTGAAACACACTTTGCTGCGGCTGCTGCTGCTGCAACGAGAAACCATTGGTGAAGTCTGTTCCACATGTCTCGTAAATTTCATTCGTTAACCTATAGGTACATATAGGTTAATTCGAGCGTGCACCTCGAAGTAACCTTCGAGTGTGCTCAACCAACCCTTATAAGGATTCATAAAAAACGTAAATGAATTAGTCAAACGTACACTTTCGATAACAATAAAGAAGTTTTAAGATTGTTCAACAGCCGTCAAACAACGAGTTTCATACGTCATTCTTAAAAATATTCCAAAACGGCAGAATTAATTTCTTCGGCTCTCTTTCTTCAATTATATTCCATTCTTTCCAACTACTAATGATCGTCTTCAAAAATTCGATACGTATCCTCAACAGAGTTGCAAAAAATGCATTATTTTAATAATGCATTATCGATTTCATAAATGATCATTTTCTCACTTAATAATGGGACTTAATTTCCATTATTCATTCAATGAATAATGTGATGAAAAAAATATTGCATTATATTTTTAGTTAATAATGCAAATGTCAGACCATTCAGCATTACATTTGTACTGGAAAATGGAAAAAATTAAGCATTATACATTACCTTATTAATGAGTACTTACAAAAGCATTACATTATCCGTTTCTGAAGTAATGAATGATGTGGAAAGAGTAACATTATTCATTACTAAAATAATGAGTAATGAAAAAATGTTCCATCATCCATGATTAAAGTAATAAATATTGCGACGTAGCAAAATTGGTTGGCTTCCGGATGGATGCCGCGTTCGGTTTCAGCAATGTGCCGACGTTTCGCAAACGTTGCAGTCTGCATCATCAGGGCGAAGAGGCTCTGATACTGAGCTCCGATAAGTTCAGGAAGGGTTTATATACCCGATGCTCAGTCAGGTGGAACATCGGTCTGCCAATCAGAGCTCTTGATCGGGTCAGCCAATCAGAGCTCTTAATTGATCAGCTGGTCAATTTAAAAACCGGGAGGATGCTGTGCCAGATCGGGTTGACCTGATAACCTCTGTCTCTGTTGAGATTATCTGGGTGTTTCAGGATTTCGATTCCCTCGCGATGTTTCCGAGGAAAATCATTGTTCGTCTTAGCTAGGATTTCCACTTTGTCAAATTGAATCTTGTGACCAGTGTCCATCCAATGTTCTGCCAAGGCCGACTATGCGGAGTGGCCGAGTCTAGCACTGCGTTCGTGTTCTTTCAAGCGAATACTAATTTTCCTCCCGGTTTCTTCAATGTACACTTTATTGCATGAGCAGGGAATTTTGTATACTCCCGGGACGTCCAAAGTTGATCTTTTGTCTTTGGGATTTGGGAGGATTTGTGAAATCTTTGTAGGAGGTTTGAAGATCACACGGATGTTGTGTTTTCTGAATACCCTACTGATTTTTTCCGATGTACCCTGAATATACGGGAGGACAGTTGTAATCTTTTCCTTCGTTTGATTCTTTTCAGCGGGGATTGGGGCCCAGCTGACAGCTTGGACTTAAAGCGGGACCCTACCCCAGCGGGACCCTACCGCACGTATCGAAAAGAAAACAACAGATCTCCTCAAAAAATCAAAACTACCTGAAACAATAGTTAAGAATCTCATTCCAAGAGAATCGTCAGCCCCAAGACGTATGGACTACCTAAGATCCATAAGCCAACAGTCCCTCTGCGACCAATCGTCAGCAATATCGACGGACCAACCTATCACTTAGCCCGTTTCCTAACCAAACCACTCCAGGATCTTACGGGACGAAATCACCACAATATCAAAAACTCCTCAGACTTCATTCACAAAATATTCACCATGAAAACAATATTTTAGTCCGTTTTGACGTCGAGTCCCTCTTCACAAACCTACCGATTGAAGATACGATCCACATTATCAGGAATTCTAACAGAGTTTCCCCTCAGCTCCTACCATTAATTGAACATTGTCTCACAACTATTTACTTCCGTTTTCAAGGAGAATTCTATGAACAGACATCGGGTGCAGCCATGGGCTCTCCAATATCCCCAATAATCGCCAAAATCTTCATGGAAAACTTTGAAAACAACGTTGTGAGGAACGCGCCTGTGAAGCCATCCACATGGTTCAGATATGTGGATGACACTTTCGTAATCTGGAGCCATGGGAGGGAGACCCTGCCACAATTTTTGACTAACCCAAACTCCCAGCATCTCAAAATCAGGTTTACAATGGAAATAGAAGAAAATCAAGAACTTCCATTCTTGGATGTATTAGTCAACAGGAAGAGTGATGGCTCCCTAGGACATAAAGTATACCGTAAACCCGCACACACTGACAGATACCTTCATGCAGCCTCCCACCACCATCCTTCCCAAAAGAACTCCGTGATCAGCTCATTGGTTTATAGAGCCTTAACCATTTCCCAACCAGAGTCGTTGGAAGCTGAATTAACGTATCTAAGACAGGCACTGGAAAGTAATGGTTATAACCTTAGAAACATCAACTACATCATCAAACACTTCAAGTCCAAGCTGTCAGCTGGGCCCCAATCCCCCAACCCCGCTGAACAGAATCAAACGAAGGAAAAGATTACAACAACTGTCCTCCCGCATATTCAGGGTACATCGGAAAAAATCAGTAGGCTACTCAGAAAACACAACATCCTTGTGATCTTCAAACCTCCTACAAAGATTCCACAAATCCTCCCAAATCCCAAAGACAAAAGATCAACTTTGGACGTCCCGGGAGTATACAAAATTCCCTGCTCATGCAATAAAGTGTACATTGGAGAAACCGGGAGGAAAATTAGTACTCGCCTGAAAGAACACGAACGCAGTGTTGGACTCGGCCACTCCGCACAGTCGGCCTTGGCAGAACATTGGATGGACACTGGTCACAAGATTCAATTTGACAAATTGGAAATCCTAGCCAAGACTTAAAATTATTTTCCTCGGAAACATCGCGAGGGAATCGAAATCTTGAAACACCCAGATAATCTTAACAGAGACAGAAGTTATCAGGTCAACCTGATCTGGCACAGCGTCCTCCCGGTTTTTTAATTGACCAGCTGATCAATTAAGATGACCGATGCAGACTGCAACGTTTGCAAAACCTCGGCACATTGCTGAAACCGAACGTGGCATCCATCCGGAAGCCAACTAATTTTGCGTTAATTTTTCGTTACTATAATACTGAATATTTTAAATAATGCATTATTCGGAGCAAAAATATTTTATGCATTCGTAGTCCAATAGGACAATGCTATGAAATCTTCCTTTTATTGACGAAAGTGAAAAATATGGATTGATGAAACCGTTTCAGGGACTCGATGGTATGGGTTTATGAAATTTTTTTAAGTAAAAAAACCTAAAAATATAAACATCAGAACGTTAACAGAACTAATAATCCCCGTTTTGAAATTTAAAATTAGAATTGAAAATTTGAGTCAAAAGAGAATAAAATACATGTATGCTGCGCATTTCCATTTGATCTAACAAATAAAAAAATGTCCAAGTGGCGCATGTGATGATTTTTGCTTTCGGTTGATTCACAAACGAAACAAAATACATGAAATTATTCGAGAGTAAAAAAAAGTAAACGATTGTATATGAACAGGAATTGTTATGCTCTTGACAATTAACGGTCAAAGATAAAAAAGAAAAAGGTGCTGTAGGTTCAAATCTGATCTAACAAATAAAAAAAACAAAACAAAGTACCGAATTCTATTTTTGAAGTAAAAAATTAGGAATCTAAACAAACGAATTACCCTGTAAAAAATTAAAGGGAATAACACATACAGTCTAAGATGTATCATTCTTACGCATTATGATTATAAAAAATCATACAAAAAGGAAGATTTCATTGACATTGCTCTCTACGTACAGAAATTGTTTTTATTCCTTTAAACCATTACTCAAAGTAATACATTATTTATAGATATAATGCGTTATTTGGAGTAATGCACTGCTCAATGTAATGTGTCCCTCGAAGTAATGAATTGCTTAAGGGTAGCTAGTCAGCGTCAAAACGCCGATTTTCGAACATAAATATAAATGTTCGTAGGATAGGTGTAAGCTTCATCAATGATCTATCATTTGACGTATCAATTGTAGAAATTTTTAGCCCTAATTAGAACCCTTAAGGTGCAGCGGTTCTCTAATAAATAATTTTTTAAGTTTCACACGCTGCGCGCAATCCTGACCAAACGGCTTGATGGATCTTATCCTGCGACGTCTCATTTTTTTTGTAACACTTTTTCGGACCGCTTGTATGTGACACATTTTTTTTTAGGATCTCATTATAGAGTTACAGGCCACTTTTTAAATTTTTTAACCATTTTTGGTTTTTAGAGCATCGCACACAATACAATTTTGATTATAATGAAAATGTGTCGCATACAAGCGGTCCGGAAAAGTCTTACAAAAAAAAATGAGACGTCCCAGGATAAAATCCATCAAGCGGTTTGGCCAGGACTGCGCGCAGCGTGTTCGAAGATCCAGGTTTTGGGAAACAGCCTCCGAAGTGAAATGAGTGGCAAACAGCTTCCGCAGTCCTTCACTCCACTGATTCATGTATTTGCATAACAAACAATATTTTCCAAGGTTATTACAAGAAAAAAACATATTTTTTACGTGCTTGTCACGGTTTTTCATTTTTTATGTTTTGTATTATTCTTAATAAAAAAAAAATTTACCAAAAAATTGCTCAAAATTTAAGAATAACTGGAAACTCTTCTGTTGACAGCTTAGAGCTTATATTTAGAGGTTATCTGTATACAAGGCACAAAATTAAATTCACTCACTGAAAATTTTTTAGAGGAGTATGAAAATTAATTTGATAATTTCGCAAACACAGCGAACACCATTGTTTATAAAAATAAGGGATTATAATAAACATATGAACATATGAACATATGAAGTGACACTCACCACTGTGAACCTGCTCGTGTCGTTTGTCGAGATCGAAAAAGCACTTGCACGTAATTTCTCGATTGATTAGCGTAAATCTCTAATATTACATTTGAAAAAAAATAAACAACTGATAAAAATAATTGAATACAAAAAAAAACCACGAGCGAACATGTGTTTCCCAACTCACTAATAATTTGCTGGTACAAAAAAATTAGTAACTAGGAAAACTTACTAGAAAATTTTCGAGGCACTTTCTGATCACTTTCAACAATTTTTTTGATTGGTCCGTAGAATTGTATGGGCCAATCACGTCTGTTGAGCGTTTTAATTGGTCCATACATGTATCATCTGAAAAATTTCAATATTTTGCATATTTTTCAAAATAAATGAGAATACTTTTTTTTCGATAAAAGATTTTTCTCATTTACTTTGGAGAATATGCAAAATATCAAAATTTTTCAAGATATGTTTTATTTTTGTTTTATTTTTTCACTTCTATAAGAAATATTATAAATTATTATTATTTTTTTAAATTTTAAAAACTCAAAGAAAAAAAATTCTAAAAAAGAAAGGAGGCAGTCGCATCCCACTTTCTAATCATGATATATATTATTTATTCATGACCCAGAATCTGTGAACAAAATTTAGCAGAATTTGAAAAATCGGTTTCGAAATTTTTGAAATTCTACTTTTACAGATTCGTCTGTAAATTTACCATTTTTCAAAATTGGAGTCTATGGCTTGGTAAAAAGGTGCAAAAAAGTTTGTAAAACGTGAAAAAAAATTAAAAAAATTAACGATTTTTTTCCGATTTCACCCTGATTCGGTCCCCTTAATGTAATGCATTACTCAAAGTAATGCATTATTCTTCGGTTTTGTACCATTCATTACTATAGTAATGGAATTTTTTTTCTACTTTGAATTACCCATTACTGTAATAATAGACAATGGCAGCGTTTAGCATTATCCATTACTGCAGTTGTAATAAATAATATTACGTTTTTTGCATTATTCATTATTAATTTAATGCATAATCGTTAGGTTTCACATTTTTCATTACAAAAATAATGCCTAATTGTTCTATTATAGAATTTTCATTATTTCTAAAATAAATAATGCATTCTTTTTACATTATAATTTCGGTAACTCTGATCCTCAAAAATAGCGCTGATTTTTTTCTCCCATTTAACCATACTTGAGAACAGGTCTCCACATGAAAGTCGGACAAATCAGTGAATTTGGTTCCGATCGCTTTTGAATTTTCAGGCAAACTTTCTAGAATGATATTCGAACTGTTATTGAGGTTCGGAACCAAATCAGTGAATTTGGTTCCGATCGCTTTTGAATTTTCAGGCAAACTTTCTAGAATGATATTCGAACTGTTAACAAAATATGGTTATTTAATTAAAGTGATTTTAGGACTTTCACGAGCTCTGAAAATTGGATGGACATATTTCGGTCGGGAGAAATATAGAGCGAGAAATCTTTTATCGATACCGTCATTATTGAATAAAATTCCGGGCTATTATTCATCGATCCTCTTCAACACAGGTTTTAAATAAAATTCACTCCAGCGCACTGTCTCATTCTTTCTCGTTTGCTTTTTTGCCACTTCTTGACTACCCTCTTTTAGCCCTCAATCGCTTTGTGTGTGGATATATGTGGGTAATTCCATGTCAAATCGACCAACAGTTGGAATCGACTCCGTTTATTTTCGATGAAATTTAGTCAGAAGTTTTATTTTATCATAAAATGAAGTTCTACCAAAGAATTTTTTTTTTTTTTTTAAGTTATGGAAAATTCAAAATTTCACAATTTTTCAAGTTTATCTTTTATATATCTCGAAAACTATTATTGTTACGAAAGAATCATTCTGGGTTCGTCTTAAATACTTGAGGCTATAAAAAAAAATATTCCGCAATTTTCTTTAAAAAAATGATGAATTTTGAGAATTTTGAATTTCTAAAACTCGTGAAAATCCACGATCAACATTAAATTTTTAGTTCAATTTTTTTTTATACAATACCTTGTACTGATTTTAAGAGATCCAGAAATTATCAGAATGGTTTTTTTTTTCAAAAATATGACTTTTTGAATTTTGATTTTGAAAAAATGTTTACTTTTAAGTTAAATAAAGTTGAGCAATGATGTAATTTTGTAATTTTAAGCTGTACAAATTTCAATTTATGACATAAGAATCCCAATTATGTTTTTTTTTACATTCTAATGTCATTGATTGAAATTTTTACTGCTCAAAATTACAAAATTACATGATTGCTCAACTTTACTTAACTTACAAGTTAAATAAAATAAGAAATTTCACCCAAATTAAAAAGTTCATATTCCTTAAAAAAACATCATTCTGAAAATTTCCCGATGTTTCAAAATCAGTACAAGGTATTATAGAACAAGAATTAAACCATAAAGTGTATTTTAATCGTGGACTCGCACGATTTTAAAAAATTTAAAATTATCATTTTTCAAAAATTCTTTTCGGATTTTTTTTTCGTATACTCTCTAAGACAAACCCAGAACGACTTTTTCGTAAAATATGTATAATTTCGAGATATTTAAAAAAATAAACTTGAAAAATTGAAAAAATTAGTTTAATTGTTAATTTTGCTTAACTTTGGAAACAAATTTTTTTATTTTTGCCTTTGGTAGAACTTCGTTTTATGATAAACGAAAACTTCTGACCAAATTTAAGGTAGTACATGCCTGACCATCCAATTCAAAAGTAAGCATAGTTTATGATGTACGAATACGGGAGAGCCCCCATCGCTGAAGCTGAAAACTTTTGCCACAACCTATCCACTGCGTACACCAACACTTGGAAAGGTCGTGTATATAAATGACACACACAGACTTTCGTGTATACGAATGAACGCACACAGACACGTTCGTCATACTTTAAACATTTATAACTCAGGAACTTTTAAAACCTCTTTATCTTTACGTAAGTTTTTTATCTTTTTTTTGTCCCGTAATACTTTTATTATTAATCGAAATGTGATATATTGTAGTACGTACCCTATGCAAAGCGTGTTAAAAATGCCGATTTCAATTGTAAATATCTCGAGAACCGAATGGTCAATAGATTTGAAATTTTACAAGCGCATTCTGAATGTCCTGAATAATATTAGTTTCAAATTACAACCTTCTCTGTCCTAGAGCGGTTTCAGCATGTAATACCTTAATCGAAATTGAAAGGGGTCGATTCCATCTATTGGTCGATTTGACATAAAATGACCCATATATATATCATTGAAGACGAGAAAACCTCTCGATACATCGATCCTCCCATCTTTTTCTCGCGCCAATCCTACGATCAGCCATAACTCACTCGCTCTCTACGTTCGTAGTTTCGTATGCAATTTTTTGTTACTCTCATTGTTTCGTATACCCTTATTCCTCTTGCTTCTCTCTGCTTATTCTTACATCCACTCTTGTTTGTGCCCTTTTGTTCGCGTCTACCTCTCCCTTCTTTGGGTGAATCCTCACGACGTTTCCGGTTTCCCTCGACCGGAAAAGCACACTCCTCCATCAACCATCTTCCAATTTTTCACTTCTTCGGACCTTCGAAAACTCTCTCTCTCTCTCTCTCTCTCACACACACACACACACACACACACACACACGCACACGCACGCACGCACACACGCACACACACGCACGCACACACACACACACACACACACACACACACATACACACACACCACGCACGCGCATGCACTCATACGAACGCACACGCACGCAAACATACTCACACATACACACACACACGCACGCACACACACGCGCGCGCATACACACACACACTCACACACACTGCATCCATTTCCTACCTTTATAGTTAACTTCGAACAGAATACCCACTCTGCTTCGTCTTTTCGTTAGCAGAGTAGCAACGTTCACAATGAGAAAGATTCCATCGTTTTTGGTTTTAACGAAAGACCAAAATAAAAAGAACTGAGAAAAAGCCCTGCTTGCGACGTATAAAAAAGAGTTTGAGTTTTATTTCAGCGGGAAAGTTCCTTCGCAATTCATCTTCTATACGGAGAAAAAAAATGTTGGAATCAACTAAATTTGTCATTCAATACTTTCAAACGAATATTTAGTTGGTACAATTCAATATTATTCAGGAAAAAAAATATTGAATTGTACCAACTAAATATTCGTTTGGACGTATTGAATGACAGATTTAGTTGATACCAACATTTTTTTTCTCAGTGCACCTGCTTCTGGCTTATCTGGGAATATAAAGTTGACCAATCAATTCAGTTACTTGTTGTCCGTTTGTTTTATCAAAGTCGATAATGGCAATCCATTTGACAAGCTTTTCAATCCCCCTCGCCGCTATATCATTCAAAAATTGTGTATCCGAGATGATTTCGCTATAATCGCCACGCCGGATACATTTATCGTCACGCCCCTCACGGAAATTTATGTATTTTTAATATACGCAAAATATATGTGGATATGTTTCGAATAAATGTACATATATTTTAAATCCACAAATATATGTTGCATATATCTTAGCATATTTTAAGAATATATGCTGATATATAAGCAACATATATGATAGATAGTTGTGATTCACATATATCTCTCACATGTTCTACATATATTCGCAGTATATGCTGATATATATTCTACATCAGGGATCGGCAAAAAAAAATTACCATTTTCCATTTTTCAATTGACGAAAAATCGCTCATTTAAAAAGATGGAATACCAATTGATGAAAAATTGAAATTATACGAAATTGTATTTTCAATTATCCAAATAATCGATAATTGGTCGAAAAATAATATCAATTATTCGCCAATGATTAATGGGAAAAAATAAATTCCCAATTATCGCAGTAATCGGTAATTGGTCAAAAACTAATATCAATTAATCAGAAAATGTGTAATTGGTTTGAAAATATTTCCAATTAACCAAATAATCGGCAATTGGTAAAATGAAAATATCAATTAATCAGGAAATGGGTAATTGGTTGGAAAATATTCTCAATTATCTGAATAATCGCGAATTGGTCGAAAAATAATATGAATTTTCAGAAAAATTATTAATTGGTTTGAAAATATTCTCAATTACCCAAATAATCGTCAATTGATCGAAAAATAATGTCGATTTTTCAGAAAAATGGGTAATTGGTTTGAAAATAATTCTCAATTACCCGAATAATCGTCAATTGATCGAAAAATAATGTCGATTTTTCAGAAAAATGGGTAATTGGTTTGAAAATATTCTCAATTACCCAAATGATCGTCAATTGATCGAAAAATAATGTCGATTTTTCAGAAAAAATGGGTAATTGGTTTAAAAATATTCTCAATTACCCGAATAATCGTCAATTAATCGAAAATAATGAAACACCAAGTAATTAACTTCTCGCTTTCTGAGATGTTCAGGTTGACCGCTGCGTATTTTTCGGAGTCCAGGTTAAGAGTTTCGTAGATGTCGGCGTCCAGGTCGACCGCCACGTAGTTTTCTGTGTCCAGGTCGACAGCTTCGTAGTTGTCGGTGTCCAGGTCGACCGCTGCGTAGTTTTCGGTGTCCAGGTCGACCGCTGCGTAGTTGTCGGTGTCCAGGTCGACAGCTTCGTAGTTTTCGGTGTCCAGGTCGACAGCTTCGTAGTTGTCGGTGTCCAGGTCGACCGCTGCGTAGTTGTCGACGTCCAGGTCGACCGCTACGTAATTTTCGGTGTCCAGGTCAACAGCTTCGTAGTTGTCGGTGTCAAGGTCGACCGATGCGCAGTTGTCGACGTCCAGGTCGACCGCTACGTAGTTTCCGGTGTCCAGGTCGACCGCTGCGTAGTTGTCGGTGTCCATGTCGACCGCCCCGTAGTTTTACGTGTCCAGGTCGACCGCTACATAGTTTTCGGTGTCCAGGTCGACAGCTTCGTAGTTGTCGGTGTCCAGGTCGACCGCTGCGTAGTTTTCGGTGTCCAGGTCGACCGCTGGGTAGTTGTCGACGTCCAGGTCGACCGCTACGTAGTTTTCGGTGTCCAGGTCGACAGCTTCGTAGTTGTCAGTGTCCAGGTCGACGCCCCGTAGTTTTTGGTGTCCGGGTGGACCGCTACGTAGTTGTCGGTGTCAAGGTCGACCGCTGCGTAGTTGTCGACGTTCAGGTCGACCGCTACGTAGTTTTCGGTGTCCAGGTCAACAGCTTCGTAGTTGACAGTGTCCAGGTCGACCGCGGCGTAGTTGTCGACGTCCAGGTCGACCGCTACGTAGTTTTCGGTGTCCAAGTCGACAGCTTCGTAGTTGTCAGTGTCCAGGTCAACCGCGGCGCAGTTGTCGACGGACAAACGAAAAGATACCTAAAAACGAGAATCAACGGACACAAAAATAGTCTAAAACACACTAACACAATAAATACAGCGTTAGCAAAACACGGAATAGAACTAAAACACAATTTTGAATTTGACGACGATAAAATTTTAAATAATGAAAAATGGCTCAAAAAGCGATTCATTCTGGAAATGATACAAATGAAAGCACACCCCAAAGCAATCAATTTTAGAACCGACATCGACAAACTAAGCAGCATATATAATTCAATAATTAAATAATACTCAAAATAATAACGGGAAAACCTCAAATCACCATCCATCAATTGAAAATTCATTACCAAATCTGACAGTTATCAATTTAAACCCGATCCAAAACTGGTTAACATAACCAGTTCGGCAAGAAAAATCACTAACGGCAAACTTCCCCGACCATGAAAAACCACCCCTACTCTTCAATACTCAATCACACTACCCCATCAATATAAATACCTCCTCACTCGCCTCAATACTCAGTCGCTACGTAGCTCTCGAATCGCCATGTAATGAAAACTGTTAATTTTGATCAAAAATGAATCTTGGAAATTATCAAACATAAAATTCATAGGTGAATAACACATACACAAAAGTCTCACAAAAAACATAAACTAAGCAATAAAATATCAAAATCCTCCCTCTCACAGACACCAAGGATCACAAAAAAATGATCCGTCTTTATACAATAAATTCATAATGAATATTATCCAAGATTCATTAAATGACCAAAAAAATTACCCGTACAAATTCAGGTCAGTCATGACACATAACATTTAAGCTTATAATGTAAAACATATCATACAAAATAAGACAAAAAAGAATGTAATTTTAGAAATAATAAATCTGAAGAGGATCTGAATTAGGATCGAAACGTAATACCAAAAAAATTGTCCACCGTCATTTGGACCCACTGACCGAATCGCAGCCGATTCTTCCTTCACTATTGTAGTTGTCGACGTCCAGGTCGACCGCTACGAAGTTTTCGGTGTCCAGGTCGACAGCTTCGTAGTTGTCGGTGTCCAGATCGACCGCTGCGTAGTTGTCGACGTCCAGGTCGACCGCTACGTAGTTTTCGGTGTCCAAGTCAACCGCTGCGTAGTTGTCGGTGTCCAGGTTGACCGCCCCGTAGTTTTACGTGTCCAGGTCGACCGCTACGTAGTTTTCGGTGTCCAGGTCGACAGCTCCGTAGTTGTCGGTGTCCAGGTCGACTGCTGCGTAGTTGTCGACGTCCAGGTCGACCGCTACGTAGTTTTCCGTGTCCAGGTCAACAGCTTCGTAGTTGTCGGTGTCCAGGTCGACCGCTGCGTAGTTGTCGACGTCCAGGTCGACCGCTACGTAGTTTTCGGTGTCCAGGTCGACCGCTGCGTAGTTGTCGGTGTCCAGGTCAACCGCTGCGTAGTTGTCGACGTCTAGGTCGACCGCTACGTAGTTTTCGGTGTCCAGGTCGACCGCTGCATAGTTGTCGGTGTCCAGGTCAACCGCCCCGTAGTTTCACGTGCCCAGGTCGACCGCTACAAAGTTTTCGGTGTCCAGGTCGACCGCTGCGTAGTTGTCGGCGTCCAGGTTGACAGCTTCGTAGTTTTTGGTGTCCAGGTCGACAGCTTCGTGATTTTCGGTGTCCATGTCGACCGCTGCGTATTTGTCGGCGTCTAGGTCGACCGCTGCGTAGTTTTGATATCATAAACTTTACATCAGTTCAACATAAACTCGATAACATAAACTTGATATCAGTTCAATAAAATTTCTTTTTCCTTTCTTTAGAAATTCTGTCTAATTGAATCAATTCTCGAAAAGAATAAATTTTCAACGATATTTGATACGAAGTTGATATCAAATTTAAAATCGATAATTTATTCTGTGATAAGTTTTCCGTTTAGATCAAATATTAAATTAGAAAGAATTTCTACGGAAAGAAAGAAAAATTATTATTAAATCTATATCAAATTGAATATCAAGTCGATTGAAAAGTGGATTATAAGAGAAATGAAATTTGATATCAACTTGATCAAATTTTTAATCAGAGAGAATTTTTAAAAAAAGAAAGGATGAAAGAAGGATTCCATCAAATCATTAATTGAAGCGAATTTTTGGAAAAAGGAAAAAAGAAACATTTTCATGAAATGGATATTCATTTTGATATTGAATTTGATATTGATAAATTATTCTATGACAAGTTATTCTTTTTGAAAAATTATATCATTGACAACTACGCAGCGGTCGACTTGGACACCGACAACTACGAAGCTGTCGACCTGGACACCGAAAACTACGTAGCAGTCGACCTGGACACAAAAAACTACGAGGCGTCGACCTGGACACTGACAACTACGAAGCTGTCGATCTGGACACCGAAAACTACGTAGCGGTCGACCTGGACGTCGACAACTACGCAGCGGTCGACCTGGACACCGACAACTACGAAGCTGTCGACCTGGACATCGAAAACTACGTAGCGGTCGACCTGGACGTCGACAACTACGCCGCGGTCGACCTGGACACCGACAACTGCGAAGCTGTCGACCTGGACACCGAAAAATACGTAGCGGTCGACCTGGACGTCGACAACTACGCCGCGGTCGACCTGGACACCGACAACTACGAAGCTGTTGACCTGGACACCGAAAACTACGTAGCGGTCGACCTGGACGTCGACAACTACGCCGCGGTCGACCTGGACACCGACAACTATGAAGCTGTTGACCTGGACACCGAAAACTACGTAGCGGTCGACCTGGACGTCGACAACTACGCAGCGGTCGACCTGGACACCGAAAACTACGTAGCGGTCGACCTGGACGTCGACAACTACGCCGCGGTCGACCTGGACACCGACAACTACGAAGCTGTCGACCTGGACACCGAAAACTACGTAGCGGTCGACCTGGACACCGACAACTGCGAAGCTGTCGACCTGGACACCGAAAACTACGTAGCGGTCGACCTGGACGTCGACAACTACGCCGCGGTCGACCTGGACACCGACAACTACGAAGCTGTCAACCTGGACACCGAAAACTACGTAGCGGTCGACCTGGACGTCGACAACTACGCAGCGGTCGACCTGGACACCGACAACTGCGAAGCTGTCGACCTGGACACCGAAAACTACGTAGCGGTCGACCTGGACGTCGACAACTACGCCGCGGTCGACCTGGACACCGACAACTATGAAGCTGTCGACCTGGACACCGAAAACTACGTAGCGGTCGACCTGGACGTCGACAACTACGCCGCGGCCGACCTGGACACCGACAACTACGAAGCTGTTGACCTGGACACCGAAAACTACGAAGCGGTCGACCTGGACGTCGACAACTACGCAGCGGTCAACCTGGACACCGACAACGACGAAGCGGTCGACCTGGACGTCGACAACTACGCAGCGGTCGACCTGGACACCGACAACTACGAAGCTGTCGACCTGGACACCGAAAACTACGTAGCGGTCGACCTGGACGTCGACAACTACGCAGCGGTCGACCTGGACACCGACAACTACGAAGCTGTCGACCTGGACACCGAAAACTACGAAGCTGTCGACCTGGACACCGACAACTACGCAGCGGTCGACCTGGACACCGAAAACTACGCAGCGGTCGACCTGGACACCGACAACTACGAAGCTGTCGACCTGGACACAGAAACCTACGTGGCGGTCGACCTGGACGCCGACATCTACGAAGCTCTTAACCTGGACTCCGAAAAATACGCAGCGGTCAACCTGGACATCTTAGAAAGCGAGAAGTTAATTACTTGGTGTTTCATTATTTTCGATCAATTGACGATTATTCGGGTAATTGAGAATATTTTCAAACCAATTACCCATTTTTCTGAAAAATCGACATTATTTTTCGATCAATTGACGATTATTTGGGTAATTGAGAATATTTTCAAACCAATTACCCATTTCTCTGAAAAATCGACATTATTTTTCGATCAATTGACGATTATTCGGGTAATTGAGAATATTTTCAAACTAATTACCCATTTTTCTGAAAAATCGACATTATTTTTCAATCAATTGACGATTATTCGGGTAATTGAGAATATTTTCAAACCAATTACCCATTTTTCTGAAAAATCGACATTATTTTTCGATCAATTGACGATTATTTGGGTAATTGAGAATATTCTTAAACCAATTAATAATTTTTCTGAAAATTCATATTATTTTTCGACCAATTAGCGATTATTCAGATAATTGAGAATATTTTCCAACCAATTACCCATTTCCTGGTTAATTGATATTTTTATTTTACCAATTGCCGATTATTCGGATAATTGGAAATATTTTCAAACCAATTACACATTTTCTGATTAATTGATATTATTTTTTGACCAATTACCGATTACTTAGATAATTGGGAATTTATTTTTTCCCATTAATCATTGGCGAATAATTGATATTATTTTTCGACCAATTATCGATTGTTTGGATAATTGAAATTTTTTCTTTTCCATTAACCATTTTCGGGTAATTGAAAATTCGGATTTTAAAATTATCAATTTTCAAAAAATTGATAATATTTACCGAAAATGCGCTTGAAAATATCATTACTGCCGATCTCTGTTCCACATATATTCTTAATATATGCTACCATATATGCAACATATATGTGTGGAAGTGATGTGATTTTATTCTCTCTAACAACATATATCAGATGTATGCGAAATATATTTTATCATAAGCTTATTAACACATCTCCGGAATTTATTTCACGCACACATAACTTACGTACGCTACATATAAGTAGATATATGTAGTCTCATATACGTTTTGTGATCATAGCGTCAACTTTTCAAATTTGAAGTTCCGTACCGCATGGCCAGAAAATGAGCAGGTCCTGAACATGTTTTGTGAACTTATAAAAATTCTATTTTTTAGAATTGTTCACATAAATTATACGGTGTATACTATATAATTATGCATAAAATATATTCCACCAATTATAGACGTCGGAACCGACCGCGGCCTTATACCCCCTCAGATCTTTTCTCAATTTTTTTTACTGGAAGTCTTCATCGGAAAACAGAATCCTAAATTTCTTCCGATTTTCTACCCCGCTAGCTTCCACACTTATTGTATGGGGTATTCCAGCTCGTTTTACGATTTTGGTTTTATTCATTTTGTTCTGCCGGCTTCCCACCACAATAAAAAAATTTCAAAAAAAATTTTTTGGCGTGAAAAAGTCTGTTTTCCGAAAAAAATATTGTTTTTTGTTCATGCACTTTAAAAGCTCTTAAAATGGAGTTTTTATCTCAAAAGCTGTTTTTTGGCCATTGCGAAAATTAAAAAAAAAAATAATTTTTTTTCGAAAAGCTGAGAATATTTTCCTTGGAGGTGTAATTTTCAAGATGGGTTCTCCATATCAAATAAATAAATGAACAAAAATTGGTTTTATTCGATTTTTTTGCGGTCTGCCGCCGAAATTTTTTTTGTTGAAAAAATAAGTTTTTTTAAGTAAAAAATTCTCAGCTATCAAAAAAAAATATTGTTTTCTCAATAATGCTTGTGAAAGCTCTCAAAATTGAGTTTTTAATCTAAAAAGCTGTTTTTTAGCCGTTGCCCAAATTTTGAAATTTTTTCTCATGTTTTTTTCGAAAAGCTGAGAAAATGTATGAAACTTATACATGTCTTTTTTTATATCTATATTCACGTATAAGAAGTGCTGCATCGCTCGCCTGATATCCTTCGAAACCTTTTTTTTTATTCCTGCAATTAGAACGGAAAGAAAAAAAACGTGAAGAAATTGATGCATGTACAAACTAACATAATAATTATATTATTATTTAAGTTTATTGTATTCACACTTTCAATTATTATTTACATTATCATTCTTATCCCATAAGAACAAGCGATGCTTATGCTTAAAAACAAGAGTATGCTTATAAAGGTGGGCGTGAGAACGGAATATTAACAGAACTCCGTCGCAAATGAAGCCGTATCAGGGATTCTTGCCGGCTTCCCAATTCCCATGAATAACTTTTATATTTCATTCTCGATAGAATTTCCAATTTTTCGAAAATTTCTACATGAGTATCACATCGCGTGCCTAATGCCAAAAGGGCCTATTACAGCAAGAAGATAGGGGTCCATGCCAAAAGGGCCTATAAAAAATTTTTTTTTTGCCATTCTTCTTAAAATTGCTTGAAACGTGAAGATCTGTAAAAAAAAAAATTTTGATGTACTAAAACCAAAAGGGCCTATCTTAAGACATAGGTCCTTTTGGTTTTAGGAAATTGTTAGCCTAAAACCAAAAGGGCCTATAAAAAAAATCAAAAATTTTCAAAGTTTTGAATAGAAATTGCATACCAGAGCATTTTTTTTTTGGAACAAAAATTTTTTTTTTTTTTTTTTAATTTTTTTTTTTGGAAAAAAAATTTTTTTTTTTTGGATAAAAATTTTTTTTTTGGAAAATTTTTTTTTTTTTTTTTTTTTTTTAAAGTTTAAATAATTTGTTATTGTTTATTTGTTTTAACATTTTGTTATTTTTTATTTGTTTAAGCAATTTGTTTAAACGTTTGTTTAAATTATTTGACTTGTTTTCATTTTTTTTTTTGCAAAAAAAAAGTTGAAGTAATTTGTTATTGTTTATTTGTTTAAAGAATTTGTTATTGTTTATTTGTTCAAACAATTTGTTCTTATTTATTTAAACAATTTGTTATTTTTTATTTGCTTAAAGAACAAATTGTTGAAACAAATAAACAATAACAAATTGTTGAAACAAATAAATAATAACAAATGATTTAAACTTTTTTTTCCATATAAAAAAAAAAAAAATTCAAAAAAAAAAAATTTTCAAAAAAGAAAGATTTTTTTCCAAAAAAAAAAAAAAAAAATTCCAAAAAAAAAAATTTTTTTCAAAAAAAAAAAATTAAAAAAAAAAAAAAAAATTTTTTTTCAAAAAAAAAAAAATTTTTTTTTTCAAAAAAAAAAAAAAATTTTTTTCAAAAAAAAAAAAAAATTTCCAAAAAAAATTTTCAATTTTCTTAGCGGAAAGTAAAAAAAAAAATTATAGGCCCTTTTGGCTTTAGATCACTAAATTTTCAATGTCCCAAAGCCAAAATTTGAGACATAGGCCCTTTTGGCTTTGGAAAATTTTTTTTTGTCTTTAGGCTTAGAAAATGTTGGCAAAACGATTGGCGCAAAAAAAAAATTATAGGCCCTTTTGGTTTTGCAAAGCCAAAAGGGCCTATAACTTTTATAGGCCCTTTTGGCATTAGGCACGCGACATATTCAACCCATATTCGGGATGTATGCAGCCCATATATCAACTATATTTGGAATACCTGCAACATATATTTAATCTAGATTTCAGATGTATGCATCATATATATTATATGTGAGGTATTCCAGCCCAAGTGTGTAAACCCGTGACCCTGACCCTCTCCGATTAATTTGATTTTTTTTCATATGATCGCCTTGAGTCTAAAATACACCCTTACAGTTTTTTTTAGATTTTTCCAAACATCCCTTATTTCAAAAAAAAAAAAAAATTTTTGAAAAAAAACGCCATTTTTTTGTATTCTGAAAAACTCCAAAAAAACCGTGATAATATATAAAAAATTCCAAGCTATCACCCGTAGTGGGCAGGATTTTGTTTCGGTGTTTTACGTATTCGATTAAAAAAAAAAAAAAATTTTTAAACGCCATTTTTTAAAAATCCAAAAAAAAATCGTAAAAAACCTCGATAATATATAAAAATTTCCAAGCTATCAGCCGTAGTAAACAGATTTTTTTTTGTGTTTTACAAGCTATTAACGTTCTCAAAATTCCAAAAAATTCTCAAATAGCTCACCTCGAGCAGAGACTCAATTTGAGTACCAAAATTATTCAGTATCTGCTCAAGGTGAGCTATTTGAGAATTTGTTGGAATTTGAAAAACGTTAATAGCTTGTAAAACACAGAACAAAAACTGCTCACTACGGGTAATAGCTCGATAATTTTTATAAATCATCACGGTGTTTTCATAATTTTTTTAGGTTTTTAAAAAATAGTGTAAAAAAAAAAAATTCAATTCAATACGTAAAACACAGAAAAAAAATCTGCCCACTACGGGTGATAGCTTGAAAATTTTCATGTATTATCACGGTTTTTTTGAATTTTTTCGAAAAACTATTTATTCATGGCAGAAAACGAAAAAATAATAAAATTACAATTTTTTACATCTCTCGATATTTTTAGAAGGCACCAAACGTTTTGCGTCGGTTTTCGCTATACTTATTCTCTCACGAACGTGTTCTCATTCTCTCTATGAAAATTCCTGAATGACGATGAAGAAAACGAAGTTGCTCGACGTCTCCCGGATGCTTTTTACGCGCGTATGAAGTACGTTTTGGTTGCAGAGTGATCGGCGTTGAGATGCAAGAAATATTTTAAGACACACCTGGAAACGCTCTGGCTCTGTCAATTCCTGCCTTACGGACAAATTTTCAAGCATATTTCGTAAAAATTTTCACCAGACTCATGTCAAAGACCACTGGTAAATACAGAGATTTTGGCAACGATTTTATCGTGAAACGTTAGAGGAAAAGCGAACATTAGTGATTGATGATTTTTCTCTATATTCCCATGGTTACTAAACTGTGAATTGAAGCATAAAAGTTCAGAATAAATCTATCCGGATATAAATTTCTATTACCAAACGCAAGTGAATTTCTTAACACTCCAACGCGTCAAAAAAAGCGTTCTCCCCACAATTTTAGGAAAACCCGCACAGCAATATACGTCCAAAGAATGTCTTTCGGACATCCCGACAGTTATCTTGTGATAGTACCCATGCGTGAATTTGATTGAGACCCCGACTAGGCCCCGATCGGTTTTCCCTAACTCACTTCGGGCCCATGACTGGAAGCCCAATAGGGCTCCCGAATGGATGGTCACGCTTCTTCGACGAGGGCCTTAGAAGGTTGCCAAATGAGGGCCTTCACAACCGCCTCACGTCTGCCATGTTGAATCCACGACAAGCCCATGGTCAAGCCCTATCAGGGCCCTAGACATACGTAGTATCGCTATACGTGTAGATTGCGAAATTGAATTATTTCAATAATAATTACAAAATTATTATTATTATTAACAACTATTATTATATATTATAATAATGCATTATTATTAATAATAATAATAATTATATATTATAATAATACATTATTATTAATAATTATTAATAATAATATATTATTAATAATTCTCCAATAGAATTTTTACAAACCAAATGGTATAAAGCAGAGGATTTCAATGTAGAAATCTTGCGGGTATGACTTCCTGAGAGGCCTGACTCTGCAGTGTTCAATACAACCCGTGCTCCCACTTCGGATATATAAGCATACTATTTGCTGTGACGAAAAGTCACTATTTTTCCAACGACGGTCTCGGGATCCGCCACGACACCTGAAAGGAAACCGAAATATTGTTAAATTTAATTGCATATTTTAAATAACAGTTTAATTTAATCCAAAAACATCCTTTTCGCCCTTGAAAAATTCCCCAAATAATTTGCCCTTTCTCCCAGCCAAAAATGAATATCTTAACCTCCCAAGAAAAATCCCAAAAATATTTTTATTCTCACCGCACTACTCCAGCATATAGAAGAAGCGACCAACGAGCAACAATCCTCCGTCTAGCGAGCCATTTGCAGCATTTTGGTCGCCGAGAACTTCTAGACGACATCGCGGCCTCGAAGACGATTTTTCTATCGCTCGAGCCAGTTGACATTTGCCATGACAAAATCAAAAAACACCGAGACAATACTATATTTTTCCGGGGTGACGTCCCGATCAAAACGGCGACTGACCCTCGGAAATAAATCCAAAACTATTTTGTCGAGCTGTGCACCGGTGACAGCTGAAATTTTCCCGACGACGACGAAAAGTATCACGAAAACCAGAGAGACAGACGATCGCTGGCGAGCGAGGAGCTTCGGCATAAAGGCACGAGGCGGCAGCACTGGACCGTCAAGTACATCGAGCTCCGCGCCACGACGGCAAGGAGAACTACAAAACCTTTCCCCTCCTCATTCCCCTCACCACGAAATGCGACATGAAGAAGACGACTTTCTCCTCTCCTATACCCCCTCGCCATCGATTCGACCATCGAGTAAAATCGCGGCAATCTTGGCCTCATTCCGAGACCACGCGTTAGCGGAGCCACACGTGATTTTCCTCGAGATTTTTGCGTAGTAAATTTGAGAGTGAAGAAAGGAGAATAAAAGACGAAAACAGGAGTAGTAATGTACCAGGATAGGGAGACAGGGTCCTTCCCCCACCCCTCTCCCTCTGGTCCCGCCCCCCTCCCTGTCTGTCCCCACCGCCACCACTTTGGGCCTCATGGTCCTCTGTGATTGGTCCCCCACCCCTTAGCCACGCCCCCTTCCCCCGCCATCTAGAAATTTCCCGAGCGCTGATTGGTCCCTATACTGGTCACCCACCCCCACCAGAGTGGCGCAGACGGGTTGGGGGTGGTACCCCCCTAAAATTTCCCAAGCGCTGATTGGTCCCTATACTGGTCACCCCGCCCCCTCAAAATTTCCTGAGCGGTGATTGGTCCCTATACTGGTCGACCTGCCCCCTCAAAATTTCCCGAGCGCTGATTGGTCCCCGTACTGCTCGCCTCACCCCCTCAGAATTTCCCGAGCAGTGATTGGTCCCCGTACTGGTCACTTGTCTGGTATAGCGCATTATATGGGGCCTCACACCCTCGCAAATTTCCCGAGCGCTGATTGATCCCTACACTGAGCCACTACCCTCGCCAGAAGCGGCGTGCAAGCACGTGCCTTAGCAGCCACGTGACTAGAGTTTCCTCGGATATCTTACGGTCGGTAAAACAGTTCTTTTCTATTGTCGGTCGGTAAATACCGTATGTCGGTAAGTTATCTTCTTGACCGTATTTTATAGGAGAAAGGTTATGTGTAATAGAGGATACAGGTTAATTTCGTTTAAACGTTCATATTCATTTATTCATAATTACCCGTAGACATGTTGAAACAGAGTACATGGTGAGTATGTGTAATTTATACAAAAGCGACAGTGTTTTATATTTTAACTTGTCATCTCTTCAAGTTTTATACCAGACCTTTTGAACTCGCTTTTTATAAATGGACCGCATAATACAGTTACCTCCAAAAATCTAATTCCGAAGTAATTTTCTGCGCACGAAGAATCCATCCGAACTCTTACAGTCTCTTTTATCGATATATGATTATTTTTTATAAGCTCTTTGACGCACGCTTCATCGATATTTTTATGTTTCTCGTATGACGATACATGGACAAACAATTTAGAACATAGAAGCTCTGTTGATAAAAAACGGTGCATGGTCGTACGTTACGGAGGAAAAAAAAAACCCGCTCATAGTGCTGGAAACGCAGTCGCAATAGCAATAGCAATAGCAACGTGGGAAAACGAAGATCGAAAGGCGAAATCAGACATGATTTTATAAATAAATTCAAGCGAATTGATGCAGATAAAAATTTGCGTTACATCAAATGAGGTATGGGTTAAATACTACCAAAAAGATTAACGTTGCATCGGATGGACGATAACGATGACTTTAGAAATCATCTTCGAAAATTTTTCGACACATTAGATAAACTGAACTAAGTGTCTATGGGCATCAATCCAGATTTATTAAGAATTATATTATTATATAGTCTTCCTTTGCGTTTTCAGCATTTTCGTCGCGCAATCGAGTGGCGCAGTAAATTTCTAACTCTAGAAGAGACAAAAAATCGTTGAAAAGGCAGATGCTCGAAAAACGGTACATACATCATTTCATCGGAAGCAATGATTGCGAACGAAAATTTTAACAAAAAATGAAATAAAAATTCGACGAGCGTTAGAACAGACATGAAACAAAAGGAGCCGCTTAAATTCAAGTGCCATCGATGTGAAAAGAAAGGTCACATAAGTAAGATGCAACAACGCGAATACAGCGGAAAGCTTTTTAGTTTTTACGCAAAATAAAAAACTTCTCAGCAAGCTTTCGAAGCGAAATCGAAAAGTCTTGACGAAGACTGGTATCTTAATAGCTCATCCACTTCGCATTTATGTAAAGATGATGAAAATTCAATTACGATTACTGAAACGAAAAATCAAAAATTGAATCTCGCTAATAATTCTTCGACAGATATGAAATTTCGAGAAACTGTTACGATTGCAAGCAAATTAAAAAAAAAATCCACGAATCTGAAGTTGCACGATGCTCTCTATTTACCAGATTTACAAACGAATTTATTATTAGTAAGATTACTGATCATGGATACGACGTGATTTTCAAAAAAAAACCAAGCCTTTGTTGTCAACAAAACCCGAAATGCGATTTCGCAGGTGGGCAGAACTGGTGGACTATACGTCGTGAAAGAAAAGGATGCCGTTGATAATTTGGTGACAGAATCGCCGTTCGAAGCAACCGATAATTTGCATTGCCGGATGGGACATATGAATATGCATGATCTCGTAAGTGGACATAAAACTGGAGTGGTTCTAGAAATGAAGCTGGGTGAAGCAAAAGAAAATTTAAATTGCGATATTTATTTTCGCGGAAAGATGATAAGATTTTTATGCGTCATGAAGAACATTTCCGAAGAAAACGGAAGGAAGTTCCAAACTTTTTAAAAATCGTACATTCGGACATTTGTGGACTAATGAGAGTCGCGTCGAATGGAAATGCGCGATACTTCGTCATTTTCATAAATGACTACTTGAAATGGTGCGAAGTACGAATGATTAAAACGAAAGATGGAATTTTGTAATCTTCTTAAAGAATATAATGCGATCGCGGCAATGCGAACGGAAAAGAAAATCAAACTCTTGGAAACCAACGACGGTAAGGAATACTTGAGCAAAAATATGGAAGATCTCTTAAGAGAAAATGGAATTCGAAGACCCTTAACTGTAACTTACTTTAATTCCTGAGTCGTAGCCTTAATTCGGGCGTCGGGCAACGCAAAACTTGACGCTCGATCAAAAGAAGGAATTTTCGTTGGTTATTCGGAGACATCAAAAGCATACAGAGTACGGATAACGGAAGAATAAAAAATCGTTATTACGCTAGATGAAAATTCAAGTTCAAAGAACTTGAACGACGAAGCTCAAGACGAGTTCAAAGAAAATTCGTTCGAAAGAAACAATGACGAGTCCATTATTCTTGAAAAACACAAAGGATCTCGAAAGTTAGAGAAATCGATTTCTCATTGAAAGGAATTGAGAATAATTTGCTTGAAGCGCCGCTGAATCAAATCGGAGAATACAACAATGAAAATATCGAAAATAACGACGAAGATTTTGAAGAAGAAGAAGAAAGCAGAGAAAAAGACTGCCAGGAATACGAAACGAGAGAAGCACCGAGACGAGGTCCAGGAAGACCAAATAAAAAAATGACTGGATTAAGAGGGAGGCCGCGAAAGGAGTATCAAATGGTTAATGCAATAAAAGAAAACCCAAACGTAAAGACGGGTACCGAATGTGTTTTTTGTATTGCAGAAACCTCAATTTGCGAAGTTGTCAACAGTGCCGATTCAGGTGAATGGTTCCGAGTTATGGCAGCGGACTAAAATCAATTATGAAAAATGATACGTAGAACGTAGTCGATCCGCCAAAAAATCAGGAAGTCGTTGGAAGTCACGTGATTCTGCGAAATAAATATAATTCAGATCGAACGTTAGAGAAAAAGGTGAGGATTGTTGCAAAAGGATTTTCTCAACATTCCGGAATCGATTTTATCAAAACTTTCGCACCGGTGACTGGACTCTGCTTGATTCGAATAATGACGGCTTTACTTGTCAAGTTCAACATGAACATTCAACAATTCGATGTCACAATAGCTCATGTAAACGGTATGTTAGAGGAAAATATTTACATGGAAGTTCCTGAAAGCCCTAACAAAATTTTGGAAGAGATTATTCGTACTGAAAAGTTGTCCAGCAGAATCGGCAATGCCGCACGAGTTATGTTAAAAGAACTAAAAGTAGGCAACGAAGTTTGTCTTCTCCAGAAGGCATTTTATGGTCTACATTAAGCAGATCGTTGATGGCACGTACGTTTGGCAGAAGAAGTAAAGAAATTCGAATTGATTCAATCAAACGAGAATCCTTGCGTCTTCTATCAACAATCCAAAAACGAAATACTCATAATGACGGAATATGTTGATTACATTTTGGACACACCACGGAATCAAAACATGATTAAGGAACTTACAAATTATTTGTCAAAAAGTTTCGAGATGAAACATGTTGACAATATGAAATACTGTCTTGGTATAGAATTTTTATGGAACAATAACGGAGCAGCGATGCATAAACGAGGATACATAAAAGGTATACTCGATCGATATAAGATCAATGAAGCTTGAATTTCGACAAGCCCCGATGGATCTCTGAACAAAACTACAAAAGAACGAAGATTCGAGAAATCAAAAGATATGCAAACAGCGGTACAGAGAATCGATTAGGTTTCTAATGTATCATGCCGTATGTACTAGACCAGATATAGCTTACGCTGTAATTTATCCAAGTCGAGGCGAATCAAGTGTTGCGATCTTTACGAGAAACGTTGAATCTTGGCCTAATGTTGAAGAAAACTAAAAAAATCTTTTGAAGGGTACGTCGATGAAGATTGGGGGAATCGTATCATAGATAGAAGATCATACACCGAGCTTACATTTATCCTTGGGGAATGTCTCGTTACTTGGGAATCACGAAAAAAACCGACTGTCGCGTTATCCTCGACGGAAGGAGAATATATGGTTCTTAATGAAGCTGCAAAGGACGCCATGTATCTTCAGAGATTATTGAAAGTATTTGGATACAATAAAATGACAAAATTAAAACTTTTTAGCGACAATTGTAGTGCACGAAAACACGCAAAGAATTCAATTTTCCACAATCGTACTAAACATATTGAAATCAATCATCATTTTGTCCGGGAAGTAATCGAGATTTAGAAGTGGAATATGTTGCAGCAAACGATACGGCTGCTGATGTGCTCACTGAAGGACTTCTGGGCCCGTAATATTGCAAATGTCTCGATATTCATGGAATAAATAACGTTTAGTTCTCAAAATTAATTTTCGTCATCATCTCGAAAGGGGGTATTGGATAGAACTCATTTGTCAATTGATTGAGATCGTGTTTTGTTATTTTGGCTGCCTCATCTATTACTCTAAAATAAAGCGTCGATCTGTCAACACGTCTTACGATATCTTATGGAATCAAATATCCAAACATTCATTATTAAATGCAGGGATATTAAACCCAATATTTTGTCATCTCTTTGAGTTCTATAATAGATCTTTTCAGTTCATTTGTGATAAATCGAACGGATAAGAATGTTACCTCCAAAAATACAATTCCGAAGTAATTATCTATGAAAGAAGAGTATCCAAACTTTTGCAGTCTCTTTTATCGATTTATGATTATTTTTATAAGATCTTTTATGCATGCTTCATCAATATTTTCATACTTCTCGTTTGAATGCCCGCAAAGTCCGAAACATTTCAAAAATGCAACTATTTCCAACTTCCGTCTTTCAGAAATTACAAATGAACATCGAATAACAGATGCATAGCTTACGCAAGATCTATATAAAATTGAAAATTTTACAAATTATGTATGATTTTGATTCAACAGGATCGACGATTTGATAAATAATATGATTATTTTATTTTTTAGTTTTCAATGATGGATGAAACAACTCGGTTAAAAAACATGCTCCTTGCTCCTTATACGATGGGCTTTACACTCTTTTAATTTATCGGCGTTTCATGCACAAAAGATTTTTTAAATTTTTCAAACGATTAATATGGATCTGTGGCCTGCAACAATTATATTGTATAGTGTAAAAAATATGTTCTTCACGATGAAATTTATTCCAATGCAATTGACCCTCCGGAGGGTCATCGTTTCAGACATTCCTTGTGAAGTCTTGACAAATCGTCTTTTTTCCGAATGCGTTTTACGATCAAAGGTGTTTTTTTTTCATTAAGCAATTTGATTTTACAATAAAAATATCTCATTTGTGTAATAATATCGTTACGGGGTATAATAGAAGGGCATTACTAAACTTGGGTTTGAATAAATCAACATTGACGGTACATAATCTCTTCTCGTCTATCGCTGATACATGCACATGAGTACTTTGACAATTTTTCTGGCGATTGATGGAAATCTGTGACTACCAACAATTGTGTTTTCTACTATGAAAAAATGTGCTCTCCACAATGAAATTTATTCCAATGCGAGTGATCCTGCGGAGGACTTTCATTCCGGGCATTCTTTGCGAGGTCTCGACAAATCGTTTTTCTTAATAATGTGTTTCGTATGTACAAAAGTGTTTTTGTTGAAAGAATGTGATCTTTTAATAAAAAACATGTCTTTTGTATGATAATATAATTTCGGTTGACCCTGTGGAGGATCTTCGTTTCGGGCATTCTTTGTGAGGCCGCGCAACATGTCTCGTGCACGCAAGATTTTTTGGCACCGCTTGTAACTGTCAATAAGAACCAGTGCCCTGCAACGGATGTGTTTTCTTTGGTGAAAAAAGTGCTCTTCACGATGAAATTTATTTCAACGCAATTGACCCTGCGGAGGACCTTCGTTTTGGGCATTGTTTGCGAGACGGCCCAAGATGTTTCATCTACAAGACTTCTTTGGCAATTTTTCTACCTATCAATAAGAATGAGTGACCTGCAACAACTGTGTTTCCTCGTGTGAAAAACGTCTTCATTATGATAAAATTTATTCCAACGCGATCGAACTTGCGGAGGGGCTTCGGTTCAGGCTCTCTATGCGAGGCCGCACAAGATATTTCATGCACACTAGTCTTTGGCAATTCTTCTACCTATTAATAAGGACTAGTGACCTGCCATGATTGTTTTTTTTGTAAAAAAAAATGTGCTTTTTACGATTAAATTTGTTCCAATGAAATTGACCCTACTGAGGGCCTTAGTCTCCGGCTTTCTTTGCGAGGTCTCGGCAAATCATCTTCTTTCCAAATGCATTTTTTCGTGCGAAGGTTTTTCTTCATGAAAACATGTAATTTTCTAATTTAAATAAAAAACATAACTCTTGTATAATAATATTGTTTTAGGTTTCAATAGAATCGAGGTACTAAATTCCGGTTTGAAAAAACCAACATTGACGAAAAGAGCGAACCGTCAATGTGGGTTTTTTATTTTTATTTTCATTTTTATTTTTATTATTTTTTTTTTATTTTTTATATAAAAAAAGTAGAAATAATTTCATTTCTCATACGAATTTGTATATACTATAATACTGGTGAATGACGACACTTGCGTTTAGATGGGGCGCGCCAGAATTCGCTACTAGAATGGACATCTCCGTTGCAGAGTTTCTGTTGTTTTTATTTCATTTTACTTTTTAGCAGTTCGATAAAAAAAGAACGTAAGCATAATGTCATTTCTCATACATATTTATATACACAATGATACTGGTAAATAACGCCATTTACGTTCAGATGGGGGAAGTCGAAATTTGCTACTAGAATGGATATCCCCGTTGCAGAGTTACTTTGGTTTTGGCGCTGTTTGAAACCTCACATGCAGAGTTTCTATACAGTTATGGAATAAATAATCCAGATTTTGAATCGCTCATCCAAAAATATAATATTCATATGTACTCGACGTACAGCAATTTGCCACCGATTCAATCGCACATTGAAAAATTTGGCGACAAAGTGCGAATACGCAAGTTTAAGAATGTTTTCGCGAAGGGTTATATCCCAAATTGAACGACAGAAATATTTACCATTAGCTGAGTGAAAAATACCAATCGAGTGACGTGTAATATTGAAGACTTTCAGAACGAGCCCATCGTCGGTGGATTTTACGAACAAGAATTATCGAAAGTTGAATATCCAGATATTTATCTGATCTCGAAAAAGTTCAACAAAAGCAGGGTAATAACATTTTTGTAAAATGGTTGAGATTTAATGATACCCACAACACATGGACCAATGAAGCTGATTTGTGAAATTTACAGTTTTTATGATTTTTTTTTTTCACCCCAAGGAACGCTTTTTCGCGATAGGAAGGATTTCGAAATGATCATTATCGAAGATTTTTTATTTATATTTTATTTTTTTTATTGAAAAAAATTATGCCATAAATATTTATAAAGTATTCTCTTAATTTATCTGATCTCGAAAAAGTTCTACAAAAGCACGGTCATAACATTTTTGTAAAATGGTTGAGGTTGGATGATACCCACAACACATGGACCAATGAAGCTGATTTGTGAAATTTACAGTTTTGATGATTTTTTTTTCTTTTTTTTCACCCCAAGGAACGTTTTTTCGCGATAGGAAGGATTTCGAAATGATCATTAACGAAGATTTTTTATTTACGTTTTGTTTTTTTATTAAAAAAAATTATGCTATAAATATTTATAAAGTATTCTCTCAATTAATCGAAAGTTGAATATCCAGATATTTATCTGATCTCGAAAAAGTTCAACAAAAGCACGGTAATAACATTTTTGTAAAATGGTTGAGATTTAATGATACCCACAACACATGGACCAATGAAGCTGATTTGTGAAATTTACAGTTTTTATGATTTTTTTTTCACCCCAGGGAACGCTTTTTCGCGGTAGGAAGGATTTCGAAATGATCATTATCGAAGATTTTTTATTTATATTTTATTTTTTTTATTGAAAAAAATTATGCTATAAATATTTATAAAGTATTCTCTTAATTTATCTGATCTCGAAAAAGTTCTACAAAAGCACGGTCATAACATTTTTGTAAAATGGTTGAGGTTTGATGATACCCACAACACATGGACCAATGAAGCTGATTTGTGAAATTTACAGTTTTGATGATTTTTTTTTCTTTTTTTTTCACCCCAAGGAACGCTTTTTCGCGATAGGAAGGATTTCGAAATGATCATTAACGAAGACTTTTCATTTATATTTTGTTTTTTTATTTAAAAAAATTATGCTATAAATATTTATAAAGTATTCGCTTAATTAATGTTTGTGAAAACTAAGGTTAACATCTTGAGCAATTAGCTCTTCTTCGCTAAACATGACGGGGAACATTTCGAGATCGTCCCCGAATATTGCTCTATATGTCAGCTCATCGGACTGACCGGATTCATATCCTGAAAAGGTGGATAAAAATTAATATCTCTCATGAGCATCATTAATTTAATACCCCACCCATATTCTTTTTACCTTCATCCACATTTCTTGCGGTTCCGGCAGCTCTCTCGATTTGCCGATGCTCCCATTCTATTCGGGCCCTCTCATAATCGATGCTATCGGCGTATGGTGGTGGTGGTGGTGGTGGTGGTGGTGGTGGTGGTGGCGGCGGTGGCGGTGGTGGTGGTGGTGACTGTGGTGGTGGTGTTGGTGGTGGTGGTGATAGTGATGGTGGTCTTAGTGCATCATGCACTTCTTCTTCTCCTCCTTCTCCATCATCATCATCATCATCATCATCTTCTTCTTCTTCTTCTTCTTCTTCTTCTTCATCATCTTCTCCCCCTTCATCATCAGCATCTAGTTCTTCATCCCCTTCTTCTCTTTCTTCATCTTCTTCCTCTTCTTCTTCTTCTTCTTCTTCTTCCTCCTCCTCCTCCTCCTCCGCTTCTTCTTCTTCTTCTTCTTCTTCTTCTTTTTCCCCTAAATTGGATCGTCTGCGACGAGACATCTCCGCTGTGACAGAATTTTTTTTCTCTGTTAAAATATTGAACGACTTCAACAGAATTAAGTAATAAATAAATGTATGGGAGATGGGAATTTGAAATTCACTTACCATGTGCATCAATAATTGGTCGGAGACGATTTACGTTTTGCCAATTGAATAATCGGATCACCCGAACGGCTGAGTCCAGTGCATCGAATGTATGTAGCAACCCGAGATTAAACGCTGCCATAAAATCCATTTTTCGCGCAGCATACAGAATCCTCCGCAGTTTACGCAATGCTGCTGCCCGATTTATCAAACGTACATCACGTATGCACTCTTGGGGGTAAAACGCCACTCTCAGTGGGGAAAAACGTTCAATCAGAAATTTAATAATGCCCGATATATCGCTGTTGTTTCGTACTGTACTCATTTTAATTTTTTTATTTCTCAATTTTGTACGGCCGTTCTCTCTGAGTTTTGAAATAGAAGTGAAGCTAAGATTCAATCTCGATGTCACACCAAGCCCGAGAAACGAAGATGGAAATTTTCGAAAAATATATACATCTTCAAATGCAATATATTTTACCACCCAAACGACCAGCACCACCACCACTCGAACCACTTGATAGTTACGAGGACGCTAAAAATTTGACGCTGATTCTCTCTCTCTCTCTCTCTTTCTTTCTCTCTTTCTCTCCCTGATGCGTTGAGGTTTGCAGTGCACCTAGGGGTGAACTCTCGTTAAATGTTATCGATCTTAAAATTCATGCTTGAATGCTTTTGGCTCTTTTCTTATCGTTCTTGTCACCTTGGACTTTGAAGGTGTATAGTTTGACTCTCAAACGCGTAAATTCCTCCATTATATTCCCGTTATTCTCATTTTTCGTGAACCCTTATATTTATTTATTTTTTATTTATTTTTATTTATTTATTAACTAATTGTACACCACAGCGATTGTTGGGTGCGTAATCAGACGTATCAAATCGAGGCAAATCGTCCTCATCGTAGCTGTATATATCGGGGAGGGGTCCTAATGTGATACTCAGACTGCCGTTATCGGTGTAAAGTTATTTTACTATATCGAAATTTTTTCTTTTCAGGGTAATTATAACGAAAGTCATAAAAAGGGGTGATTTTTGACATGTCGAGAATTGCAACCTTCACACATGTCGGTTTTTATAAATTTCACTTCAGCTCGTGTAGCTGTGAAATGTCACCTTTGCGATTAAAGCCCTTGCACCAAAAAGCTCTACCCTATTTCCTCACAAGCTTAACATCTTAATGTTGCCTAATGTTTTTCATTATCTTCCTAAAAACTGCATTATTCGTGAGTTCAAAAAAGTTTTTCTCAAATTCATTGTTCGATTTTTTACGTGAATCAACGTCAATATCTATATACTTTCTCAGCCGTGCTCTTTGTTTGAATTTTATACACGAAATCACGTGAAGTCAGACTCTCTCTAAAATCATTTGTACACCAAGCGGTAGAATATCCCCTCTTAGTGTTATATCATCGGGAAAAATCATATGTAAATAATAGTCTAGTTTTATGATACCGGCGATGATGAGACTCAAGGCCAATTTTTTTCGGGACCAATACAAATATTTTTCCGAACGAGAACCCTCCGATATTGATGTCTTATTTTTTATAATCTGCCGGTTATATGTGACAATTCATAAAAAGTTGTATCATGATACAAATTGGAGTTAGCATGAACTACAATAAAAATTGAAATTATTTTGGGTGTTTTTATTCCGATTTTGGAGAAAAGTAGAAAGCAAATATTTTTCGATCGAGAGCCCTTTATTAAAGGATTGACACGGAGATGCCGGATAAAGTATCGGGATCCAAAGTCAGATTCATCTGGTAGCGAAACCCAAGAACTGACTAAGTAGGAAGCGTCGACCATGCGAAACGTTGAGGTTTGTTAGGATAAATTCTGAAATTTATTGAGATTATCCACGTAACAATAATATAGATATGAAGTTCGGAGTTTCGATGCAGACTGTGGTTATTTTTTAGTTTAGGGTTGAAAGTTGCTCTTACTCGTTTACTGCATTTCCGGCCGAGAGTGAGTAGCATAATATGTAATGAGCTGAGAATAATCGACGACAAATCTTTCTCTCTCTACACCACGCTGTCACATGCGAGTCGCGAGCGAGCTAGTTACTCACGTCACCATATTGCTGACGTCAGAATTAAGTCATACCTCTCCTTAGGTTCCCAATATCATGAAAAAATCAGATCTTTCATACTCACAATAACCATGATTTTTGTTGAAATTTTATATTTATATGGAGTTGTCGATGTGAGGATTACTTACTTTGCTCATATTCTGTGGATGTAACATAAATTTTATGCAAAGCTATAAGCAGTTGTGTAAAAAACTTTAAAAATAAATCGAATAAGTGGGCTGGCTCCTTCGTGATATTTTTCACGGATTTCCATGTAATGTACGGATTGTGCGGAACAAAAATTGTTAGTTGAAATGTTGTTATTTGGGTTCAGATGTTTCAACATTACGAGAATTTCGATTTTCCTATCCGTAAGCCCATGGTTCTTGGAAGTTGTTATTGTTATTATAATTACATAAAAATGTATTCATATTTGAGAAAAGTAACCCTCCTCAAAATTATAGCAATTCACATTTTCGGGAAATTTTAATATTTGTTTCTGACCATAGACTTAAAGATATAAATATAAATGATTTTTCTTGTAATGTGCCGACGACATTAAAATTTCGTGTAAATAAGCTAAGACATCCAAGATTTTTCTGAATAATACAATATATATTTTTTTTTTCTGAACGAGGGCCCTTGGAAGTGATGATTACTTATGCTTTCTTATCCTCTGCATATCGCATAGGAGTTTTACGTGAAGTTATAAAAATCATTTTAAAAAACTTGGAAAGACAGTACAAAAAAGTCTGGTTTGTTCATGATATAAATTTCAAAGTAAACTTCTGTATTATTCGCAGAAGATGAGAAAAAAATCACATTAATATGCTTAGACCTTTGGTGAGAATAAATAATAAATTTCCAAAAATCCAGTTGCTTCATGAAAAAAAAGTTTTCCCAATTTTTATATCTACCATAGAATTTATATATACCACTAATATCAGTGGATCCGCGGGCAGAACACGATAGAATTTTTTTCTGAAATAATTAAATCATCATAGCTTCGTAATATCTAGATATCAATCTATCATGATAAAACTTTTTTCAATTTGAATGCCATCTAGGGATATTGATAACAAATAAAATAGTGAATATCAATGGACCTTTCACCAAAAATAATTGATTTCACATTTTCCCCAAAAATCATGCTTGAACTACAAAAAGTCTAAATCATTAGCAATCTCATAGCTTAGAATACACTGACGTACGAGATACGGAGAACAAGTGAAAGAGAGAGAGACAGAGAGATAAAGAGAAAGAGAGGGAAATAACGTTGCCAGAGAATTGCTTGAAAAAACTCGAAAATTGTGAACGAATAATCGTCTATGCAGCTATGTGTCGATAATATGCGTTGCGATGAAAAAATTTGGATCATCTTGGGGTACAGTTGTATACATCATAAATTTGATACTCGACACTCTGCATGCGAGAGCGCGTGCGAGAGAGAGAGAGAGAGAGCACGTGCGAGAGAGAGAGAGAGAGAGATAGAGCGTGCGAGAGAGACCGCGGGTCAACGCCATCGACGACGACGTCATCTAACGCTATCTTCAAAAATTATAGGCATCTAATCGGAAATCCCAAGACCCCCCCCCCTCCCCGCACACACGCAAATGCACGCACATGCACACACATACACGCAATACATGCTAATCACAAACCCCTTCTCCCCCCTCACCTGCCACCCACCGCCCACCTGCCTCCCCGCCACCAACCCCCCCTTCCACCCGCCACCTACCGTCCGCAAGTCGTGCACGCACATACACGCAACACATGCTAACGAAAAAAAAATCCCAAATCCCCCCTCCTACCGCACGCCACCCACCGGCCACCCACCGTCCGCCACCCACTATCCACAAGCCGCCCATGACTCACGACGTGGTTTGTGTCTCGGCTAAGTGGTTCGAGTCTCGGCTAAGTGGCTCGAATTACGGGCTAAAAAAAGGTCGGTAAATGTCGGGGTAGGGATCTTGAGTCAGAACCGGCTGTCTACATCTACTAACATTTTTATTTTTCTCTTTCTTTTCCTCGGCAAATTGGACTAGAATTGTTTCTAATGGGATTCTGCGCTGCGGGGCTTCGTTTCCGTCTATCCATCCTGATTGCCCTGCCAGGACATACAAACGAATTCTTCTTTCTACTCTTTTTCATTCTTGACATTTTAACACGAAAGACTGCCCTTTCGGCTCAGTAGACACGGCAATAATAATGCAAAATCCTGAAAAACGACCGACACGTCTATTCGCCAAAACGTACTTGTTTACTTTCTTATTAATGTGCTTTTATGTACGTACCTTTATTTATGACTTGCCGATTATTATATTGGAATTGGTTAACAGCTTGAAATTAGACACGCCGGTGATTGGCTCAAAAATACTCTCGACCTTCGGTTCGTGCTAATAATAGTCATGCTATTAGTATGCTTGAAGAAAAAAAAAAGAAAAAGAAATTACCGGAACATTAAAAAAACTAGTAGCGATAAACTTTAATGAGAAACGCAAGATTATTATCGGAAAGTATGTTCAAATCGTTTGTCGTGAATTTTCGAACTTCGCAGATCATTTTCATCACGAATATATTACCAATAATCGTTCAAATTCAAATCACGTTGCATGCATTTTCATCTTCTTACAACAAGTCTCTTCAGTATTGATTTTTCAGCCTCCTTTTAAAGGCAGCTTCACAAATGATGGGGAAAAAATGCGAAAGGTAGGTGCATGTTTCTAGTATGCAGGATTTTTTTCGTAATTTTTCGAAAATTGAAAATCATTTAAAAAGTTCTATACCAGTTAAGCGTTGTCGTAAAAAAGATTTTGTGTATAACGAAAAGAATATACCAATTCTAATTGAGACTACACTGTTAAAAAAAAACAGTAAATTTAATGTACCGACGAACATGAAATTTACAGAAAGCGTACATTAAATGAGAATTAATGTACTTTGCACTGAAAATTCATATACCAGACATTAAAATTACTGAATTTTGCTGTAAAATTACATCACTTGTTTCTTAATGGACTTTTTCATGAACAAGTACATTAAATCTAATGAACTTTATTGAAAATTGCAAATGTGTCATGAAATTTAATGCAGAAATTCATTGAATTTACATGATGAGTGTTGTATAATTTTCAAGCACAGATTTTGAGATATTACTGTTAAAAAGAAAAGTGAATTTAATACTCTAAAGTACCTGAAATTTACAGAAAGCGTACATTAAACGAGAATTAATGTACCCTGCACTGAAAATTTATGTACCAGACATTAAAATTACTGACTTTTACTGTAAAATTACATCACTTGTTCCTTAATGGACCTTTTCATGAACAAGTACATTAAATTTAATGAACTTTATTGAAAATTACAAATGTTTCAAGAAATTTAATACAGAAATTCATAGAATTTACATGATTAGTGTTGTATAATTTTCAAACACAGATTTTGAGATATTACTGTTAAAGAGAAAAGTAAATTTAATGCTCTAAAGTACCTGAAATTTACAGAAAGCGTACATTAAATGAGAATTAATGTACTTTGCACTGAAAATTCATGTACCAGACATTAATATTACTGAAATTTGCTGTAAAATTACAGCGCATGTTTCTCAATGGTCCTTTTGATGAACAAGTACATTGAATTTAATAAACTTTTATTGAAAATTCCAGATGTGACATGAAATTTAATGCAGAAGTTCATTGAATTCAAATGATGGGTGTTGTATATAATTTTCAAGCATATAGATTTTGACATATTACTGTTAAAAAACAAAGTTAAGGATTTTAACTTCAGATTTCCAATCACGAGCTGCTACAACTTCCGAGTGCTAAGTTTCGTCCGCATCAAGTCATTTTTGGATGTTCGGCCGCCATATTGGATGCGCCATTTTGAATTTCAGAATTTCCAGTTTAGACTTATAAACAGCGTCCCCAACCCCCCCGAGTACTAAGTCTCATCCGGATTAAATAATTTTTAAATTCTCGTCCGCCGTATTGCAGGCGCCATTTTGAATATAAGAATTTTCAATTTTGATTGGTGATCAACGATCCCAAAAACTATCGATCGCCAAGTTTCATTGAAATGAAATCACTGCTGCATTTTGGTCCACCATTTAGAGTTTCAGAGTTGTTCAGATTCATGATCATTAATCCACAAAACTCCAAATGACCGACTTTCATTGAAATCAGAACGTTTTTCAATTTCGACATGTCATATGGGATCCACCATTTTGAATGGTATGAAGTTCGCTATTTTGAATTGAAATTCGAATTGGCGAATCCGAAAATCAATTTTCACGGGTTATCACGCACATTCAAAAGTATATCATTTTTTTTGGCACTCCAGTATTCATATGTCACATAAGTAAAGGAAGTTCATAAGTAGTCGGTACCGTAATAGGTAGCGTGTTAGGTAGTTAGGTACGATAGGTACACTGTAAAAAATGTCATTAAATTGAATATACAAAAGAATATGAAATTTCAAAAATGAGTATATGAAATCGAAATTAATATACATTGCATTGGAAAATTAATAGATTTGACTTAAATTTAATATTCGTACATTAAAATTAAATGAGTCCAAGTTGAAAATTAATATCCCCGTATATGAAAACGGTTTTTATATGCTATTTTCTTAATTTTAAGATACATTTTTGGAAATTAATATACTTGTATCTTAAAATTACAATCAATAACCGTACAACATATTTTTAAATTTAATATACAAAAGAATATGAAATTTCAATAATATTACTGTAAAAATGTTTTTAAATTTAACATACAAAAGAATATAAAATTTCAATAATAAGTATACAAAATCGAAATTAATATACTTCGTATTGGAAATTAACAAATCCAACTTAAATTTAATATTTGTATATCAAAATGAAATGAGCGAAAGTTGAAAATTAATATCCCCGTATATGAAAATGGTTTTCATATGCTATTGTCTTAATTTTAAGATACATTATTGAAAATTAATATACTTGTAGCTTAAAATTACAATCAATAAGTGTACAACATATTTTTAAATTTAACATACCAAAGAATATGAAATTTCAATAATATTACTGTAAAAATTGTTTTTAAATTTATCATACAAAAGAATATAAAATTTCAATAATAAATATACGAAATCGAAATTAATATACTTTGAATTGGAAATTAACAATTCCAATTTAAATTTAATATTCGTATATTAAAATTAAAAGAGTGAACGTTGAAAATTAATATCCCTGTATATGAAAATGGTTTTAATATGCTTTTTCGTAATTTTAAGATACATTATTGGAAATTAATCCACTTGTATCTTAAAATTACAATTAATAACTGTAAAAAATGTCTTTCAATTTAATATACAAAAGAATATGAAATTTCAATAATATGTATACGAAATCGAGATTAAAAGACATCGTGTTGGAAAATTAACAATTTCATCTTAAATTTAATATTTCTAAAAAGGAGTGAATATTGAAAATTAATATCCCCGTTTATGAAATCGGTTTTTATATGCTTTTTCGCAATTTTAAGATCCATTATTGTAATTTTAAGAAATAAATGTATTAATTTCCAATAATGTGTCTTAAAATTGCGAAAAAGCATATAAAAACCGATTTCATAAACGGGGATATTAATTCTATTTATATAACCTTTATTATTATTCATGACAATTTGGCAAAATAGTAATCGAAAATCTTTCAATAGCATGATGCATTCGATGACGTTATTAAAATATATTATGAATTTTTTTAATGTTATTGCTTTTGGTGCGATTCTGCTGCATCATCAACCGTGCAGCCTAAAATTCCCTTACCCTGCATATATATATATAGATTTCGCAATATGCACAATCCAATCTCAAATGTTCGCGGGCATTTTTTCGGTTATGCGCAACGCTAATCGAGTCGCTGATGATGCTGTTCTTTTCCGGTTCGCGGCAGAATACAGTATACGCTTGTTCCGGTTTGCAAGTTCCCGGCCTTTTCCTTGCCGGCTTCCAGCGAACAACGTGTATAAACTGGTATAAACGTGTATAAACGTGTATAAGTTATTGTAAAAACAATTGAAGAATATCTAAAGGACACAGTGGACAAGAATTTATTCAAGCGTACTGGTAAGTCACAGGATAATATTAATTTCCCCCCGTATCAATTATTTATCCAGTGTATGAAATCTTAACCCTACTTTTTCTCTTGCGAGTACCATCAAAATTTATTGAAATTCTCGACCTCGATTCTATACGTTATATTGATCAGCGAACAAAAAATTCAGAATACTTTCACAGAACAGAGATGAAAAGAATTTAGGAAATTTCTATCATAGCGTAAATTTCCATCAAGTAATAGAAAATTTCACAAGACTTTTATCGACGAACAATGAGAAATTTTACAACTCTCACTGAACAGCGAAAAGAAATTTAAGAAATTTTCATTGAACAGCTATAAAAAAAATTAGGTTACTTCCATAGAACAGCGATAACAAATTTCAGGAAATGTTAATTGAAGAGCGATAGAAAATTTCCCACATCTTTTATTGAAGAGCGATAGGAGATTTCACAATACTTCTATCGAACAGCGATGGACAATTTCACAAGACTTTTATCGACGAGCAATGAGAAATTTTACAACTCTCTCACTGCAGAGCACAAAGAAATTTAAGAAATTTTCATTGAACAGCTATAAAAAAAATTAGGTTAGTTCCATAGAACAGCGATAACAAATTTCAGGAAATGTTAATTGAAGAGCGACAGAAAGTTTCCTACATCTTTTATTGAAGAGCGATAGGAGATTTCACAATACTTCTATCGAACAGCGATGGACAATTTCACAATACTTTTATCAGACAGCGCTAGAAAATTTCACACACTTTCATTAAACAGTGATCAAAAATTTAAAAAAATGGGATGATTTATTTGTCCATCAACAAAAGTCTTCTGAAATTGATTATCGCTGTTCGATGGGGTCTTGTAAAACTTCCTATTGCTCTTCGATAGAACCTTGATACGATTTTGTATCGTTGTCCGATGAGGTCTTGTAAAATTTCCCATCGGTCTTCGATTGGAGCTTGATACAATTTTGTATCGCTGTTTGATATAAGTTTTGTGAAATTTTCTATCGAAGCAATATGAATGTTAATTTTCAATAACTTTCTATAACTTTCAGTCAGTGTTAAATGGATATCATTTGAAACTTTTTGTCATTGTTGTTTCAAGGTGATTTATTGAAATTTGTAACTTTCCAGGAAAAACCTATTGAACAACGTGAAAAAATGAAATAAAACATTATTGAATACTACTCACTACTAAGACGTGGAATTGTTTCCAAGGGAAACTCATCAGGTGGAAGAAAAACGGTGATGACAATTTCAACGAGGTCGAGGCAATACATATATATAAAAAATCGCAATACTTGCGATTCGAAAAGCGTAAGAAGAAATAGGAAGTTCCACAATGTAAGTATAGTTGTATCTGCACATAAGAGAGTGTATTTCCTTTATTCCAGTATTTTTGGTATCAAGCTTCTGCCGATGTACTTACTTTTACTAGTCGTTTTGCAAACATTTCAAATTTTCAACCTACGTCCACAGTATGACTCTAAAATGACCACTTTCATTCACAGTTCAAAAAGAGAAAAATTCCGTTATAAATTTATTTCATTTTTCGAATTACATGTTTCAAAACGGACATAGACATGCAAAAACATATATTTAAGCCATCAAAAAAAAAAAACGAAAAATGAATTTTCAATGTTCAAGAATTCTGAAAATGTTTTTTTTTAGATACAAAATTTATGTGAGTTGAAGAAAAAAAATTAGAAATTTGAACATGGCTTCATCATATTTTAATGGTTTGCAAAGTGTCTCCTTTATGAGCAAGTAAGTTGTTCAAACTTGGTTTCCTCACAAAAGAAGTGTTGCAACTGAGACACATATATTTGAAAAAAATGTGGAAGTTTCCATAGTTTGCAAGATTTTATAATTTACTTAATATAATCCCAACTTGACACATCTATTGCTGTAATTTGAATACTTTAGGCACTGCTGTGTATTTAAAACTATTCGATAATCCGCAAAATGTTCATTCTTTCATAGATTTTTACAAGCTTTGCGATTTTTACTATACATTCGACGAACAGCAATTCTATATAAATACTTACAAAATTTCAAATTTCAATTTTCCGTACATAAAGAAAATTCGTAAAACTTCCCACGTATGTCACTTTTATCGAAAAATTCATTATTCTATATAATTCCAACTCTCTGCTCGGTTTTATAAACATTATTTGTAAACATGATTTCTCAATTGATGGTTTCGGAATATTTTCAACTTATTCAGGGTATCTAGCCGTCCCTAAAGTCCTTAAATTGTCCTTGGATTTTGTTTGTCCTTGAAAAGTCCTTGAAATGTTCTTGAATTTTGGGTGTAGTCTTGAATTTTTCTATGATTTTATTTCATTTTTGTATAATTTTTTTCGAGAAAATTTTTCAAAAGTAACATTCACAGAATCTTAAATGTTCTGCGACTTATTTTTTTGTCACATAGCTCGTTAAACTAAATGCGAATAATTAGTCCTCAAAGTTTATTTTGCAAAAAAAAATTAAATAAACGCAATTACAATCTTACACTTGAGAATTTTCACTTGCAATTAGCAGGCCAAAGATATTTTATTTTTGGTGGTTTTGGAAATTTGTTTTGGAAACTGCGATTTTTACTAAATTCGACGAACAGCAATTCTATATAAATGCTTACAAAATTTCAATTTTCCGTACGTAAAGAAAATTCGTAAAACTTCCCACGTATGTTACTTTTATCGATAAATTCATTATTCTATATAATTCCAACTCTCTGATCGATTTTATAAACGTTATTTGTAAACATGATTTCTCAATTGATGGTTTTGGAATATTTTCAACTTATTCAGGGTATCTAGCCATCCTGAAAGTCCTTGAATTGTCCTTGGGTTTTGTTTGTCCTTGACAAGTCCTTGAAATGTTCTTGAATTTTGGGTGTAGTCTTGAATTTTTCTATGATTTTATTTTATTTTTGTCTAATTTTTTCGAGAACATTTTTCAAAAGTAACATTCACAGAATCTCGAATTTTCTGCGACTTATTTTTTTTCCTCATAGCTCGTTAAACTAAATGCGAATAATCAGTCCTCAAAGTTTGTTTGCAAAAAAAAATTAAATAAACGCAATTACAATCGTAGGCTTGAGAATTTTCACTTGCAATTAGCAGGCCAAAGATATTTTACTTTTTGTGGTTTTAGAAATTTGTTATAGAATGTAGGATACTTGTGCGAGAACAAAAACGGGCAAAATTGGAACGAACCTATTCGGCATAATTCTGTCTCCTCTGTCAATTAATATCGGTGAAGAAAAAAACTTTTTTCATCGAGAGAGTTTTTACATTTCATAAACCAATCCGACTTTTATCTTTCGCCCGCTTTGTTAAAATCATATAATTTTCGAAAAACCCTTCCTACTTTCATGATTTTGCAATTATTGAACGAAAACATTCCCAATATTAATTTTTCAATTTGCAGAGTACTTGCGTTTTGATAGTGTAACTCAGGGAGTTTACAGGAATCATCGATTTTTCGTAAATTATTTTTTGATCCCTCAAATCCTTGAACTTAATAATTTGGCATCGATCTAAAACTTGACAAAAGTACAACTACTTTTTTAAGTGCAATTTCGACATTTTTAAGAGCACAAAAAAAAGTGTTTCATTAAGTAGGTTTTTTTCATCCTATAAAGTCCTTGAAATGTCTTTGAGTTTTGATTTCAAATTTTACTAGACACCCTGGTGGTAACAGTAAAATCTCGAAAAAAAATGTCGTGATGAAAACAAAGCTTCCTTTCTGAAGAAGCAATATTGAACTATCGCTTTATTTAAGTTACGATTCGTAATGTATTTGCTGATTTACAAAATGTCCCGGCATTTCGATCCTTAATCGAATCGCAGAGTGCACTAATATTTGAAAAGAACGCCTGGCGATTCCCATTTACATGTAAGTTTTTGTTCCAGATATCGTCATGTTTATTTGTCGGTTTTGCTTATTCCAATCTGAGGAATTAAACCCGTACTTGGCTCATCGTGAAATTCATTTAAATTTGAGTAACGATTTTCACTGTGGATTCAATGGTTGCAAGAAAAAATTCAGGATACGAAATTCATTGGCATCCCATTTGCTGCGGTTACACCAATTCTCCTCTAAGCGAGCTCATGAAACTAATTGCAATGTAGATTCCGGAATAACTTTCACGTGCACAGTGCTGCTATGCAGAAAAGATTTCAGTTCACGCCCGATATTTTTGAATCACCTAAGAGATCATATTCGAAACAAGGAAAAAGTTACTTGCCCTTTCGATAATTGTTATAAGAAATACGATGTTTTAAAATCGTTCTCCGGGCATTTGTCTAGGTCACACAGAAATATTCACACACAGAAATATTCACACAGAGAAGTTACTGAAGAATCTATTCCTGCTGAATATCTTGCTTTATGTCTCGATGAAAATAAGTCTGAAGAATATTATTTTACACCAGACTCGTTTGTTTTTAACGTAGCACAGCTCTATTTGAAATTGGAAAGTCAGCTACTACTGCCGGTGTCGGCATTGCAAAAAATTATAACAGGAACACTGAGCATACACGAGCAAGGGCAAGAAGTAATGAAGAGTAATTTAAAGACACGTTTGCTTGAACATAAGCTGTCAACAGAGCAAGCCATCGAAATTGCAAATCAAGTTTTTGAAGACGATCCTTTCGTAAAAGCTTCAGAAGCGTTAAAAACTGACTTTAAACGAAAGAACTTCTGTAAAGAACATTGTGCTTATGTGGAACCTGTAGAAGTGTTATTAAGTTCTCACAACGAAGAAAAAAAATTTTTCCATTACATACCGATAGAAGACACGCTCAAACAACTTTTTACTGACAAATCACTCAGTAATGAGCTTCGCCATTGTCATACGAATTTCGATCGCGACGTCATGACAGACTTTACCGATGGGACTGTATTTCAGAATTCACAGTTTTTCCAGGAGAACCCAGATGCGCTCAAATTGATTATGTATCAAGATGCATTTGAAGTGGTAAACCCTATTGGGCATGCCGCGAAAAAATACAAGCTTTTAGGAATTTATTTAAGCATTGGAAATTTACCAGAACATGTCCGATCTCACGTCAATACAATTAAGCTTATTGCACTTTGCAAAGAACGTGATTTTGATCATGAAATAGTCTATGGTAAAATTGTTAATGATTTGAAGACTTTGGAATCTGACGGAATACAGTTGCCGTCAGGGAAAGTTGTGAAAGGGTCTTTAGTAGTCATTGCGGGGGACAATCTTGGCAGCCACTCGCTTGGAGGTTTCTTAGAAAATTTCAGTATGGCTTCTTATTGTTGTAGATATTGTCTGATTACGAGAGATGAATTCCATACCGATGAAGGTATATTCAAGACATACGAAATAAGAACAGCCGAAAACTATAATGCCGCATTGACCAAAATAAGGCCAGGCTCACATAGCCAGGGTATTAAGTTTAATTCCGTGTTTAATAGCTTGGAAAACTTCCATGTGTGCAACCCTGGACTTCCACCTTGTCTTGCTCATGATTTATTGGAAGGTGTTGTAGCTTATGATCTCAAGCTTTTCATAGATTACTTTGTTAAAAACAAGTGGTTTTCAATTGGTACTTTGAATAGTCGTATCGAATCTTTCCAATATTCGCTGCAGGACCGTCGGGATAAGCCATGTCCAATTTCCGAACGCAAAAAACGTGTTGTTGGAGGTGCTTGGCAGGTCTTTATCTTCTTGAAACTTTTTCCATTGATGATCGAAGATAAAATACGAGATACAGAGGATGAGACATGGCGCTCTCTTCTTTTACTTATAGAGATTGTCGAAATAGTCAGTGCGCCTATCATACATAAGGCCTGTTTACCTTACTTGGGAGCAATCATATCTGAATATATCCTACATCGAAGAGGGTATGAACAAAAATTGCGACCCAAGCATCATTATATGATGCATTATCCCGAATTAATTTTGGCATTCGGACCTTTGATGAGAGTCTGGACCTTGCGTTTCGAGAGTAAACATGGTTACTTTAAGAGAGCTCTCCGATATTCCCGGAACTACGTTAATGTCACTAAGTCTCTTACCGAAAAACATGAGCTTTACCAGAGTTTTCTTCGATTGGGGTCGGATATAAGATCTGAAATTGAAATACGAGGAAATTCGAATTTAGAACGATCTATTTATCATGATTCTATTCAACAAGCGATGAACAGCATTAATCTTCCGACTGGCATTCAGGCATGCACTGAAGTTATTTTGAAAGGTGTTCTTTATCGCAAAGGAGATGGTGTAGTTGTGCAACAAAGAGGTTACCAAGATAAAATTGAGATAGGGAAGATTTGTATCCTCTTGAGCGATGAAGAGAGCGTGTTCTTTGTTGTTGAGGTACTGGAGACTGTTTTTTGTTCATATCTCCGTATATACAAAATTGGGAAATTTGTACGGTATATTTGCGCATCCTTCAATGCTTTGCCAAGTACGGAAAAACTGCATTTTTATAATATGGGGGATTTCACATGCGTAAAACCTTCTTACGGACTTGTCGCACATTCACCATAGAATCGGAATCCTGAAGGGTAAGTTGGGTGTTTGAAGGTTCCAGTGTGCAATGCAGTCATTTTATGTAGCCTTTCAAATCGGTATTGCTCTGTTGAAATTCGTACTATGATTCCAATAGTTGTAAAATCATCTCCTGAATTCAACAAGTAGCTGACTTTTAATGTAATACCGTATTTCACTGACACGCATTGTGGAACACTAATACGCATACGTTAATCGTAGAAAATCCCATTATCAAATCGGAATATAAATATAAATATCCGTCATTTTTTTAGATACTTCAACGACTCATATGGTGAAGTAATGAAATTAATGAAATGTTCCACTATTTCATTACTTGAAAAATTCTGGTTTTACCACAATGTTATTTGAATGCAAAATTTTCATATTCACATAGCTCGCGTTATAATGATGAATACTATTTGTATCATTTGGTCACTCATTAATATTGCTGGTTTTTCATCTACAGATATAAAATCATGCCTCTATTCAAAGTGATTCCGCCCAATCGATCGAAGAGAGTTTTTGTAAAAGGCTCGACTGTAAAAGAAGTCGTGGATGCCGGTATAATAAAACTTCAGCTCCCAGACGGAAACTATAAGGTTAGTACGATTATTCTCTTTCGTTTAGGATGCTTGCACGAAAGTGTGTAAGTGCCTAGGAAATTTTTACATGTGCTTTTTGCAATGTTGTATATGGGTTCGAATCGGTGTGAAATGCCTTAAATGTATGCAAAATTTAATCAAAAATGAAATGGAAGAATACAGTTTTCGGTATTACTTCAATCTGATTTTACGTTGAAAATTTTCTATGTACATAGGTATACATTGACGAAGATGGAACCGAAATCGATGATGATGACATTTTGTTGGAATTGAGTGCACAAACTATTCAAACAACCTTAATGTTATTGATGGAGGATCAGTTGTGGAAACCAGTAGATAAAAACTTGTCTGAAGCAACGACCCAAGCAAAAGCCGGAAACGCCACCAATACAGCTGAAGAATCCTCTTCGAAAAGTATAACGAATGTCCCGGAAATTGCGATGAACTCGAACTTATGGGAAAAATTTCCAGTAAGACTCATGAACTGTTGCACCCAGGGTCTCCGTGCTTATCCCGTCGATAGACGCACGATGATAACAATCATAGCACAGTACATGATTGACGATTTGAAGGACTGTACAAGAGGAACAGCTGAGAGAATTGCTAAAATGATAACAGAAAAATATCCGAAATCGTTTGAGGATGTCATCGGAGGCGATGTTCTTGGTGCTGGAAATGAATCTCTGCGAATTCAAATATATAATGCTGTGAATTATCGTAAGGATAACAAATTAATCAAAAGAAGATATTCTGCAGCAGATATAAATGCTGACAGCGACGATGAGGAAAACACGCTTTCTCAATCCCTAACGGGAAGATCTCGCAAGTACGATGAATACGGTTGTGTTGAGTATCAACCATTGCTGTCACCAACGGAATCCAAGACATCACAAGAAGAAAAGAGACAGCGTTTGATTGAATTATCGAAATCGGTTACACAAAATGACGCAGAAATTTTGCAATTGATGCATGATACCTATTCTTCACAGAGGGTTGCTATCAATAACAGAATAAGAGATCTGGACCAACTGTTCATTAATTGGCCATGTCTTACTAAGTCAGAGTACTTGAAAAACCACGCCTCTCAACTTCTTGGGAAACCCGTTCAAGAAGTATGGGAAAAATCGTTAACCGATAATGCGATGCCGTTGAGAAAATACTTCACTGTAATTGAAAAAACAAAGATTCAGAAATCTCTGTCCAAAACGAAACCAGGCGAATCTGTAACGAAGGCAGACAACGCAGTTTTGGATATATTGAATTCGTCTAAAGAAGCCAATGCGGCATCGAATTCTCAGATACCACTGATAAGCGCGATTTTTCCGCTGATTGCGCTTCACATGAAAGAAGATTACAATTTGCTCTGCAAATTAATGCCCGTAAGTCCTTAGCTACAATTTTTAATAACAACATTTCAAATTCTGTGCATGCATGTCACGTTTCAAAACGCACACAGCTTAAAAAAGCATGGAAGTTGAAAACTTGCATCTTGCTTCCTTAATATTTTGTCTCGTTTCTTCTGTAATGATTATCTTAAATCGATAACTCATGTTATTTCGATATCGACGATTTAAACAATCATTTCCCCTTTCCAGATTAAAATTGTAAACGTTTTTGCCAAAAATTAACGTATTCGTACAATTCATTTCAATGACTAAATACTCTATACACGTAAAAATGATTTTTCTGATATTCCTGATTTAATAAAACTGTTTTATTTTCACGAAACAAACTTTGTTTAAAGCACATGGGAAAAGAACAAAATTGAAAACATTTCATAAAGTTCGAAGTCTTATAAAATTTGTACAAAAATTTGCGCCCGTCAGCCTATCTGCGTAAAATAATTTGACTCGTGGCTGAAATGTAAAAAAGTTGGTGAGACAACAAATATTTTTTGATAACGTCAAAGACCTGTGAAATAGAATTGTAACGAAAAACGTAGCGAACGAAAGCAGTGTAGTAATGCTCACTATGTGTGCATTGCCATTTCAATTTTCTGAGCTTGTCACGCATGCATACGTCAACGCATGCAAACGGTCATCCTTTCTGGGAGAGTTTGACGTATTTTTGAATATAAATAGCAAAGAAAATTTCGTATTTTAGGCGACCTTATTTTCAATCGATTTTATAAAATAATTTTTATATACGTAGATAAATTCCTATCTAAACTATTGCATTCTTTTATATGATTACAGGATAATATTGAAAGCGGCGACGTTGAAGACTATTCCGAACAACAGAATCCTCTTCTAATCGTCAGAGGCAAGTACTTATAGTACTATTTTACTTTAAGAGGCCAGAAAAAGCGAATTGTTTAGGTTCTTCGTTTTTTTTTTTTTAAATCTCTAAAATATTAGTTCCTAAAACACGAATTTTAAGTCCGGTCCGGTAATGGGGAAACAATGGGTATTATTTTTTCTCGGATTTTCAAAATCATGGTTTGTTTTAAATTTTCTTTCCAATATCAACAGTATATATAGTATTACGTGTTATATATGAGTAAAAAAACAGACATTGACAAGACAATTGTTACTGTACATACCTGTTTTTTATTTAATTCTTGTGTAAAAAATTATTCATAGCTAATTCGACTGATTTTTTTCTTTTTGAAGCTACAACACGATTTTTTAAATTGTTTGGGTCCTTCGATTCTTTTCAAAAATATTAGTTCCTAAAACATAAATTTAGCCTGGTCCGGTAATGGCAAACTGATGGGTACTATTTTTTCATCACTAGTGTTGATCGTGGACAAAAAAAACCTATAATTTTGAAAATTCGAGGAAAAATAATACCCATCGTTTTCCCATTACCGGACCGGGCTTAAAATTTGTGTTTTAAGAACAAATATTTTTGAGAATTTTTTGAAAAAAATTAAAGCATCCAAATAATTTAAAAAATCATGTTTTAGCTTCAAAATGACAAAAAAACAGCCGAATTAGCTATAAATAATTTTTTACATAAAAATTAAATAAAAAGCAGGTATTTACAGTAACAATTGTCCTGCAAATATCTGTTTTTTTCACTCATATATAACACGTAATCCTATATATGAGGCATTCCACGGTATTTCGATCAAAATCTTGCCTTGATGATTTCGATTATCCTCTAAATTTTTTATATTAAAGGACATTGAAAAAAATTGCCCAAATTTTTTCAGAATTTTTCGGTCACGCGTTTTGTGGATTTTTGTTTTTTAAAAAAAGGGACCACTTTGTAAAATCTGAAAAATCTCAGAATAATCTAATAAAATATAACGAAATTCTTAGGCTTTGTCCCAAAATGGAGCTTTTAATACTCTATGAGTAAAATTCGAAAAATAGCAAAAAAAAATTTTGTTGGAATTTTACTCTTAGAATATTAAAATCTCCATTTTGGACCAAAGCCCAAAAATTTAGTTATATTTTATTACATTAAACTGAATTCTTTTAGATTTTACAGTGCTCCATTTTTCAAAAAAAAAAAAAAAAAATACATAACGCGTACCCAAAAAATTCTGATAAAATTTGGAAAATTTTGTTTCAATGTGTTCTTTCATATAAAAAATTTAGAGGAAAATCGAAGTCATCAAAGCAAGATTTTGATCAGAATGTGGTGGAATGCCACATATATATGAGGCATATGATATATATGAGGTATATTCCATACCAAGCCGACCAACTCGTGGACCCGACCATTTTTGATTTTGTTGAAATTTTTTTATTTTTTTGTACGTACTAAAAGCAGTCTCTCAGAATTTTTTTAGATTTTTGTCTCAACCCAACTAACCACAATAAATTTTTGAAAATTTGACACAATTTTTTTTCAAATGCTCATAACTTTTTAAGACTTGGAGATATCAAAATAAAACAGAAAATCATTTTTTTCCGTCTTGAGTTGCAGTTTTAAAAAAAAAAATACAAAAAAAAATATCGATATTTTTTTTCATATGTTTTTTAAAGTTTTAAACACAAAATATTTTTTTTTCAACTTGGACCCTTTTTATTTTTTTGAAAAAATTCACCACTTATCAAAAGGCATTTTTACGGATACTAAAAAATTAGCAGTTTGTGATATTCGTAACTTGTATTTTTTTTCTAATTTTGAAGTTCACACGCGGTATAAAATGGAAAAAAGAATACAAGTTATGAATATCACAAACTGCCAATTTTTTAGTATCTGTAAAAATGTCTTTTAATAAGTGGTGAATTTTTTCAAAAAAATAAAAAGGGTCCAAGTTGAAAAAAAAAATATTTTGTGAAGTTTTGAACACCAAATATTTTTTTCTCAACTTGGACCTTATTTATTTTTTTGAAAAAATTCACCACTTATTAAAAGACATTTTTACAGATACTAAAAAATTGGCAGTTTGTGATATTCATAACTTGTATTTTTTTTTCCATTTTATACCGCGTGTGAACTTCAAAATTAGAAAAAAATACAAGTTACGAATATCACAAACTGCTAATTTTTTAGTATCCGTAAAAATGCCTTTTAATAAGCGGTGAATTTTTTCAAAAAAATAAAAAGGGTCCAAGTTGAAAAAAAAGAATATTTTGTGAAGTTTTAAACACAACATTTTTTTTTTCAACTTGGACCTTATTTATTTTTTTAAAAAAATTCACCACTTATTAAAAGACATTTTTACAGATATGTACTAAAAAAATTGGCAGTTTGTGATATTCATAACGTGTATTTTTTTTCTATTTTTGAAGTTCATACGCGGAAAAAAATAGAAAAAAAATAGAAGTTATGACCAGCACAAGCTGCCAATTTTTTTGTATCTGTAAAAATGTCTCTTAAAAAGTGGTGAATTTTTTCAAAAAAATAAAAACGGTCCAAGTTGGAAAAAAAAAATGTTGTGTTTGAAACTTTAAAAAACATATGAAAATAAATATCGATATTTTTTTGTATTTTTTTTATAAAACTGCAACTCAAGACGGAAAAAAATAATCTCCTGTTTTATTTTGATATCTCCAAGTCTTAAAAAGTTATGAGCATTTGAAAAAAAATTGTGTCAAATTTTCAAAAATTTATGGTGGTTAGTTGGGTTGAGACAAAAATCTAAAAAAATTCTGAGAGACTGCTTTTAGTACGTACAAAAAAATACAAAAATTTTCAACAAAATCAAAAATGGTCGGGTCCACGAGTTGGTCGGCTTGGTATGGAATACCTCATATATGATTTCGATTTTCCTCTAAATTGTGTATATAAAAAAACACATTGAAAAATAATTTCCCAATTTTTTTGAGAATTTTTTGATCACGCGTTTTGTGGATTTATTCATTTCTTTTGAAAAAAGAAAGAACCACTGTATAAAATCTGAAAAAATTCAGAATAATGCAATAAAATATAACAAAATTTTTGAACTTTGTTCCAAAAAGGATATTTTAATACTTTAAGAGTAAAATTTAAAAAAAAGCAAAAAGAAAATTTTTGTTTTAATTTTACTCATAGAGTATTAAAATCTCCATTATGAAACAAAGCCCAAAAAAATTTTTATATTTTATTAGATTATTCTCAATTTTTTCAGATTTTACAAAGTGGTCCCGTTTTAAAAAAATAAAAAATAAATCCAGGAAACGCGTGGCCAAAATTTCTGAAAAAATTTGAGAAATTTTTTTTCAATATCCTTTTTTATATAAAAAATGTAGAGGAAAATCGAAATCATCAAGGCAAGATTTTGATCGAAATCCGTGGAATGTCTCATATACTGTTGATATTGGAGAACAAATTTAAAAAAACCATGATTTTGAAAATTCGAGAAAAAATAGTACGCATCGTTTTCCCATTACCGGATCGGGCTTAAAATTTGTGTTTAAGGAACTAATTTTTTTGAGAATTTTTTTTTTTAAATCGGAGGACCCAAACAGCTTTACAAATCGAGTTTTAGCTATAAAATGAAAAAAAAATCAGTCGAATTAGTTATAAATAATTTTGTACATGAAATTTTCGGAAAACTCATTTAAAAACGCAAAATTTCAAAAAAAAACATTTTGAAATCGGAGCAATTTTCACCAAGTTATGGCTATTTGAAAAAAAAAGCAGTAAAATCTTCAAAAATTCGTATCTTTTGATTTACTGGACAAAAAAAAATGAAAAAAAATCAGGGATACCTTTTGCAATAAGTATAAAACGACAGCCAAATATCATTTAAATCGGAGTTGCATAATCCGACGGTAGAGGGTGGGTTGGCGTGGAATGCCTCATATATTTTGATCCGATTATGACAAAATCGACTCACGAAAAAATATTAAATTTTTTGCAGGAAAATCGCTCTACGACGAGACCGCCAATTTCCAGATTGCATTCGAAAAAAAAATCAGGATTGATGCTAACGGATTGCTGGATGGGATCCTCGTATCATTTCTAGCCTACTACGTTTTCGGGTATGCATACCCAAAAAAGCTGTGCAAAACCCTGGAGTTCATCCAAAGGTAATTAGTGTTTCCTAAGAAGTATAATTCATGTATTGCCGTTGCTCGATTTTTAAACAATCACAGAAGTCTTTTTTATACACATCACAGCCCCAATATAAAGTATATTTTACGCAGTCGGGCAATTATAGTACATTATGACACGAGTACGATAAAACTTTTTCTGACGAGTGTGAGTTTGCAGCATGAGCTGATGCCGCAAACTGTCATACAGTATTTTATTGCACGAGTGCATTAAGTGCCACTTTACGCCCACTTCGTGTGCGTAAAAGGATACTTTTACGTACGGAGGGCAATAAAATACTGTATGTCACTCGTACGAAAAACTTTTTCTGCCTTCATTTTGCCTACTGATAACAGTCTTTTCGGTTACATTATTGTTTGTCAATTACTTGTCTTATTGTTGGTTTTCTGTAAATTCAATGGGTTGATAAATAGACACACTATACGTGAGACTGTTTTGGACGTATGCCCCTTAGGAAAATCATATTTCATTTTTATCAGATTTGCTTTACTTTATTCTTTTCTAATAAAATGATTTCTTTCACATGTTTGCAGAGTACTGCTCCGAATCAACCCAAAGGGGGTTGGAAACAAACGGGAAGGAAAGAAAAAAAAACTGTCAACCTATGACCCCAAAGTTCTGCAACTCGCCAACTCGATCGAAGTGTTTAAAGAAATTTAAAAAATAAAGAAAAGCCACCGAAGTTTTTACAGATTCAGTTGAATATTTTATGTAAGTTAACAAAATGTTAAATTTGATAATAAAATTTGGTTTTTAAATATTGTTCGTAAGATAACATAAAATGTTAAATTTGATAATAAAATATTGTTTTTAAATCCATTTCATCACGTTTATTTCATATCCACTGTTGTAAAATTCTGATAGGTACTGTAATTTTAATATACACGAGTAAATGAATTCCAACATTTCTTTAAATTTCTTTCTGAAAATTAACTTCCTGTAATGTAAAATTTATATACAGAAAAACATTAATTTTAATATCTTTTTTCATGATTCTCCTTTAAAAATCAATTATGAAAAGGAATTTTAACATACTCGCATATAATAATTTCAACATTTCGTCATCTCATTCATGTTTCAAAATTAACTTACTGTGAGTTAAATTTAACATACACACCAGTACTAATTTTACAATTATTTTTTCTACTTTATCGTGAAAATTAATATTCCGTAATCTAAAATTTATATACAAAAGAATATTATTTTTCATATATTTTTTCATGATTTTGCTTTAAAAATCAAGTACGCAATGTAATTTCAATACACTCGTGTATATTAATTTCAACATTTCGTCATCTCATTCATGTTTGAAAATTAACTTACTGTGAGTTAAATTTAACATACACACCGGTACTAATTTTACAATTATTTTTTCTACTTTATCGTGAAAATTAATATTCCGTAATCTAAAATTTTTATACAAAAAAATATTATTTTTCATACATTTTTTCATGATTTTGCTTTAAAAATCAAGTACGCAATGTAATTTTAATATCCTCGCGTATATAAATTTCAACATTTCATTACTTAATTTGTGTCTAAAAATTAACTCACTGTAACTTAAATTTAATATACCCATCGATATTAATTTTAGTTTCCGTAATGTAAATTCAATATATAAAAAGATATTAATGTTCATATCTTTTTTCATGATTCTGCTTGAAAAATCATAGTATGCAATTGAATTTTAATATACTAGGGTATATTAAAATTCTAAGAAGTTGTTACTATTTATATACTCACATTGCAATATTACTGTACACATGTATATGAAATTTAATATACTGTATATGCATTACGACTTCATATAAAGTATATTAATTTTCATACAAAAATTTTTTACAGTGTAGGATGATAGGTAGGGTCGCAGGTTCGAGTCCCCGTCGAAGAGAGTTAAATTAGATCGGATAATTCGCGCAGATTTCATTTTTTTCTCTGTATCTCTTTTTGGGGCTGGTTAACTAAGCGTATTAAATTATTTTCTAAAGGCTGTATATTTTTTATAACATGTTTAACAATAATATATTTCAGCACAGTTCAGTAAATTTCATGAACGCAATTTCTGTAAAACTAATGAACCCAGCATTATTTTTAATGTAACGTAACTTGAAAACTACAGCACTATCGTGTTGGAAATTTAATGAACGGTACATGCATAAAAACTTCCAGTATACTTCTTCATTAATTTTCAGATATGGACTTTCGTAAAAATACGGCACCCGTTCCGTAAATTTCATGTACACGTATTCATTAAATTTTAAGTACAGCATTTGTTAAAATAAAGAAACTATCGGAGAAATTTCCTAAGAAAGATCACTGCAAAATTAATAAGCCCAGCATTATTTTTAATGTAACGCTGCTTGAAAATTACAGCATTGTAGTGCTTGAAATTTTGTGAACGGTACATGCATAAAAACTTCATGTACATTTACATTAAATTTAAATAAGTTTTTTTTACAGTGTAATTTTCTTCGTTTCATTGAGGAAAAATCTTAAGTCTTCCTGTTCTCGAAATTTTTATATTTAATTATTCAAGTTACTAGTCCCTATTAAGAGGCAAAAAAAGCAAATTTTCAAAACTGTATATTTCAGCTCCTTCATTATATATGATCATGGAACTTCTTTTCAAACATTAGATGGCATGCCTTCTAGAATAAATACGTGGGTCCTTGATCGGCCATTTTGTTGCTGATTTTTAAGGGCGCCAAGTAGGGTCCTTAAAAAAAAGCTTGTCCCACTGTGAATAGGGAATCTCAGGATTGGGAGGTCTGAAACGAAATCGGAAAAAAACACGTTAAAGAGGAAGGTTTCTTACCTGGAAATCTACCACTGTTTTGTAAGAAACCATTTAAAAAAATGGCGGTTGTTTGAACAAAAATGTACAAATATCGCCCTTTTTCATCCTTTTTGAATTGCCAAATTTGTTGTTAATAACTTTCTTGCAATATTCTTGCAGTTTTCAGGTAGGACACCTGAATAAACGATTTGAACAGAACGGTGATGATCGGTCCAGCGAATCCGGAAATTTACTGTTCGCACTGCGAAAAAAAAGTCATTTCGAGAAAAAAAACGTGTTTAAAGTTTCTTACGTATTATGTTCTAGATTTCTTGGAATATAGCGAGATTTATTACCGCCAATCGATTAATCCGGAAACCCTGGACCGTATAAAAGTATACGCCTGAGTCCCGCTCAGCCTCCTCTTCTTCCTGTTGGGCTTTCTTTCTTGCCAAACAGCCTTCCCTGGTTGCCGCCCTGCTAGCTTTTTCAGCCACTGCAATCCTCTCTTCGTCCTTAATTTCTTTCCACATAATTGTAGTCACCAATCCCTATACTGCAGCCTATTAATACCAGCATTTTTAAGAGGGTCATGCGACCCTCATTAAAAATGGACAACGAAATATGAACATCCAGCTTATGAATTCTTTGCTTACAAACGTGTGTTTTGGAATGATCGCTTAAAGTGACTTATTGTGGTATTTGTCGTTGTTTTGCGTGTTCTTTTTCATGCAACGTGTAAGCAATTCGTCATCACATAATTTCTCAAAGACTGGCTAGGTAGAAGCGTACGCTACTCGACGCGCTCCGACCTAGAGTGATACATACTGCTGTACCTTTTTTTCTATTGGGAATTTCTTCATGAAATTTTAGGAGGTGATGTTTGATGTTATAAGAAGTCGAAAAATGAAATATAAAAATTTTCGATTCTTTAATCCCGGTAATAGGTACCAGTATCTTAAATTCTCAAGCGATTCTTCCGAAATGAGGCAACAAAATTTTGCCCCATAGCTCCAAAATCACGAACGTCAGAGGAATCGCAAACATGTGTCAACAAAAATTGAGAATCGTCCCTGATACATTCGTTTGTTAGAAATCGCAGTCAAAATTATCTCCTGCCAGAAGAAATGGTCAATTTTTATATTCAATCTCTCCAAATCACTCGAGCTTCAGACGGATACATCAATCTTAATTTTACGGTGCCACGAAATGAAGAAAATAAAATTTCTTCCGATTTTGAGGCACTTCGAATATTCCGGCATGAGAAAATCACATTTCCTTCTGAGTAAATCCAAATCAAATCTGAAATCTAAAATCTTTCTTCGCGAGTAACCCATATATGCAAATGGCTATTAATATTCACATATATTAATACCAATTAATATTCTAATAAAAAAAAAACAAAACCCATCGTATCGCGAAATTGGTTGGAACCCCGAAATCCCGTGGTGCAAAGTTGTATTTATTTCACGAGATACAATCGAAACGTGCTGGTATAAAGCGTTGTCGTCGTAGACGCTGAAAAATCTGGATACTTTGGGCGTGCCGATAGGAGATCGCACCTGCGCGCATTTTACTAAATGCCGTTCCCGCGGTTGTAACCAAGCGCATTTGCCTTGCATATTCCACTCTCTCTCTCTCTCTCTCTCTCTCTCTCTCTCTCTCTCTCTCTCTCTCTCTCTCCAGCTCGTTTCCGGTGCTTTTTTCTCTCTTTTTGTTTCCGGCTAAACAAATAAACGTGGTATACGAGTTGTACGCGAGATTCGAAACTACTCTTCTCTCTTGCAGGCGCTCGCGAAGATTTTACCGCAAAGGAAAATCCTCTCAACACGTTTTTCCTCCTTTTCTTATCGGGCGGGAACACATACTTTTGCGTGCGCATCGCAATTTCAACGTCGCCCGGAGACACCGCATAAGAGCCTGGTTTTCACTTCGATCATCGGTATATTCGCTCCAGCGAACACTTCAAGAAGCATTCCACGGAAAAATTGCCAATTTATTTGCGACATTTCTGAAGCCCCATGACTTTCTTTCAGCCGCCGTTTTCTCAATGGAATTGGCTTTAATGAGTCGAAAATTTGCGAATATCGTGGAACTTTGATAATTGATGATATTCTCCAAGCAATATTTTTATCATTAGAGGAAATCCATTCATTTCGATAAAATTCTTTCGAACTTTTTCGATACTCTGCCAGTTAGTGTCATTTGGAGAATCTTTTTGTGAATTATGGATATGAAATCCTCGCGACAGTTGAAATTTTTCTTTTTATCTTGCAAAATCATTTTTTTCCTTCGAAGCGCTTATAAACAGATTCTTGAAAAGAATACCACCATTTATTTCGCAGCCGATTCGATGAATCTTTGGACATTTGTGTAGAATTGAGTTGAAAAATTTTCAAAATCGGACCTTCGAGGATTTTGCAATGACAAAATTAATTATAGACAATACTGAAATAAACTCATAAAAAACGTTGTGGTAAAAGGTTTGGATCATTTTTCTGCCATCGCAGTTACTCCTCTCGCACTGCAATTTCTTCAAAGTACGATAAATCCCGCAAAATAGAAAGACCAGCTTGTCCAAGTGGTAGTGACGTTTAAATATCTTATACTGAGGACATCAACACTTTTAGAAGTCAAAATGATTATTTAGAAAAAAATATTTTGTACCCTCGAAAATTATAGTATTTTGGGGGATCACTCATATATTCATATATTTCTGGCAATTTTTTTTGATAATCCAGAACTCTAGTTATTCCATTCTGTCAATTACTTTTTTTTACCAAATCAGAACGAATGTTTGAAATTTTAGTAAATTAAACGCCAAAGTATATACAGTGTTTGAGGAATCTTTGAAACAAATCTTATCAGCGAAATATCAGGATTACGAGAGAGATGAACTTACGATGAAAATTTTATCAATAAGGTGACACAAAATCATATAAATTGAGAATTTGTACATAGCTTCCACATTTTTTTCCGTCGTTCGTCAAGCCTTCTTTATGAGGATCTTCTTGACCATCTTTATGACATGTATGGCTTCCTTATGAAGGAAGCTTCACGAACGACGGAAATAGATGAAAAAGCTGTGTGCAAATCTCCAATTTGCCTGATTTTTTAGCAATTTCGTTTAATAACATTATTAATTGTTTTTGTCATCTAGTGTATTGGTACTAAGAAAAGTAAACTCAACAACTGCTAAATTAGGAAACTTAATGTTCATAAGTATTTTTCAAAAATTAAAAAAAAATTTTGACAGGGAACCTCTCAAGCGTTTTGCACCAAATTCAACACTAACTATTCTTGTCATCTAGTATATTCGTGCAAAAAATTTTAGCTCGATACTTCTAAAAATGCGAATGTTGGAGCGTTAACAAATTTTTTTTTCACCGAACCTCTTGAGCGATTTTTCTGAAATTCAGTAAATTTTTCGTTGTCGTTGAATGTATCGTTATAAAAAAATGCAGCTTGATGGATCCAAATTTAGAAAAGCTAGAAAACTTACAATTCTTTTGCAAAAAATTAAGATTTTTTTTTAAACCGAACCTCTTGAGCGATTTTTTCCATATTCTATCCCAACCATCCTCATAATAAAGTGTATCAGCACATAAAATTTGAAAGTGATAACTTTGAAATTACGAAAGTAATTACGAAATTTGGCGACCCGAAAACATTTTACAAGAAACTCAGTCCCGCTAAATTGACAATTATTTAGGAATTTCGAAAACATTTGTAGGGGGAAGTCCCCTAGTACCGGACACTTAAGGTTATTCATTAATAAAACTATTATATGTATAAGAACTTCGATTTTTTGTATTTTTTTCACAAACTTTGGAGTATTCTTTGGTGTGTTAATGATAGTACAGATTTTAAAAAACATAAAACTAAGAAAAATATATTTTTGAATTTAATAGTTAAAATGGTCGAGTCCGAAAAGTGGCACCTAGTACCGGACACTATGAATATTATTTGAAAAAATGGATTAATAATGGTTAAATTTTGCAATGATCGCAAATATATTTATCAGAATACTCCGGAATATATGCGCACGCCTTATGAGCCCATTGCTTACAATTGCCGCACTGGATCCAGTCATTATTGTCATCGAGGCTTTTTTCATATTTTCCTCGAGCCATTTTCCTTTCGTCATTATTTTTAGCTGATTTGTCTTAGTGAAATACCACCACAACAAAAACAACATGTTTTACATAAATATTCCAATAACGAAAAAAATGGCGTCCTGTACTGGAGAAAAATCGAACGTCCGGTACCAGGGACTCAATATGCAAGATTAAATAACAAAATGCGTTGCCATTTCACGAACATTTTGAAATTTAACCTTCATTATTTGAAACTTACCAATTTGATTATTTGATACTTAGCAAAAAGCATCCCAAGCTAAAAAACGGAGCTGCAAAACCCCTATTTTTTAGGCAATGCATGTGTTAAAATTACGGCTGGCACGAAATTTTAATCGGCTCCAATGAAAATCAACTCTCGACAACGCGCGCATGCGCACTGCGGCTAGCTCTCTAGCGCCACCGTTACCACTGTGGCCACTGTTCATATTACGCACGAGAACTATTGTCGTTGCTCTCTGGCTTGGCCTATATCAACAGTTTCCTGTACTAGGTACCGTCCGGCGTTAGGGGACTTCTCCCTACTGAATACATGGACACACATAGTCGACTTGTATATCAAATTTCACGACGATCGCCCAAACCATTCTTCAGGTATATCCATTTTACGGAAAGTACAAAGCACAAAGCACACATGCACACACACACACACACACACACACACACACACACACACACACACACGCACGCACATGTCCGGACATTTTTTCTAAATTCTGTTAGGGCCAAAACAATGATAGTCACTATTAATGTTACGTTTATATTTATTTTGTGAATGATGACTTTTCTTATCCTCGACAGGATCGGTATTTCCGTTGATACTGCGCTGTAAACTTGTGTTGATATCTGTAAACTCAATTTTAGCGTCGTACATCTGGAGAACGATTCGCGCTGAGAAATGAGCAAACTTTACGACGATGCTTTGTTGAAGGGTTACTTACATTGTGCATGAAAATTTACTCACACGTAAGCACATCTGGTTATCTCGAGAGTTTATGATTATCAAATTCTCTTGGCTCTATATTTGCGTTATGTATATTTTCAGCATCACAATTCAAAACGTACGAAATTATTTGCTGTCGCGATGACATTTAAACCAGTAGCATAAACGCGTATATAAAGTCGCCTTCGCGAAGAGATAGTTTAAAATGTTTGTGTCTGTGTAACGGTAAACTTCATACAAATCCGTACGTTAGTCTTTGCCGCGTATGTAAATCTGTCCCACAAAGACTTTTATCGATTAATATATTCAAGCTTTTCGAAGAAAGCGAGGATTAATATTATTCCTCCAGTCAGCGAACTCTCGCTTTTCCCTCTCCATTTATCTTAATCTCGCTGCAAACTGTGACGATTCAAATAAACAGATTTATATAATTTACATAAATTTAAATCGTTTCAAAGCTGCATTTTTACATCTGAACCGGTTGTAACTCCTCCGTCGAGCAGAAAGAAAATTCGCTAATATCTCCAATATTTATTTCTCTCTTTACATTAAAATTGTAAAAAAATTGGTTCCATTATTTTATATCTGGGATAAATTTATGAAAATGAAAATTAATTTCTTTTTTGTCCAGAATAGTTTTTTTAAGCACGTTGAAATTCATCAAATTTTTCGATTTACAGCATCTTTACACATATCCTAGTGAATTTAACAGCCGAATGAAAACATTGATTTTTGAGAAATAATATTAAGAAATCGTATCATCAAATTATCGAGCTTACAAGTCTGACAGGATTGTGATAAAAATTTGAGTGAGAAAAACTAGTTTTTGTGCCAGGAAATTGATTTCTGCACTTTGTATTTTTCGAGATACTCGTGCTTAAAAAAAATCCAATCATTCCAAAAACGCTGAATTTGAAAATCTGAAATAATTTGGAAAAAGTATTGTCGAAAATCGACAAAATTCGTGAGCATTTTCGAAAATTATTTTCCCAAATAAAATTCGATTTCCAAAAAATCAAAGTTGCACTTTTGTTTTCCTCAACGGATAAACATTTATGAAAATAAAAAATACATTTTTTTTTTTTAATCCGGAACTCGATTTTTCCGCTGCCAATTTTTTGCTACAAAATGAGAAAATTGCGTTTTTTGAGGAAGTAAAAATTTAAATTTGTCGAGTTATTTATTTTTCATATTCGATTAAAATATATTTTTTTTCACGCATCGATCGCAACTTTCGTGCAAGCTGCCACGGACTTTTGTTGACGACTTAATAAAATTATAATCACGTTTGGAGAGTTATTTCGTTGGAAGAATTTTTTTTTTCGACCCGGCATTTCCGTGTTGACGCGATATCTTCCTCCTCATCGTGCATGCGTATGCGGTCGCGCGTATCTACTTTAGCTTGCGTCGTACGTCCTCGTCTGATGTTCGAGTGATACGTGACTTTTCGTTGACACGCAGACATTTTATCGTGTTTCGTTGGCTGTTATGTGTTTCTTCCTCCTCCTCCTTTCGTCTTCTTTCTCCCTCGTAGCTACCGTCTCACAAGGTTACGCGTTGCGCAGGTCAGTATCATCGACTCATATACTATTGTCGCAATACCACGCGAAAATTCTGCCGACGTGTTATATATCCTCGAGGTTTGTTCCCGCGTGCGCTTTTGCCGATCCACGATGCAACATTTCGGTTTCAATTGTTCGTTTACAAGTAAAACTTTGTTTCAAAACGCTAAAGCCATTTCTTTGCCCTCCAATGCATATTTGGGGTGAATATAGACCAGAAGCTTTTTTGGATCGAAAAACAAATCCTGGAGATGGAACCACAAAAAAGCGTGAATCCCGTTGTTTCTCTTTTAGGAGAGAAAGCTTTGGTCTAAACATCATTTTGTTGAAGTTAAGTTGACGAAAAATTCATTTTAAGGCCGGAAATCGCGAAAGAATTTAATTTTTTAAACACAGATTTATATCAAAACGAAATATTTTTCATTTTTATAAATATTTAAAAATAAAATGTTTATAATTTTTTTGGAAAAATAGCAATAAGAAGAAATATGCCAAAAATCGATGAAAAAAGCTATACAAATTTAAAAAATATAAAAATAATGGAAAATGGTCTTGTTTTGTCGTTTCCTGTAGAATCGCTTTGGTACATAATTTATTTAAATTCTCCAATTCGTGATTTTAATAAGTATTGACCTGAGGCCTTTAAATTTTTTAAACCGTAAAACCCATCTTACGGAAACGGAATTTTTGTAGTGAATACTTCTTATAAGACAAAAGCCAGGTAGCGTTAAACGTACCTGTTAAACACATGCGTTAAACCGGACAAGAGAATAGAGGAATACAAGAAGAGAGAGAAAGAGTGATGTGTGAGCGAGAAAGCGATAAGACATAGCATGCCCTCCTGTACGTGTTTAGTACGTATATAGGAAAGCAAAAGCCTTTTGAAAAAACCACAGCAAAAATAATAATAATGAAAATATCAACAATGAAAATAATAACAGTGCAAAAAATAATAAGAAGTACGCTTCGCGTACTTGTTGGGGGGCTCCGCCCCCAAAAACCCCCTCAGCTTTTTGTTGGGGGGCTTTGCGCTCCGAATTCTTAACCATTATCTTAACTTATTCGGTATGTAAATACTATATTGTTTTTATGTTATTGAACATTGTTTTTGATAATATTGAGTCAAATTCTTCATTCTCAATGGGGGCAATGATTCATAAAGTTAATGACCGAATTTTAAGAATTATATTAGTAGGCACTCACACCGTTATTTAAACTCTTTGATTCATTGTGAACATCGAGTAGTCGTATAAATTCTATTAATTATAATTAAAAAGACAGATTTGAATATAATCAATATGATATGAAAGTATCTGGACAATCATATCATATTGATGTTTCGATAGATTATATTCACAGAATTGTTACAATATTAGGCAGTAATGAAGAATATTAGTGACATTTGAGATAGGCATATTTATCATAACACTTGAATCATTTAATGATTATTTATAATAAGTAAAAAAAGCTTTCGGTTATAAATCAATGTTCAGATTCTGTTTTTTCACGTTTAAAACGCGTGGGTGATCGCCATATTGCCAATGGAGCACAAGCACACAACAAACCATGTACTTTTTATAAAAGCGAAATATGGGTTTTGAATTTCGCGCGCTCAGGTCGTGTTTAGTTCCTCTTTTACTCTGTACGTGGCGTATCGGCGTCGTGACGTACGTGGCAACGTCGCGTGCGCCGGTCTATGCTTTACGTGAAAGCGGTGAGAGTGATATGTGCTTGTTTACAGTCATATCGAAATTCTGTCAGTGAGAAAAATAGTATTTTTTTTGTTAAAAATATTGTTTTTGTGCAAAAGTTATTCACTTAGCAGTGTCTAATTGGATTAAAACTTCATGGGACATTTGTTCATAATCATATACAGAAATTCTGTAAGTTAGAAAAAAATCGTCCGTGAACTTCGGAGATCCGAGTGCGAATGAATAGAAATTGCTTTTTTTCGTTAAAAATTGTGTTTTCTTTGCAAAAATTGTAAACTTAATGGTCTCTGATCGGATTAATACTTCGTGATACATTTGTTTACAATCATATACAGACATCGTGTGTGTTAGAAAAAAATTCGTCCGTGAACTTCGGAGATCCATGTGCATATGGACAAAAATAGCTGTTTTTTCGTTGAAAATTGTGTTTTCTTTGCAAAAATTGTAAACTTAATGGTCTCTAATCGAAATAATACTTCGTGGGACAATTGTTTACAATCATATACAGACATCGTGTGAGTGAGAGAAAAATTCGTCCGTGAACTTCGGAGATCCAAGTGCACATAGATGGAAACAGCATTTTTTGGTTAAAATGGTGTTTTTTGCCAAAATTGAACCCTTAATGGTGTCTGATTCGATTCATACTTCGTCAGACATTTGTTTACAATCATATGCACACATTCTGTGAGTTAGAGAACAATTCGTTAGAGGAATTCCAAGTTTCAACTACATATGGTCGTAAAACGTCTTTTTTTGCTCAAAAATGGCTATTTTTTTCAAAAATCTTTGTTTTCCGAAATCCGTTTGGATTTAAACTCCTTGAGCGTAGAGATTACAACCATACAAAACTACCCTCCAAAGGAAATTGAATTCCGTACACCGGTTTCTAAGATCTGGGTCTGGACGGACATCCGACACAAATTTCGAGGTGATTGCAATCGGCACTTTCTGTCATAAATGAGTGAGTGCCTAAAAACTATTAGAATCGCAAAAAAAAACAATTTCTACAAAAATAATCACAATTTCGGAAAGCAAAAGAAAAAGAAAAAAGTCCAAGCCGTGCAAACAAATGTAATTTGACTTTGAAAGCATCCCGAGGCATGGAGAGGCCTGCGAAAGACTTCGGAAAATAAACAAAAAAGAAAGGAAAAATAATAAAAGTATCAAGAATGGAAATTATAAAAACAATTTGAAAAATATAAAAAAAAGTAATACAAACAATTTGAAAGTTGCAAAAAATACAAAGCAAATCGAAGCTGTGCAGCCAATGTAAGTAGACACTAAAAAACAAGAACAATAACGAAAATAATGAAAAGGAAAATATAAACAATTAAAATGATAACAAATTGAAAAATTAATAACGAAAAGAATAGCAATTAAAAAGAATGATAAACACAATTGAAATAACAATTGAAAAAAACACACAAGTAAACCCGATTTCTAAAAAAAGAATAACAATTTCGATAAACGGAAGAGAAATCACAACCCAAACAATCGTAACATTTTTTTAGGTTTGTTAGTTTTGGTGTTAGGCCTCTCTCTCTCTCAAAAGTAATGAAAAGGAAAATATAAACAATTAAAATGATAACAAATTGAGAAATTAATAATGAAAAAAATAGCAGTTAAAAAAATGATGAAAACAATTGAAAAAAACATACAAGTAAACCCGATTTCTTAAAAAAGAATAACAATTTCGATAAACGAAAGAGAAATCGCAACCCAAACAATCGTAACATTTTTTTAGGTTCTCTCTCTCTCTCTCTCTCTTTCTCTCCCTCCCTCCCTCCCTCCCTCCCTCCCTCCCGTAGTAAAACACTCCATTCGTCGCCATTGAAAAATCCCCATTCATTCCCCATTGCCGAAGTAACCAATGGAGATGAATGCCGAATTGCCTAAGGGGATTTTCGCCATTGAATTCCCCATTTGAAACGGAATGGGGATTATCTAATGGGGATTCAATGGAGACAATCCCCTTAGGCAATTCGGCATTCATCCCCATTGGTTATTTTGGCAATGGGGAATGAATGGGGATTTTTCAATGGCGTCGAATGGAGTTTTTACTATACGAAAGAATCTCCATTGCTGTTCACCACTCATTCCCCATTGCCCACAAAACCAATGGATATGAATGCTGAATTTTCTAAGGACATTTTCGCCATTGAATTCCCCATTTGAAACGGAATGGGGATTATCCCATGGGAATTCAATGGAGATTCTTTCATATGATTGCTATATATACATGGAATTACGCATTAAATAATCAAATGATGTAAGTTATCAGTAAGTAAGGTTAATCATAATGCTAATATTAGCATAACGACTAATAATTATATATTATTACATTTAATAGAAATTATTGAAGCTCAGAATAGAGAAAATAGATTGTAAGTGTATTCAGATGACGATTGATATAATAAAAGTGTTTCTCCTCTCACAAATCGAGTTAAGAAGGACTGATAAAATTATGTGTATATGTTAAAAATAAACGGTTTTAAAAATCATTTATCCCAAACGTACGCGTACTTGATGAGCAGTTTACAATATTTTTTTTTTTAATTACTTTCAAATAATTTCCGAGCTTATGCTAATATTAATTGACCATCGATATAATCATCAGCATTTATTACAATTGAAGAAAATATTTGGTTCATATATGAGAATCAGCGACATCTACTCTTACTTAATTTTATTAATTCACCGCCGTTTGAGAAATATCGCATTCGGAAAAATTCTCATCAATCGATGGGTTCAATTGTTCAGCATTGAGCCTCGAATATGGATTGCAACATCGTTAACGAATGCTGCTCATCATTCGATCAGTCATCAATGAAGTGACATTATTGATAAATGTTCATCATTGTGTAATTCGTAGTTACTTATTATTCAATGGGTATCCTTGGTAAATGCTGTTCATTTCATCGTTAGCCGCATTTGGGTTCCAATGAACATCTGTGGGAAATGCTGATCTTTCAGTTCATCCGCATTGACTTTCCAATGGACATCATTGGGTAAAGCGGATCATTCCGTTCATCAGCATTTACCTTACCATGGACACCATTGGGCAATGCTGATCGCTCGATACATCCGCATTGGCTTTCCAATGAGCATCATTGAGTAATGATGATCGTTCGATTCATCCGCTTTGGCTTTCCAATGAGCATCATTGAGTAATGATGATCATTCGATTCATCCGCATTGGTTTTCCAATGAGCATCATTAAGTAATGATCATTCGATTCATCCGCATTTGATGTTCAATGGATACCCATTCACTGATCAATGGTCAGCCCTGTACGCCATTGACAAATGCGGAAATCTCAATGGGTCCCTATTCATTGTCCAATGGAGTCGTATGAGGACCATTGATTGCCATTGGCGATTCAATGGAGTTTTTTACTACGGGCTCCCTCCCTCCCTCCCTCCCTCCTCCCTCCCTCCCGTGTTTTTTTACGTTAATTGTCAAAATAATTAAGTTCGATTGAACTTAAGTTCAAGCTCAAGATGGATCTCAAGATCAAACTTCGAACCAAATGTAAGTTTGAACTTAAGATTGATCTGATGTTCGTACTAAAGTTTGAACACAAGTATGAACTTATAGTGGCACTTAAGGTCAAACTTACGAATCATCTCAAATTGGAACTTAAGTTCGATCATAAATTCCAACTTGAGTTCGATGAAAAGTTTGATCTTAAGCTAGATCTTAAGATAGGACTTATGACTTGAAATTCGGGCCTCAAAGATGTAACAGAGGTTGTTTGTCGTTCTTCTTGTGCTTCTTTATTCCCTTCCTGCGGAAAGCATCATCGACTGTTCAGACATCTTGGCATGTTATGCATATCTGTGTACCTGGTTTATGAATGACTTTCTTTCCTCTTCTACCCACTCCCCGCACCCCCTCTCGCCGGACAAGATCATGTGGGTGCACTGCGCACACGCTTTTACCGTATTTTGCTGTTCTGTCTAAGTAGCCCTTTTTTCCGTGTACGTGTGTCTGTTCTATTTCTAAAGTGGACCCACGAAAAAAATCAGTAATAATTCATGGACAACATCAGTAATAATTACTGAAGTGAACCGAAAAGTACTGGATTGTCCAGTAATATGGGAGAAAATCAAGCAAATCCAGAACTTTTTACTGTTGCTCGCAGTAAAAATTACATTCCGGTACAAATTACTGGAGTGCTACAGTAATTATTCCTATTCAGTCACGAAATATGTATTACGCCAGTAATTCTTACCAGACCACAATTTTTACTGCAAGCAGCAATGAAAAGTCCAGTCCAGTAATATTGGACTATTACTGGACACTTCAGTAACTATTGCTGTATTGTCTATGAATTAGCCGGATTTTTTTCCGTGTAGATTCAAGGATTCCGGTCTACGTACAATTGCCTGGTATTATGCGAAATCTCGAGAGACCCAAGATTCTACCCTGAGAGAACGATCCTTGCCGTCGTCATGATGATTGCCACGCGTGAAAGTGTTCTCTGTAAAACGCCGCTACAATTCTCCCGTCCGATAAATATCCCTTGTGGGAAACTTCATTCTTTTTTTTTTTGCTCTCCGCATCGTAAAAAAACTTGTCTCGACTGCCGACTTTGAAGTATTGGTTTCAACTTCGCGTCTCGACGTATCGCGTCGGGAGAATCATGCAAGCTCACCATACACGTGCATGTATACAAAAACTACGCACAGACATAAATATATATATATATATTAGGGCGATTTTTTTCGACTTCTCTTATTTCTCTTACTCCCCACCCGAAATTTTGTTGCATAAGTCTGAAAGAAAATGTTCTGAAAGTTCCAGCCCTTAATGTTAATACTAAGTACTTTCCCTTCGCGTGATAAGTTCTTCCGTCTAAGATACACGTAAATCAAAAACTTTTTTCTTCAAAATTTTACCACTCCACGGTTTTCAATGCTATCTTATTGATTTTGGTCGCAATTTACGCAGAATTAAACGATCTTTGAAAGTGTCCTCAACAGCGTAAATGTAACTTACACTTGTGAGATGGTACGAGGTCACTGAAGTTGATTTTAACCTCAAATTCTCCTTTTTTCGCTGTTATCTCCGAAATGATTTGCTTTGCCGAAAAAATGTTAAGGAAAATTTTTCTGGAAACCTAATTTCCTACAATAAAGGTCCTTCAAATCGAATTGCTAAAATTAATATTTCTTGACATATTGAACCTTAACTTATTTGTTATATGAAATTTCTTATGGATTATCGAACCAAAAGTTTTAAATTATTGATATTCCATATCATATCACCACTCGTGATATGATTTGTAATATGATGATATGATATTGATATGATATGAAGTTTTTCATTTACGTGTATTTCAGATAGAAAAACTTATCACGCGAAGGGAAAGTACTTAATAATAATATTAAGGGCTGTAACTTTCAGGGAATTTTCTTTTAGACATATACAACAAAATTTCAGGTGAGGAGTGAAAGAAAAAAAAAGTCGAAAAAACGCCCTAATATATATATTCCACTGTACACTGAACAGTCACTAATTGGTTTACGCTCCCTTCACACGCAAACATTCTCAGAGACGTGTTATCGCCGACGTCTCCGACACATCAACCTATGGTATATGCCCATGATACTTACTTTCAAGTCGAGACTTCTTTTCTCCACGAGCAGTGCTTCTCATTCATCGATCGCAAATGAAAGATAATTTCATCGAATTGAACGATTTAATAAGATATTTATTGATTCAGCAATATCCGGACAATTTCCCCTCGGTTCATTCTCCTTCCAAGCTTCCAGAAATCAGGCTTTTATAATCCTAGCTTTTTGGATGAATATCAAATGACAGAGCGGTGGAAATCAATATCCGGATAGTTGAGGCTCTTATTCGCGTGCGTACAATGCTTAATGCCCGTTTATATGTGTGTGTGTGTTTGTGTACAAAAAAAGTCTCACGGGCGAATTATCCAGTCTGATACGTTGAGTCGTATCATTCATTGCCTCCCGTACTTCTTTGGGCCTCCTGGTGGATGATAATTGAGGTCGCTCGGGTCATCATGGCGACGTGAGTCGACCAGATATTTCTTTATAATCTTTTTCGTAGTTTGATCCCGTGTAATACATTGTACAGAGGAAGGTGGGGCACACAGGTCCCGCGCGGTATAGAGGACCTCTGTAAATTTAGCTAAGCCAAGTCTCCAAAATTAACTTAAATCGTACCAGAAATAGGTGCTATTTAGGTACAAATTTCGTCATCAATCGGAAATTTTTGTGCTCTTTTCGCTTTTCCAGAAAGTTAATTTGCAAAATTTTCTGCTAGCTTGACATCAAGCTAAGATTGTATTCTCGTAGTGATCAGGATAACTCATGATAGCTTACTCCAATATTAAAAAACCAAATCTTAACCCGAGAAAAAAGTTCAGATATATTTATGGATTATTATATACCATTATTTAGATCTAATTAGATCCTCAATTTGGCGCGATCAAATTAGATATAGCTAGATCTGATTTTATATAAACATATCTAGAAATATCTTTTTTGATAAATTTAGAGATAATCAGATATGCATAACCACCCGTGCAAAATTATTTATTTTTTCTATATATTTATCAGTTGTTACGATGAATATCAGTTCCATATTCATAATTGATAGTTTCTAAGGGTCGAGGAACGAAAAACGAAATTTAAAGAAAACCAAAATTTTGCCCCCCGTGGCGTTTAAACCCGTGACCCTCGTTTTTACGCATATCCTCCAATTCAACATGAATGAAATTAAAAAAAAAAAATAGATAATTTGAAAGTTCATGCATTTTTCCGACTGATTTAGTTTTCGTGTATATTCGTGGACCCTGGAATATGTACGAGGCCAGACTGGGATTTGAATTCTACCTTTATTTTTGATATACTGTTGTAAATATCATATTTATAGAACACATCCCGAGAAAAAAATACGTACCAAAATAGTATTGAGAATTTATTTTCATTACCCGAAGGCCATTTTTTGGTTCAACTTGTCTTTTAACTTAATTTTTTAAAATCAAATATTGAATCAGATGAATAATAATAAAAATAAAAATAAAAATAATAAATATCATTAAGATATTTGTTATAATAATTATAATATTAAATAATAATGAATATTATTACCTAATTTATATTGTTATTATTACCATTTATGTATTTGTATAATTTATAATATTCTTCATTTATGTATATGTATATGTATATGTATATGGGGCATTCCATGTAAAAACGTGGGGTCATTTCTCTCGGGTCATCAGATCCTTGCATAACTTTTTTTTTCGATAAAGACAACATATTTTCATGATTCTATTTTTTGCAACAGATTTATTAATTTTTTGACAATAAAGAAAAAAATTTTGAGAAAAAAATGAAAATGAAATAAGTTGTAAGTTGATAAAGTTAGGGTTAAAAAAGAGGTGGGCTGGCTGACGCGGCTGCAATCGTTGTAGTCATCCGAAACAAAATCAAAAAAAGATTTTGAAAATGTCGTTATAACGTCTTCCTCAGAGAAAACGGAAAAGCAAAAATTCCCATAGTGGCAGCTGTCTGAACAAAATAAGGCGTTATTCGATTCTTTTTTGAATAGTTTTTAATTTTTTTATAATAATAGAAACGAAATTTGATAGAAAAATGGTAGGGGCGATAGAGAGTTATACATTGAAGACTGGTAAAAAATTTGACGTAAATCGAATGAGCAGAACTTGAGATATCATATCAGCCCAGTTGAGAAAAGTAGTTTTGAGGAAAACGTCTACAAGTCCGATTTGCTACGGAGTGATGGACGTAGTCGCTGCGTCACAAAAACCGCTATAACTCCGTAAATTACTGGCATTCAAAAATTACCTTTCGAGGATATATTCATAAATATCTAAACTTCAAGAATATGCAAAAGAAAATACTTTTTAAATTCTAGATCAGAATACCACTTTAAGGAGCTGGGCCACTCTAGGATTTTCAAAAAATCGATTTTTTTGTTGTTGAAAGCAGGGATCGGCAAAAAAAAAATACCATTTTGCATTTTTCAATTGACGAAAAATCGCTAATTCAAAAAGATGAAATACCAATTGATGAAAAATTGAAATTATACGAAATTGTATTTTCAATTATCCAAAAAATCGATAATTGGTCGAAAAATAATATCAATTATTCGCCAATGATTAATGGGAAAAAATAAATTCCCAATTATCTCAGTAATCGGTAATTGGTCAAAAAATAATATCAATTAATCAGAAAATGTGTAATTGATTTAAAAATATTTCCAATTATCCGAATAATCGGCAATTGGTAAAATGAAAATATCAATTAATCAGGAAATGGGTAATTGGTTGGAAAATATTCTCAATTATCTGAATAATCGCTAATTGGTCGAAAAATAATATGAATTTTCAGAAAAATTATTAATTGGTTCGAAAATATTCTCAATTACCCAAATAATCGTCAATTGATCGAAAAATAATGTCGATTTTTCAGAAAAATGGGTAATTGGTTTGAAAATATTCTCAATTACCCGAATAATCGTCAATTGATCGAAAAATAATGTCGATTTTTCAGAAAAATGGGTAATTGGTTTGAAAATATTCTCAATTACCCAAATAATCGTCAATTGATCGAAAAATAATGTCAATTTTTCAGAAAAATGGGTAATTGGTTTGAAAATATTCTCAATTACCCGAATAATCGTCAATTGATCGAAAAATAATGTCGATTTTTCAGAAAAATGGGTAATTGGTTTGAAAATATTCTCAATTACCCGAATAATCGTCAATTGATCGAAAAATAATGTCGATTTTTCAGAAAAATGGGTAATTGGTTTGAAAATATTCTCAATTACCCAAATAATCGTCAATTGATCAAAAAATAATGTCGATTTTTCAGAAAAATGGGTAATTGGTTTGAAAATATTCTCAATTACCCGAATAATCGTCAATTGATCGAAAATAATGAAACACCAAGTAATTAACTTCTCGCTTTCTGAGATGTCCAGGTTGACCGCTGCGTATTTTTCGGAGTCCAGGTTGAGAGCTTCGTAGATGTCGGCGTCCAGGTCGACCGCTACGTAGTTTTCGGTGTCCAGGTCAACAGCTTCGTAGTTGTCGGTGTCCAGGTCGACCGCGGCGTAGTTGTCGACGTCCAGGTCGACCGCTACGTAGTTTTCGGTGTCCAGGTCGACAGCTTCGTAGTTGTCGGTGTCCAGGTCGACGCCCCGTAGTTTTTGGTGTCCAGGTCGACCGCTACGTAGTTTTCGTGTTCCCAGGTCGACAGCTTCGTAGTTGTCGGTATCCAGGTCGACCGCTGCGTAGTTGTCGACGTCCAGGTCGACCGCTACGTAGTTTTCGGTGTCCAGGTCAACAGCTTCGTAGTTGTCGGTGTCCAGGTCGACCGCTGCGTAGTTGTCGACGTCCAGGTAGACCGCTACGTAGTTTTCGGTGTCCAGGTCGACCGCTGCGTAGTTGTCGACGTCCAGGTCGACCGCTACGTAGTTTTCGGTGTCCAGGTCAACAGCTTCGTAGTTGTCGGTGTCCAGGTCGACCGCTGCGTAGTTGTCGACGTCCAGGTAGACCGCTACGTAGTTTTCGGTGTCCCGGTCGACCGCTGCGTAGTTGTCGACGTCCAGGTCGACCGCTACGTAGTTTTCGACGTCCAGGTCGACCGCTACGTAGTTTTCGGTGTCCAGGTCGACAGCTTCGTAGTTGTCGGTGTCCCGCTCGACCGCTGCGTAGTTGTCGACGTCCAGGTCGACCGCTACGTAGTTTTTGGTGCCCAGGTCGACAGCTTCGTAGTTGTCGGTGTCCAGGTCGACGCCCCGTAGTTTTTGGTGTCCAGGTCGACCGCTACGTAGTTTTCGGTGTCCAGGTCGACAGCTTCGTAGTTGTCGGTGTCCAGGTCGACCGCTGCGTAGTTGTCGATGATATAATTTTTCAAAAAGAATAACTTATCATAGAATAATTTATCAATACCAGCTCACGAGCGCGCTACGCGCGCGACAAGCTTCCAGGATACTCGTACAAAAAAATACAACGAGAGCGAAATATGTCTTAATGATTAGCCGAGAGGAATTCTGACCCCTATGTGTATATGAATGCATTTAATACATAATATAATATTATAGAGAGAAATTTCCACATTAATTTTATGGTTTTTGCTTCAGTAATAACTCGCTATAATAGATCGCGCTAACCACCCTTTTGATTGTATCAGTTGTCAAATGTACCGAAATGTGCAATACATGTTCTTGTAGGGAATTGAACGCCCTACAAAAGAGGTTTCCTATGATTTTTCGATAAACTTACCACTTCAGAAGTTATTGAAGGTTAAAGTTAAATTTACAGTAAATTTAACTTTTTTTTCTTCGGTTTCCGATAAAATGTTACAACTTATTACTGCATATATTAAAATCTTTTTTGAAAATTCTATAATTTGTGATTTTTTATGAGGACAGGGGTCAGTTAACAATTTTCGTTTCGTAAAGCTTAACAGTTCCACGTTCGACATCCCCATTTTTTGTAAAAAAAAAAACTAATTTTTTGTTTATTACCAGTGTACAGCCTTGCTTTATACTAAACCCCCTACCTTTCCTGGTAAGGCCGGGGCTGCAGCCCGCACCCTACACTTTTTCCATTTTGTATCGCAATTCTGCCGAGAGTGAAGGGAAAACTGCAGAAACACCTTCACCGATACAGACGGTAAACTATATAAGAAACCGTCGGTAGCAGTGCGAGCACGCTCCAGCACGACTATCGTCGGTCGGTTAGGTAGTTACCTCCTCCATTGTGATCCAGTGAGCCAGTTGCTTGCACATTTAGGTGAACCACCATCCAAGCGATAAGAACCGCATCGGCAGGCCTCACCGAAACCGTACAATTAATCGCCCACTCATCGCAATGAGGTCTTTGGGATTCCATTATTTAAGGTGGGGTCCCCAATCCACCGGGATTGTAGCTGATAAACAACACTTGAAAAACTAGAATATTTTTCAGCGGTGTCGCCGGGGTTCGAACCGGGGTCCCGCGGATTACGAGACCCGCGCTCTAGCCACTTGGCCACTGCTCTCCCTTGTAAAAAAAATTATTTTCTTACAATAAAATATCAAGTTAATGAAAAGATGCCAATTCCAAAAGGAATACTGTTTAATATTCACGAAGGTAGAAAAATTAGATCTTACATATAAATTTCCTTCAACATTACTTTTGAAAATGCATTGCTCATTCGAAGTGTAAAAGTTGTTATAGAATAAACTGATGACTATTTCAAGGTTTTTTTTGTTACAATCCGGGAATCGTTGGTGATGTTCTCGTACGACTTGTAGAAGAAGTAGAAAAAAAATGTATCGCCCAAAAAAGTGTGTTTATAAGATAAGGAAAGATACGTGTAAAAAAAATGATGATCTTCAAATCTTCCGAATTTTCTTAAATTTTTATGTAATTTCTTCAAATCTTCAATATTTCCTCAGATTTTTATGTAATTTCTTCAAATCTTCAAAATATCTTCAGATTTCTATGCAATTTCGAAAAATCTTCAGAATTTGCTCAGATTTTTATGTGATTTCTCCAAAAATCTTCAAAACTTGTACAGATATTTAAGTAATTTCTTCAAATCTTCAATATTTTCTCAGATTTTATGTAATTTCTTGAAATTTTCAGAATTTCCTTAGATTTTTATGTAATTTCTTCGAGTTTTCAAAATTTCCGCAGATTTCTATAGAATTTCTTCAAAATTTTCTCAGATATTCATGTAATCTTCAAATCTTCAAAATTTCCTCTGATTTTTATGCAATTCCTTCACATTGTCAAAATTTCCTCAGTTTTTAGGTAATTTCTTCAAATTTTCGAAATTTCCGCAGATTTTTGTGTAATTCTCCAAATCTTCAAAATTTCATCAGATTTTGATGCAATTTCTTCATATCTTCAAAATTTCCCCAGATTTTTATTTAATTTCTTTAAATCTTCAAAATTTCCTCACATTCGTATGCAATGTCTTCAAATCTTCAAAATTTCCCCAGATTTTTATGTAATTTCTCCAAATCTTCAAATTTTCTTCAGATTTTTATGTATTTTCTTTAAATCTTTAGCATTTCCTCAGATTTTTGTGTTTTTTTTCCGAACCTTCAGAAATTCCTCAGATTTTTATGTAATTTCTTCAAGCCTTCCAAATTTCCGCAGATTTTTATGGAATTTTATTCAAATTTTTCTCAGATGTTCATGTAATCTTCAAACCCAAAATTTCCTCAGATTTTTATGTAATTTCTTCAAATCTTCGAAATTTCCGCAGATTTTTATGTAATTTCCCAAATCTTCGAAATTTCCTCAGATCTTTATGCAATTTCTTCAAATCTCCAAAATTTATTCAGATTTTTATGTAATTTCTTGAAATCTTCAAAATTTCCTCAGATTTGTATGCAATGTCTTCAAATCTCCAAAATTTCCCCAGATTTTTATGTAATTTCTTTAAATCTTCAAAGATTCTTCAGATTTTTATGTATTTTCTTTAAATCTTGAGAATGTCCTCAGATTTTTATGTTTTTTTTTCGAATCTTCAGAAATTCCTCAGGTTTTTGTGTAATTTCTTCATGTCTTCAAAATTTCCGCAGATTCTTATGGAATTTCTTCAAATCTTCAAAATTTCCTCAGATGTTTATGTAATCTTCAAATCTTCAGAATTTCCTCAGATTTTTATGCAATTCCTTCACATCGTCGAAATTTCCTCAGATTTTTATGTAATTTTTTCAAATCTTCGAAATTTTCGCAGATTTTTAATTCGCCAAATCTTTAAAATTTTCTCAGATTTTTATGCAATTTCTTCCAATCTAGAAAATTTCGTCAGATTTTTATGTAATTTCTTAAAATCTTCAAAATGTCCTCACGGTCTCACTAATTTCTTCAAATTTGGGGACCCTCAGACCTGGCAACAATGTTAACAACTGTCTGTTAGTTCCAGTTTTCGATATATTTCAATCCGGGCAACGCCGAGTACATAGCAGCTAGTTCTTTAATTGTTTTTTAGCTGTTTTAAGCTAAATTAAACTAAAAAATTGGATTTTCCTTAAATGCAAAACCTTCGATTTTTTCTGAACAAAATTAAAAGATTCTGCGTAAAAAAACAAAATTTTTGCGATTCTACTGAAGAAGGGATTCAAATAAATTCATATTAAAATTTGTTTTTCCCAATTTTGATCTTTCCTCTTCTATGACCACAATAGTTAATTTTAATGATGTTAAAATAAATAATTCAACTTTTCTCACATATTTCTTTTGTGAATAATAATAAATAACATTATGAACTACAATTCAAGCAAGTTTTGCACTTGATTCATTTTTTTACATAAAAAGTGTAATTCTTAATGTTAATTATTATAATTTACTAAGGAAATATGAGCGAGAAGGTAAATTATTTATTGTAACATAATTGAAATCAACTATTGTGGTCATAGAAGAAAAAAGATCAAAATTACAAAAAAAAAACGATTTTTTTTTTTTAACTCCCTTCTTCAGTAAAATCTCAGAAATTTTATTTTTTCACGTAGAATTTTATAATCTTTTTTTGAAAAAAATTGAAGGTGTCGGATTGAAAGAAAATGCAATTTTTTGCTTAATTTATCTTAAAACAGCTAAAAGAACATAGCAATTCGATTTTTTTTTTAATTTTTGACATTTTTTTGAAAAAGTGCATTTAAAAAAATTACCTCTCAACAAATAAAAATATTTTTATTATTGTAGAAGTTCTGATTATTTTAAAAATATTTTTTCAAAAATCAATAACTTCGGTATGGGTTAAGATAGAGAGAGCTAAAAATTTAAATAGATACTTCTTTTTGCCTGCATAATAACGTATTGAAAAATAAAAAAAATTGAAGAGGTCACCGACGAAACGTCCGTTGAGTTGACACATATATACTCAACCAATATGATTTTACTTACATATATTTTTTTACCGAACGTCTTCAAACAATTCATGCATAATTATGTCTATAAGTTCCTTCACTCACATCCTGATCAATATATAGTATTTAAATATGTAAAGATTTTTATTCCGCAGTAAATTTTTTGTTGTTGTTTACTTACAGAATATTTTACTTACCAAATATCAAATCAGCTCCAATGAACATGGAGATTAATTGATCCTACATAATGTATATAAAACACCATGAACTTTTATCGATAATAAAAAGAAATTATTGATATCGCAATTATTACGCACTCCCATCTTGAACACCGTATCAGTCATACTAAATATGTTTTGAATTAAAGTAGAAAATGAGGAGAAAATGGATTATGTATATCCGCGTATCGCAGCTGTCAATATTTATTATGTGACAGATCGTACACAAGAGGGTAAGCATGAACTTGTTCATCGAACACAAACTTCAGCTTGATGATGCCACAGCCAATCAGCGAACGAATAAAACGACAACAATACTTTATCGAATTTGCGAGATATTTTCAGGACGGTTTTTTTAATATAGGAATCAAATTTAATATCAAAATAAATATCTATTTCATAAAAATGTTTCTTCCTTTTTTTCTTTTTCCAAACATTCGCTTTAATTAATGATTTGATGGAATCCTTCTTTCGTCCTTTCTTTTTTTACAAATTCTCTCTTATTAAAAATTTGATCAAGTTGATATCAAATTTCATTTCTCTTATAATCCACTTTTTGATCGACTTGATATTCAATTTGATATGGATTTAATAATAATTCTTCTTTCTTTCTGTAGAAATTCTTTCTAATTAAATATTTGATCTAAACGGATAACTTACCACAGGATAACTTATCAATATTAAATTTGATATCAACTTCGTATCAAATTCCGTTAAAAATTTTTTTTTTTTGAGAAATGATTTAATTAGAGAGAATTTCTAAGGAAAGGAAAAAGAAATTTTATTAAACTGATATCAAGTTTATGTTATCAAGTTTATGTTAAACTGATGTGAAGTTTATGATATCAAAACTACGTAGCGGTCGACCTAGACGCCGACAAATACGCAGCGGTCGACCCGGACACCGAAAATCACGAAGCTATCGACCTGGACACCAAAAACTACGAAGCTGTCGACCTGGACGCCGACAACTACGAAGCTGTCGACCTGGACACCGAAAACTACGTAGCGGTCGACCAGGACGTCGACAACTACGGAGCGGTCGACCTGGACGTCGACAACTACGCCGCGGTCGACCTGGACACCGACAACTACGAAGCTGTCGACTTTGACACCGAAAACTACGCAGCGGTCGACCTGGACGTCGACAACTACGCCGCGGTCGACCTGGACACCGACAACTACGAAGCTGTTGACTTTGACACCGAAAACTACGCAGCAGTCGACCTGGACGTCGACAACTACGCAGCGGTCGACCTGGACACCGACAACTACGTAGCGGTCGACCTGGACACCAAAAACTACGGGGCGTCGACCTGGACACCGACAACTACGAAGCTGTCGACCTGGACACCGAAAACTACGTAGCGGTCCACCTGGACGTCGACAATTACGCAGCGGTCGACCTGGATACCGACAACTACGAAGCTGTCGACCTGGACACCGAAAACTACGTAGCGGTCGACCTGGACGTCGACAACTACGCCGCGGTTGACCTGGACACCGACAACTACGAAGCTGTCGACCTGGACACCGAAAACTACGTAGCGGTTGACCTGGACGTCGACAACTACGCAGTGGTCGACCTGGACACCGAAAACTACGAAGCTGTCGACCTGGACACCGAAAACTTCGTAGCGGTCGACCTGGACGTCGACAACTACGCAGCGGTCGACCTGGACACCGAAAACTACGTAGCGGTCGACCTGGACGTCGACAACTACGCAGCGGTCGACCTGGACACCGGAAACTACGCAGCGGTCGACCTGGACACCGACAACTACGAAGCTGTCGACCTGGACACCGAAAACTACGTAGCGGTTGACCTGGACACGTAAAACTACGGGGCGGTCGACCTGGACACCGACAACTACGCAGCGGTCGACCTGGACACCGAAAACTATGTAGCGGTCGACCTGGACGTCGACAAGTACGCAGCGGTCGACCTGGACACCGACAACTACGAAGCTGTTGACCTGGACACCGAAAACTACGTAGCGGTCGACCTGGACGTCGACAACTACGCAGCGGTCGACCTGGACACCGACAACTACGAAGCTGTCGACCTGGACACCGAAAACTACGTAGCGGTCGACCTGGACGTCGACAACTACGCTGCGGTCGACCTGGACATCGACAACTACGAAGCTGTTGACCTGGACACCGAAAACTACGTAGCGGTCGACCCGGACGTCGACATCTACGCAGCGGTCGACCTGGACACCGACAACTACGTAGCGGTCGACCTGGACACCAAAAACTACGGGGCGTCGACCTGGACACCGACAACTACGAAGCTGTCGACCTGGACACCGAAAACTACGTAGCGGTCGACCTGGACGTCGACAACTACGCAGCGGTCGACCTGGATACCGACAACTGCGAAGCTGTCGACCTGGACACCGAAAACTACGTGGCGTTCGACCTGGACGCCGACATCTACGAAGCTCTCAACCTGGACTCCGAAAAATACGCAGCGGTCAACCTGGACATCTCAGAAAGCGAGAAGTTAATTACTTGGTGTTTCATTATTTTCGATCAATTGACGATTATTCGGGTAATTGAGAATATTTTCAAACCAATTACCCATTTTTCTGAAAAATCGACATTATTTTTCGATCAATTGACGATTATTTGGGTAATTGAGAATATTTTCAAACCAATTACCCATTTTTCTGAAAAATCGACATTATTTTTCGATCAATTGACGATTATTCGGGTAATTGAGAATATTTTCAAACCGATTATCCATTTTTCTGAAAAATTGACATTATTTCTCGATCAATTGACGATTATTTGGGTAATTGAGAATATTTTCAAACCAATTAATAATTTTTCTGAAAATTCATATTATTTTTCGACCAATTAGCGATTATTCAGATAATTGAGAATTTTTTCAAACCAATTACCGATTTCCTGATTAATTGATATTATTTTTTGACCAATTACCGATTACTGAGATAATTGGGAATTTATTTTTTCCCATTAATCATTGGCGAATAATTGATATTATTTTTTGACCAATTATCGATTATTCGGATAATTGAAATTTTTCTTTCTCCATTAACCATTTTCGGGTAATTGAAATTTTGGATTTTAAAATTATCAATTTTCAAAAAATTGATAATATTTACCGAAAATGCGCTTGAAAATGTCATTACTGCCGATCTCTGGTTGAAAGTGACCTATAGATTTTTATTCCAAAAGATAACGCGCGTGAATCATCCCTAAGTGCTCGATTTTCGTATTCTAGTGCAACCCCTCTTCATCCGGAGCGAGCTTTCTACAAACTTTGAGTGCGTTGATCTCAGAACCACATTTTTCAAGTCGGCCAAACTCATAACTCAAACAAATTTCAACCGATTAATTTGAAATGTCAACTGTACATTCAAAATAGCGTTCTCTAAAGAACTACGTAGTATTTTCTTATTATATTCCACAGTTCCTTTTTTATAAATAATTTTCTGACGATTTTCCCCTCGTATTTTATACTTTTTGATTTACAAATATGCAATTTTTACAAAAAACAGCATATCGAAAAAATCCTACGTACTTCTATAGCTATTCTTATGTACCCTAGTGGAAAAAATTAAAGGAACAACAAAATTTCCTAAATTTTTAGTAGTTTTTAACAATGCCGTAACTCGGTGAAAAATGGTCGTATCGAGGTCTGAAAAAAAGAATTTTGAAGCTTAAAGTTTCTAGTTTTCTGATCTTTCAGCAAAAAAAGTTTTGAAGCTACAAGTTACACGCAATTCTGAGAAATACCAAGAAAAAAATATTTAGCAAATTTGCATCACGTTTTTTTCGCTGTAATTTCTGGAAAAAAAATTTCCTGCCAAACCATTATATGGACCGGATAGCTTGTTTATTTTGCTTCAATTTGCTTTTTTTGAGACCTCGCTGCGATCATTTTTCGCTGAGATGTCGGACTTTTAATGAAAAAAAATCTTTTTGTATTTGACCATTGATATCTCAGCAACCAATGATCGCACAGAAATCAGAAGAAGCGTTTCACAAACTTGAGTTAATGCTCTATAAGGAATGACAATAGTTAAAAAAAAAAATCCATCCTTGCCATGAATTTGAAAAAAACAGAAGAAAAAGGGCTATTTATAGGTTTTTAGAAAATCAACGGCCAAATTAAAAATATTGACAAAACGACTAATGTTGAGCGTTTACTTTTACAGCTCAATATACCCACAAACTTCCTGTAAAATTTCAATTCGATCTATCGAACGGTTTTTTTTGTTTCAAGTAATAAAATTTAAAAAAAATTAAAGGATCATGTTCTGCCCCTGAACGTCATAATCATTATTACAGTGGAATAAAATTTTATTTCAAGCTTTTTTCACATTTTTATCGCAAACAGCGTTTAAATGTATGGAAAAAACAATTCTAAGAATTTTGGATTGTTTTTTTTTTACTTTGTCGATTTCTTTTTTTTATTTCCATACATTTAAACGCTGTTTGCAATAAAAATGTGAAAATAGCTCATCATTTTTTTTTCTTTTTAATAATGATTATGAAGTGCTTAGGGGCAATAAACATAATCCTTGAAATTTTTTGATTTTCTTTTTCATAAATTTAAACGCTGTTTGCGATAGAAATAGGAGAAATGCTTGAGGAAAAATTCTTTTTTGCATTTTAATAATGATTATGAAGTGTTAAGAGGCAATAAACATGTTCCTTTAATTTTTTTCAAAATTTTGATTGCTTGAAACAAAAAAACCGTTTGATGGATCAAAATGAAACTTTACAAGGATTTTGTGAGTATATTAAGGGGCTATACCAGTGTGACAAGCATTAGCCTCTCAGCAGGCATTTTTCGAGGAAGAAGAAGATGTATTTCAAGGGCCAGGCATAGAAGATTAGCAATTTTTGTGGTAAATATAATTTTATCTAGCAAAAATCGATAGTTGAAACTTAAGTGCGTTTTCCTCGAAACTACATTTTTCAAAATTGCTGACATCATAACTCGACGAGAAATTGACCGATCGACTTCAAATTGGAACTGAGTATTCTTGAATATATTTACTATACAATGACCTACAATCTTTTTGATTGGTTGAAAATTGTCAATTTGGCATTAAAAAACGGCCATTTTTTAACCCCAAAAAACGACTTTTTTCAGAACTACGCCATTTTGTTAATTTTTCCTATTTTTCAAAAATCGTAGGTCATTGTATAAGAAATACCTTTAACTTTAATAAACTTTTAGAATTTTTTTGTTTCAGCTACTCATTCGGCCGGAATCATGTCAGCAGTTGGGGAACTTTTTTTTGCACCTCCGAAGACAGTACATAACTCCGTTATTTTTCAATATTTTTGTGAAAAAAAATCTTTAAATATAGCTGAAAATATACCTTATTATGTCCAAAAAACTTCAAAACATTCTATCGAATACTTTTTTAAAAAAAAATTTCCGAAAATCGCCTAATTTTCCATGGGTTACACTGGTATAGCCCGTTAAGCTGTGAAAGTCATGCTCAACATTAGTCGATTTGTCAATGTTTTTAATTTGGCCGTTGATTTTCTAAAAAACCATAAATAGCCTTTTGTCTCCTGTTTTTTTTAAATTCTTGGCAAGGATGGAAAAAATTCTTTTTTTCGAAAAACCATCATCAATCCTTGTAGAATATCAACTCAAGTTTATCAAACGCCTCTGCTGATTTCTGTGCGATCATTAGTTGCTGAGATATCAGTGGTCAAACACAAAAGGATTTTTTTTCATTAAAAGTCCGATATCTCAGCGAAAAATGGTCGCAGCGAGGTCTTAAAAAAGCAAATTGGAGCTAAATAAACAAGCCATCCAGTCCATGTAATGGTTCAGCTGAACAAATTTTTTCCCAGAAATTACAGCTAAAAAAAAAGTGATGCAAATTTGCCAAATTTTTTTTTCTTGGTATTTCTCAGAATTTTGTGTAACCTGTAGCTTTGAATTTTTTTGCTAAAAGATCTGAAAACTAGAAACATTAAGCTTTAAAATGCTTTTTTCTAGACCTTGATACAACTATTTTTCACTGAGATATAGCATTGTCAAAAACCATTCAAAATTTGAGAAATTTTGTTGATCCTTCAATTTTTTCCACTAGTGTATAATGGAAAAAACTTTGGTGCCTCGTCGTAACTCAAAAATTATAGTAGTGTTGGTTCGGCCGTCGACGTACCAAAAATAAAGGCGTCATCGGAAAAATGCTCACAGTCGCCATTTTGACATATATGGTCATGAGAATATAATTTTGTATTACCAATTAAATGCATAATAAAACACCTCTTTTCTAAATCTGATTTATTGTATGGTTTCACTGGAAAAAAATCACAAAATATGCGTTTTTTGGTCCGTAGAGTGGCTGAATTACTTCTAAAGCATGATGCAATATTTCTACTTTTAGCACTGTTGCATCTTGCTTCAGATAGTTAAACATGTTGAGCAGACCTCTGTGCCCCACTATTCCATATACAGGATACATGGACAAAAGTAAATGGGGGATCGGAATGGAATGATAATGTAAGTGGAAATAACGCTACTAGAATGCCGCTAATATCGTATAAAGTATCGATTGGGTCCCTTGTCTCTCTAAATTCTCCTGGACGAAAATGTTTTTATATAACGCAACCACGTTTTCCTCGCTTTTTCGCGACTGTTTACTGTAGTGAAACTAGGGTTTGTCGCGACAGTCGAGACGGGTCGTACGCTGAGCAGCACTGAGCAGCACTTTTAATCCCTAGTAGTTTTTCTTTACTCTCCAGTAGAGCGGCACACGCACATTTCTCACCAGCTGATTATATCGTACGCTTTCACTTTTTCCAGTACAGCGATGGGTCGAACGATCGAGAGGTGCTGTCATCAGTCGTGCGTTCACTTTTTCCAGTACAGCGTGAGAAATGCGCATGCACGCACCGCATACGCATTTCTCACGCCGTGACGACGACCGATCGAGAGGTGCTGTCACCACTCGTTTAATCGAGGAATTGTTGTATAGAATGTTTGTGTAGGGGCGGATGAAACATAATCACAATCGTATACAAAACGGATCAAACGAAACGTGACGTGTTTATATCAAAAATTGTTTTTCCGAAGTTAAAGGAAATGAACGTTTAAAAACTCGGTTTGTTTATTCTGGGGGGCTTCGTCCCCCCAACCCCCCAGGGGGGGCTTCGCCCCCTTCACTCCGCCGGGGGCTCCGTCCCCCGGACTTCCCCTCGGGTGCGTGCATCACACGAACGTGCGTCACACCAACGTGTGTCACAGCTTCTCCGCGCAATTTAGTTTTCATAGAATATCGTGTAATAATTATTCAGCTGTTGTGAAGTTCGGAAACGTGGTTTTGTTATATAAAGTATCGTGTGCAACATGGTGGGGAGGACGTTTACTTCCGTCAAAGTCCGACTTCCCTACTTTGTTACACAATATACTATTGCAACGTTTGTAAAACGTTCATAGTTTCCCGTACCGATTTATCGCTACTGGAAGACTTATTCGTGCCTCGTAGCCTTCTCGTACACGAAGAAAAATAAACCACGTCTCCCAGCGCAATGCAGCTGATTATGGGCAGAGCTCGCAGACGTGTCCTCGTCGCTTCTCTCTCGTGCATAATATATAGCCAGCTTTGGGCTATGTAAAAGTGAGAAAGTACGTGCAATTCCGATGTTACCGGTGATGGAAGGTATAAGTTGCATGAGGTCAATGGAAAATTAGGAAGGCGCGAAAAGAAAACGAGAAAAAGCAAGAAATTCGCGATTTATTTCGCTGCAATCGTTCGTATTTTGTTTTTATTTCCGACATAATTAATTTTCATCAATGTCCATGGTTCAACGAAAAAAAATTGAATAAGGAATCCAGTAATCTATTTTACTTCATTTTCACTATGATAGCAGCGGTGAAAAAAAAATGGTTTCAATTTAAAAAAAACATCTTCACCGCCCCGAAATTTAATAACAAAATGGAAATTCTCAGTGTCTTTGCGACGAAAAATTGCTTTTGACTCCGAAGTCGAGACTTTCCAGAATTTTCCATGCTGCGTAGAAAATGGCCTCGAAAGTAACGGAATTCCGAGGCGAAAACTTCGCAAAGTTCCCCGTCAAGCCAATTTGTGCTTGACTTCGGCATTTTGGCGAGTTTCTCGCAACTGAAAATGAGGTACAGTTTGAGTTGCGACTTGGGATGGAAAGAGAAAGCGGCGCATCGCGGAGTTTAATAATGAGTTGGTTTCAGCACTCGATCGGTGAGAGCTCAAGCCTTTGTTAATAAACTCTGAGGAACCTCGGAGTTTCGCTCACGCGGTTTTTCTTAGTAACGACAGCGATGATTTATCTCAATGCCCAAATATTAATTTTTTTGCTCGCTTATGAAGGAAGGTTTGTTTTCACGAAACATTTTTTCGAGATTTTTTTGCTAATGTATTCAAAGTTCCAAACCATCGAGAAATCATATTTAGGAAAAATGTCCGGATGGATGTGTGTCCGTTCAGATGTAAATAACTAATACCTCGAGAACGCTTCGAGATATCGAGCTGAAATTTGGCACACTTATCGAGCTCTTCATTTTGAAAAAATGTTGTTTTAATTCTAACGGGTGTTCAGATTTATCGACGTTTTTCGTTTTTACAAAAATGGCGTAAACGCCTTAACTTCTGCAATTTTAAAGATGTTGCACTCAGGCTTTGTACAGAATTAGTATAGTACTAAGGTTGTTTGGTATTGAATTTGGCAAAAATCGATCGAAGAATTAAATTTTTATGAAATTTTGATAATTTTTTTCTAAGGGGAGACTGACAGCGTCAAAATGCCGATTTTTGAACATCAATATAAATGTTCATGGCATTTGTGGAAATTTCACAGATGGGCTACAATTTGATGTATCAAATGTAGCAACTTTTGACGCTAGTTAGAACCCTTAAGGTGCAGCGGAAATCTCATAAATCAATTTTTGATTTTCACACGCTGCGCGCAGTTCTGACCAAACCGCTTGACGGATCTTATCCTACGACGTCTCATTTTCTTTGTAAAACTTTTGCGGACCGCTTGAGCGCGGCACATTTTTTTTTAGATCCTTATTTTGGAGTTACAGACCACTTTTTGAATCTTTGACCCATTTTTGGTTTTTAGAGCACTGCACACAAAACAATATTGATTATAATAAAAATGTGCCGCGCTCAAGCAGTCCGCAAAAGTGTTACAAAGAAAATGAGACGTCGTAGGATAAGATCCATGAAGCGGTTCGGTCAGGATTGCGCGCAGAGTATTTGAAGATCCAGCTTTCGGGAAACAGCCTCCGAGGTTGAATGTATGGAAAAACGTTTTCTCAGTCCTTCGCTTCACCGATTACTGTACCTGTATAACAAACAATATTTTTCATGGTAATTGCATGCAGACAAAAATTTTTTTAACACGCTTTTCACGGTTCTTTCATATTTGTGTTTTTAATTATTTTTAATATTTACAAATCTTTGTACACCACAAATGCTATACATTTTTTACAATATAACATCCAATCCATTGACAGTTTGGAGATTATATTGTACATATAAGGCACGGAATTCAATTCACTGACTGAAAAGAGTGTAAATAAATATGAAAATCAACTCGATTATTTAGTAAAGATGACGAATACCATTATCTTTACAAATAATTGAATACAATAAACATATGAACTGACGTATTACTAACCACTGTGAAACTGCTCGTGTCGTTTGTCGAGATCGAAAAAGCACTTTCACGTAATTTCACGATCGGTATAGATATTTTATACTACTTTTGAACCAATAAATAAACACTCGATAAAAATAAGTGAATACAATAAAAAAATGATAAACCACGCGCGAACTTTTGTTTTCTGTTAGACTTTCTGATCACTTGCGATAATTTTTTTGATTGGCCCGTAGTCACTTCTTTTAAGCGTTTTGATTGGTCCGCAGAGTTGTAAGCGTGCAATCGCGCGATATTCAAATTTCGATTCAACAGTAGAACAATTATTTTTTTACCAACTCTACAGGAATCTGAATGAATAATCAATTGTATGTGTATATATATATATATATATATATGGAGCATTCCAAGAAAAATCGAGGAGTCATTTCCCTCGAGGAATCAGATTTTTTTTCGCATTGATTCCACTTCAAAAACAGCCTAATTTTTTACAGAATTATTTCATCACTCCTTCAAGTGGCGCAACGACCGTTTGTGTGTAAAAAAGGAATAACTGAAAAAACTCAATTTTTAAAATTCTTCAATTTTTTCCACAGATTCTAAGTTATGAATAAGTAATATCTATCATGATTAGAAAGTGGCATGCGGCTGCCTTATATTTTTTAAAATAATTTTTTTTATTGTTAGTTTCTAAAATAAAATAAAAAAATTAATTCCTAATATTCCTTATAGAAGTAAAAAATAAAATAAAAAAAAACATGTCCTGAAAAATTTTGATATTTTGCATATTTTTCAAAATAAATGAGAATATTTTTTTTCAAAAAAAAATTTTTTTCATTTACTTCGGAAAATATGCAAAATATCGAAATTTTCCAAAACATGTTTTATTTTTGTCGTTTTTTTTCAATTTCATAAGGAATATTAGAATTTTTCATTTTTATTTTAGAAACAAAAAAAAATTATTTTAAAAATTATAAAAAAAATATAAGGCAGCCGCATACCACTTTTTAATCATGATATAGATTACTTATTTATGATCCAGAATCTGTGAAAAAAATGCAGAATTTTGAAAATGGATTTGTCAATTTTCAAAATTCTTTGTTTACAGATTCGCTTATAACTTTGCCATTTTTCAACGTAAGGGTCTATGACTTGGTAAATAAGTGCAAAAGAGTTTGTAAAACGTAAAAAAAAAAAAACCATTTTTTCCCGATTTCACGCTGACAGGACCCCCTTAATAGCGTGAGCCTTCTAACCTGCACGATTTTAAAGATATTGCACTGAAACTTTATGCAGAATTAGTATGGCTATCAAGGTTGTTCGCTATTGAATTTGGCAAAAATTCATTGAGGGATTAAAATTTTATAAAATTTTAAACTGTTTGAAAAATAACCTAAACGCTCTAACTTATGCAATTTTTAAGATATTGTACTGAAACTTTGCACTGAGCTAATATAGCTATCAAGGTTGATCGGTATTCAATGTGGCGAAAATCGATTGAATGATTAAAATTTTATCAAATTCGTTTTTTTTTTTAATAGCGAACTCGTACTTCGGCTATTTGCGAGATATTGTACGGAAATTTTGTACACACTCAAAATAGTTATCGAGGTTGTTCGCTATTGAATTTGGCATAAATCGAATTTAGCAAGAGTAAATTTGAAAGAATTTGGCAAATTCGAACATTGATTACTCATGTTTTCCGATAGTTAACAAAGCGTCTTTGATGAGGAAACCAAATTTGATCGCTATACTTTGTGTGATTACGCTAATGCGCCCGGATAATCTCAAAAAATGCGGTTAAACAATGCAGGTTTGAGGAGAGGGAATTAGCTAAATCACGCAATTTATTCGTTGAATTTTTTATAAAACTAATTATTGGAAGTTTATTTGGAGCGAGGATTTTACATAGGACGGGCGTTGATTTTCCGTGCAATCTTCGCTCTGATATGATCGATAGCTTACAAACGAATGACTTATCTTCAGTCTTTGAATATACAGGGTGTCCCATTTTAATCTCACAGTTGATTTATCTCAAAAAAAAACTGCGATCAATTTATTCCGATCAAAAATTAAGTGCAATAAAACTTTTAGGGTTCAAAGGGGGACGTTAAAAAAAAATTTGGTCCAAATTTTGGTCCAAAATTGAAAATGGCGGCGTTAAGATTGCTAACATGTTTTTTTAAAAATGGAAACATGATTTTTTTTGTTCACTAAACAAATGTTCAGGTCAAAACTAACAACTTTTGTAGGAACAGTTTTTTGATACGGTACATGATACAGGGTGTCCCATTCTAATCTTACAGCTCATTTATCTCGAAACATACAGCTCCGATCAAAAATTGTGTACAATAAAACTTTTAGGGTTCGAAGAGGGATGTTTAAAAAAAATGTTCGTCGGTCCGAAAATCAAAATGGTGGTGTTGAAATAGCCAACACGTTTTTTTTAAAAATAAAGTCATGTTCTTTTTCACCAAAAAATTTTCTAAGTCAAAACAAACAACTTTTATAGGAACATTTTTTTCATACAGTCCATAATAGATCACCATTTTTGAGTATTTTAGGATTATCTAGGATAAGGACGAGGACAAGGAGGTAGTCTTCAATATCCCAAGTGCAAGTGGGCCCGTGTGCGTACGTACATGCATGTGGAATACTCACAAGGATTTATAGGTATCTACGGTTCGTCACTTCAACAGTATTTGTCGACTTCAAACGGCTCGTCGGCGTCGGTATCCTGGATAACATTTAGTGATGCCGGCAAGACGAGACTAGTCTCGGTCTCGTCGAGACTCTCGTCAAGACTCTCGTCAAAATTTTCGATATTTAGCGAAAAAACGAACTTCAAATCTTTTCCAACGCTATTTCATTGCTGTTACTCTTTTTTTTTGTTTCATCTTACTATGTTTCGAAACAAAACGAGAGCCTTGGCGCGATAATTCATTATTTTCAGAAAAAAAAATCAGATAATTCACGTGCTATCTCACGATTATGTAATTCCATTATTCGTCAACTTACTATCAACTTAAAATTTTATACTTGAGCGTTTCGAAGAACGCTGATTACGAATCTGCACCCAAAATTTATAAATTCAAGATGGCGGTCCAAAAATGCAAAAAATCGCTTGATGGGAGCAAAAATTGTCATTTAAGAGTTTTTGGGATCATTAATTATGAATTTGCCCTGCCAATTTAGAAATTTGAGAGGACGAAAAATGCATACAGTCATTGCAAATGCAAAATGTAATAACGTTTGATGACCAAACAACTATTTTGCTTCCTCATAGAGGATGCTTTGTTTTCGTGAAAAAAATGTTGTTCTAGATTTTCATGTTAGTATGGTTAAAATGTCCTAAATCATCGACAAATCTTATTTTCAAAAAATATCTGGATGTATGTGTGTGCCCGCTTCGAAAAATTCGAACAGTTCCCAGCAAACACAGTTTCAGAATAGTTACGAAAATGTTCTGTAACGTACGTTATATTGGATGTAACATTTATGTCACAAGCACCGTAAATGAAGCGGTGCTTGTTCAGAAATTTGTCGTCCCATTAGAACGTTATCGTTACGGAAAATTTACGAATAATATTTATGGCAAATACTCAACACATAGATGTAACTGTTATGTAACAACCTCAGCACAAAGATGTAACACACTCAGCTCATATAGATGTAACACACTCAGCACATTGACGTAACAAACTCATCTCACAGCCATAAAGGTCAACATAACCTCAAAATTTTTTAAACACATTTTTCTCGAAGATTACTTGATAGAATGAAAGCAGAAGAGTGAGGCGGCCTGCGTAATTAATTTGTACAGGTGGCCTCACTATTCTTTTTTCATTCCACTCAGTCGTTTTCGAGAAATACGTGTTAAAAGTTTTAGCTCCATCTCTCTCGATCTCACGAGAGCGGAAAGGCGCGGGGGAAAGATCATTGATGTAACTGTTACGTAACGAAACATTCAGTTTTAATTTCATTTGCAATATATATTTCTTCATAATTTCGATAAAATTGAGTTCTTTTTATTAATCTTTTAATATTTTTGAATATTATATAATATCAGGGAATAAAAAAAAAAAAAAAAAAAAGTCGTTGCCACCTGGGTTTGAACTCCCGACTCCCGAGTTTCATGGTTATATCCAAAAATAGAAGAAATTTTTTTAAAATTAAATTATATTTTTTCAAATTTAACTTATTAGCTGTATTTTTTTTCTGACAAATGCTCCTCAACTCTGCGCGGATCCGAGAACGTTCATTTGCCGATTGTGGGGGATTGATACCTGCCTGAATACTGAACCTTTCTAACGATTTAACGCTGACACGCTACCTACTACGCTATCATCTTCTTAAGAGCCCGTGATATTTATATTGCATTTAAGGTACATGGGTCATTAAAATACATTTTTACTTATTGAACAAATTTTTTATAAGCGATTTGAAGTTGATAAATTATTGACGAATGATCCATATTAAGGGGCCAGTCCACACTGATGGCGAGGATGCGATGGGAGGGGGGGGGGGTGTTATGCCAAAATAGCATCAAAAATCATAGTAGAGATTCATTCCAGCAGGTTTAGAGTCGAGTTCATGAATCTCGTCGCTCATAGACAGTTTTTACGGGGGTTTCTGTCACGACAAATACCCATGTAATTGCGCTCACATAATTACACTTATATATCGTTCACGTTGCTTAATCGATATAACCTCAAAATGATTCAAGACATTTCTGGTAGTATATGTATATATGTATGTATTAAGGACATATAACATTTATGTAACACATAAAACGTATTTGGTACGTAGCCTACACTACGAAGATTATAATATCACCAATGTTCCGTAACTGTTACGAATTTGTTACAAGAAATGTCTTGTAACATTTATGTAACACATTATACGTATTTGCTACGTAGCCCATACTACGAGATTATAATATCACCAATGTTCTATAATTGTTACAGCAATGTTCTATAATTGTTACGGATTTGTTACGAGAAATGTCTTGTAACATTTATGTAACACATCATACGTATTTGCTACGTAGTCCGTACTACGAGATCAGAATGTCATCAATGTTCTATAATTGTTACGGATTTGTTACAAGAAACGTCTCGTAACATTTACGTAACACATTATACGTATTTGCTACGTAGTCCATACTACGAGATTATAATATCACCAATGTTCTATAATTGCTACAGCAATGCTCTGTAATTGTTACGGATTTGTTACAAGAAATGTCTTGTAACATTTATGTAACACATTATACGTATTTGTTACGTAGCCTATACTACGAGATTATAATATCACCAATGCTCTATAATTGTTACAGCTTTGACTCGTAACAATTTTACAGGTTCACAGTATACGTAAATATCTCATAACAGTGACGAGATCTTAACGTATCAATATTACATATTTGTGATGTCTACATTTTTTCGTAATTCCTTCATCTTTCATTGACGTCCTTGCTACATACTGTCATAACGTATTATATATATCTCGTTTACGTCATTATGAAAAAGTTTCGAATTTGTGATGAACATTATATGTCGTATTTATTACATTTCAATTATACGTCAGTGTTTCGTAAATTATCCAAGTGTGTTTGCTGGGTTATATGTCAAGAGCACACTGGAGTAGCGACCCAAAATTTTGCACATAAGCTGACGTGAGCTCCACAGCCTCTTTATTTGCTATGAATTTCGCAAAAATTAATTGCCACCCGAGCGGAAATTTAATTCCGGCTGGGATCAGGGCCACATCAGGCTGGCCTTACAACAACGTCTGGCACTGATCAGGTTACATATCAGGTACACATCAGGCTACATATATCAGGCTACTATCAGGAAATTAACGCTATCATTAGCCATTTTCGGATCAGGCTCCTTATCCGGTTCTGACCGCGCACGGTTCCTAGCCTGATCAGGCCCGCCTTATCCGGTTCTGATCACGCACGGTTCCTATAACCTGATCAGGCGCCTTATCCGTTCCTGATCGCGCACGGTTATACCATCTACAAAGAGCAAGATGATGAAATCAAACTGCAAGGCAGAGTCCTGAGTGTCAAGAGGTCCATTTTTATGTACCCTCGTGATTCGTCAATATTTTGGATGTGGCAGGTAAAAGCTACCCAAAATATTGAAACATATAGCTTGAAATCATTTCATTAAAAAATGGTACGTTTCGATATCGGCCACCCACCTAGACAAAAGCTATATTGCGTATCTCTGATTCATTAATACCATTCTTCTATATTAAATTTCAACAACGTCCTGTTTTAAGAAATTTAAATTTAAGAGACATGAGAAAATTTTGTTTTAATAATAAAACGAACAAATTCGATTATAAATATGTAATAATGCAATAAATAAATGTGATGTACACATTTGAAAAAGTATTTTCAAATTCTTCGTTTCCTTCAATTTGTTTTATGGGTTTGTTTCTAGCTGACTTATATACCTTGCATGAAGAGGTTTTGGCGCTCGTTTGCCATTAAATAAAAAATCAACAGCCCCGATCCGGTAAATGCCAGGCTAACCTTTCTTTGATCTGATATCGCATATATATTATTTAATTTTTTACCGTGTGCGTGGTACTGACTCCTGTTCCGTCCCGGATCAGGGAAATATCAGGCTAGCCACATTATTTGGACCGAAGTTTTTTTGCCGGTCCTTACCACCACCTGATCTGTCCCTGACATGAATAATTTAAGGCTAGCCTGACAAGTTTTATACCGTGTGTATGGTACTGACTCCTGTTCCGTCCCGGATCAGGGAAATATCAGGCTAGCCACATTATTCGGACCAAAGTTTTTTGCCGGTCCTTACCACCACCTGATCTGTCCCTGACATGAATAATTTAAGGCTAGCCTGGCAAGTTTTATACCGTGTGTATGTTACTGGCTCCTGATCCGTCCCGGATCAGGGAAATATCAGGCTAGCCACATTATTCGGACCGAAGTTTTTTTGTCGGTCCTTACCACCACCTGATCTGTCCCTAACATGAATAATTTAAGGCTAGCCTGGCAATGTATGGCATACCAAAATATGATCCGGTTGGGATCTGTGCGTGATCAGGCTATCCTGATCAGGCTATCCTTACTGATGCCTGATCCGGCCCTTATCCGTCATTAGGCTAGCCGGATCAAATTTCTGCTCGGGCATGTGCGAACTTTATGCGACTTCAAAAAAAAAAAAAAAATGCGTGGTTGCTCCAGCGTCCGCAAATTTTGCGATATCAGCTTTAAAAAAAACTCATACCGATAGTTTGAGGGATACAGATTGTTGGTATTGAATTCCGCAAAAACCGCTCAAGAGGTTCGTGATTTATAAAATTTGAAATTTTTCGCAAAAAGCGCGTGATCGTTCTAGCTTGCACATATGTCGTGATATCAGGCTCGAAATTTCTATACAGATAGTTTAATGAAAGAACTTACTACGCAAATTTTATGCAATCTGGAAATTTTAAAAAAAAGCTTGATAAAAAATTTGACGATCCAAAGCTACAATTCTATTACTTCGATAACCAGAGATAATAAAAAATCTTGCTAATTGTAAATTTGCACATCGCTTTCGCAGTATTTTTTCGTATTTACAATGTTTCCTCTATGAGGAAGCCAAAACAAAAGAAGAGGATTTGTAAATGAGAGAAAATAATGAGGAAGCGATGTGTAAATTTACGATTTGCAAGTTTTTTCTTTTTTGGTACGTCATATTGTATTCGCCATCTTGAATTTCTGAAGTTTCAGTGAAAATTTGCAACCAGCGACCCCAACAACTCTAGTATAGCAACTTTCCCTTAGACCAAGCAACTTTTTGCAATTTTGGTCCACCATATTGGATCCACTACCTTCAAATTCTAAATTTTGGGAACAGATTCGTAATCAGCGACCCTCAAAATCTTTAAGTATAAAATTTGAAGTCGATAGTAAGTCGACGAACAACGGGATTACGTAATCATGAGATAGCAGCACATTATTTCCATGTTTTTTCAGAAACTAACGAATAATTGCTCTGGTTTTGTTTCGTTACATGACAAGATGAAAATAAAAAAAGAGTAACAACAATGAAATAACGTTGAAAATAATTAGACTTGTTTTTTTGAAAACTCGAAAATTTCGACGAGAGTCTTGACGAGAGTCTCGACGAGACTTCGGAAGTCTTTGAATAAAATGTGTAAGAAATTAACAAAAATTGCCTAGTTATGTAGCTAGACGACCAGGAATTGGAACTAAAAGCCCATATTTGACATTTACTAAGAAAATATGGGCTTTTGGTTCCAATTGCTGGTCATCTAGCTACATAACTGGGCATTTCTTGTTAATTTTTTACCAATTTTTTACAAAATTGATCAATTTCCGTTCAAGTATTTGAAAAAATCTCAACAAATATGTCCAATTCTCACAAAATGTGAGCAGACAGTTCCACCAGGGATGTACAGGATATTCCAAGTTAAACTGAACCAACGCCTTACCTTCGTCCTTTCGCCTGTGGTTCCTAATTTTTTTTACGATTTCGCCGAGGCCCATAATAACCACGAATTTTGTCTAGATTTATTCAGCCGTTTGTTTCGAAACAGTTTATTTTTCCCAAAAGCAAAACTGATTTTTCTAATCTCAATCTTATAAACGATGGCTGGGGGGCCTTTTGGCCTTATCAGCTGTTAAGCTCAAACCATTTTTTGTGACTTCCAAAAACCGAAAACGCTGGAGTTAGAAAGTTTGAAAAAAATCGCTCAGAACCTACAATTTGAGGTTTCTAAACCTATCAGAAAAAAGCAGAGATTGTAAGAAATCTACACTTCATCTATTCTGGCTCTCGGCTCATAAATTCTGATATAAAGTTGGGATTTTTGAGATTTGTTATTCAGATTTGTAGACTCTGGCATTTTTTGAAGATTAAAAAAATTATTTAGAAAAACCAACCGATGGAGAAAATAATATTTGAATCATGACTGTTGAATGATGAAAATAGATACGGGTGATTACGACTCCTGATCTGTGAGTTTTGATACCAAATTTCATGATTTTGAGATTTTTCAGATTTCTCGCATTTTTTATTTTGGGAATAAAAATTATTGAATAAAACAGGGTAGTTGGAAAAATTATTTGAAAAAATTACACGTGTTTTAAGCCTCGGTGAAAACGTTAAGAAAATTATAGAGTGAGCCGAGCCGAGCCGAGAAGCTAAACGTGAAATGCCCGTTAAGTTAACTTGGAATAGCCAATACCTATATTATAGCGAGAGAACCAACGGAATACGGTTAGGTAACACGTGACACACATTCGCTAGCAAAAGAGAGCTATTCTCCTAGAAACGTACGAGTATACTCGAGCTCAGGGGTCGTCGACCTGCAGTCCCCTCCCACTTTATTTCCCATATGACACTTCCTTACCCCCTCCATTTTGTCGACTGCAGCGCGCTCCACTTCTCGGCTGCTCGCTCAATCGTTTTATAATAATCTAAAAATGGAAGAAAAAAAAATCATGTGACAAAATTTTTCATAGCTTTTTTCCCCTTTTTTAAAAAATCATGTTTTCACAATTTTGCAACCCGCAAGAATTATAAATCCTTCGTCCTTTTTCGAGATGCGATTCTCTATTCTTAATTTGATTGAACTTAATTGAGATTTTTCAATCCAGATTATGTTAAATTCATTTTGGAGTTATGCCTACTTAGAAATCAAGGAAATTCCATTATTTTTGACGTTTAAAAAAATATTTATTGAAACTCACAAATATAGAAAAGATGGTATTTTGAATTCCAAAATATCACTCCTTTCTTAGTTTTTCTACATTTTTAGCTTTTTGTTATCTTTTACTTTTTATATCCTTTACTTTTCAGAAATAAAATAAAAACAAAATTAACAATCAAAATAAAATCTCCTGATTTTCCTCTTCGCACAATAATCAAGCGAATTTTGATTTAAATAAATAATCCTTTGACCGTCCTCTGCTTAAAAAAAAAAAATAATAAGCACGTTAATTTTGGGTTCGATGAATGGTCCAGTTTTTGAGAAGTCTCGACCACTATAAACGTTTGGTAAAAAAAGTTTCGAGGTAGTTGCATTTAAGGTTCAAGTCTGTGTCTTTCGCAATTTCAACTAATTTTTTTTAACTAACATAACTTTCGAATGATGTCTTCGATTGTTTTGTAATTTTCCGAAGATGTTCTTCAAATGATGAACTAGATGGAAAGAAAATTTATTTCTTTGATCTACTAATGAGGCATAATTCCTTAATTCCGACATGAGGAATTTTTTTCCAGTTGGATACTTCGCTATTCCTAGGGGTTGTAATGTTGAACTTTGTCTTGGCTGTGGAATTGATTGGCAGAGGTGGAAAGCAGTGGCCGACGGTCGATGCACTTGGCTACGCGGCAACACAACTACAAGCCACGTTAGACTCACAAAATCAAGAGCTTTACCGTCGCCCTTACCTTATTTTTGCTCTACTATAGTGGGCGAAAGAACCCAACGAATCGAGCTAATATGCTTTCACGAGTGTAAACCTCCTGCTCCCTCGTCCCGGTTGGCACGTATTGATGCATACGCGAGTTTAATCAATTTCGCTGACGATTATGACTCCGTCGTTTATGTATACGGTACGTATTCACGTTCGACATGTATATACAGTTGTAAAATGGACAGCACCGTCCTTTTTTGCCCATAGAGCTATCGCTCGAGAGTTACGAACTGAATTCTTTTTTCTGAAAATTAAGGTACTAGTCTACTTTAGAAGGCCAAAAAAGCTGTTTTTACAACATTTTTTTATCCTTCGAAATCACAAAAAAAAAAAAATTTATTTGTTATCTTGATTCTTTGAATAATTTATAGAAGGTCGAGTCTTCGAAAATGTCTTGTCCCATGGCCGACAGTTAATCTCAGGATTGGTAAGTCTGAAAAAAAAAATAGAGAAGCATTTTAAAGAGGAAGAATTACACAACAATTTACCACAACTATTGATGAAAAATCAATTTAAAAAATCGTGCAATATAGAAATTTACACATAGCTTCCTCGTTTTTTTCTCCCGTTCGTCAAGCCGCCTTTATGAGGATTTCCTTGACCACCTTTATGACATGTATGTCTATTATCATGGCTTCCTCATAAAGGAAGCTTAACGAACGACGGATACAAATGAAGAAGCTATGTGCAAATTTCTAATTTACACGATTTTTTAGCAATTCTGTTCAATTACATTATCAATTGTTTTTGTCGTCCAGTGTATTGGTGCTAGAGAAGTGAACTCGATAGCTCCTAAATTAGGAAACTTAGTGTTGACAAGTATTTTTCGAAAATTTCAAAAAAATTTTGCGAACGCACATCTTGAGCGTTTTTCACAAAATTCAACCCTAACCATTCTTATCATCTAGTGTATTCGTGCAAAAAGTAACAAAATTTTGATGGAAATTTCAAAAAAAAATTTTAACCGAACCCCTCGGGCGGTTTTTATGAAATTCGGTATTATTTTTCATTGTCATTGAGTGTATCGTCACAAAAAAAATCAGCTCGATAAATGCAAAATTATAAAAGTTAGAGAACTTACAAATTTTTTGCAAAAAATTTTTTTTTTTTTTTTAATCGAACCTCTTGAGCGATCTTTCCCAAATTCAATCCCAACCGTCCTTATTATGAAGTGTATCTGCACATAAAATTTCAGGGTGGTAATTGCAAAATTACGAAAGTTAGACGACTAACAAGCAATTTACAGAAAATACGAAATCCAGACAAATAGACAATTATTTTGCAATTCCAAAAAAAATTGCACTTAGGACAGGGACATACGTAGTCTACTTATATAACAAATTTTGAGTCGATCGGCCAAAGCGTTCTCCAGACATATTCATTTTAAGGAAAGCACAAAGCGTACACACACACACACACATACACACTTAAACACACACACACACACACACACACACACACACACACACACACACACACACACACACACACACACACACATACGTCCAGACATTTTTTCTAAATGTGATTTCTCGACATTTTGGGACATTTTGAACATACTGACATGAAAATTGCGAAAAAATTTTTTTTCGCGAAAACAAAGCTTCCTTTATGAGGAAACAAAAAACAATGGCGGATGTTTGTGTAAGTTTGGTACGTTTTCTCGTATAAAATATACCTTTATTTCATGAGCAAATAAAAAGATAAAAACATAAAGACCAATATCAAGCTCATTTCAGAGCGCTGGCATTCCGCAATAATCCAATTTCAAATAATTTCTTCACTATGCAAATTCATATATTTCATGACGAGCAAATTATAGATATCCATAGATTATATGTATATGTCATGTGAATAGCGATTCGTTTCTCTTGACACGCTCACACAAATAACATTCAAACAACCACCGCACACAAACATAAAAATATATATATATATATTGTTTCCGCAAATGTCTTTTCATAATTTTCGTTTCAACAATTGTATAAAGAATTCTTTCTACTCATCCTCTCAATACGGTGAGACCGAAGGCTTCGATGTCGATCGGTGGCTCCTTTCCCCCTGGGGTTGGATATCTTCACTCTGCACAATCCAGGATGGTAAAAAGAATGATATTCCTGCTCTCGCGCTTCGGATGGCCAATTCCGAAAAGCCGACGAGGCAAGATTGAGCGTCCAAATGATAATGGTAATAATGTCCACGTCGAAGATGGAATTTTCCTCAACGTGTGAACTCGACGATGTCCCAGGGAGAAAGAAGCCGAGGAATTGCCAAATCGAGTGAGGTGCCGGCTCTTCCCCCACCTCCGATTAATCGCAATATCCCCCAAATTTCTTACACTCACACAATTTTACAATCCGCGCGAAATTTTACACGAGGTACTCCTCACATTTGTAATAAATTGCGAAAAATTGAATTTTTCATTTTCATTTCAAACATCGGTCATTTTTTTGAAAATCCATTTTTCATCAACGGTGATAAATTGTTGTGTAACAAACCTTTCTCTTTAAAATGCTTTCAGACTTGCCAATCCTGAGATTAACTATTGGCCATGGGTCGAAAATGCTCTGACAAAACGCCACTGGGTACCGCTATGACAGATTTTCTTACGGCACGCCGTAAAAAACTCGAGTACACCGTGAATTTGCAATATTTTTAAATAGAAAAAATTAAAAACATTCTTGAAAGTCTATATTTTTTACTCGGAAAACCTCGTTCTGATCATTCCAATATTTTCCCTCGAAAAAATGGTTGAAAATTACCTTTTGCTTCCTCATAAAGGAAGCTTTGTTTTCGCGAAAAAATTTTTTTTCGCAATTTTCATGTCAGTATGTTCAAAATGTCCCAAAACGTCGAGAAATCACATTTAGAAAAAATGTCCGGGCGTATGTATGTGTGTTTGTGTGTGTGCGTGTGTGTGTGTGTGTGTGTGTGTTTATGTGTGTATGTATGTGTGTACGCTTTGTGCTTTCCTTAAAATGAATATGTCTGGAGAACGCTTTGGCCGATCGACTCGAAATTTCGTATATAAGTAGACTACGTATGTCCCTGTTCTAAGTGCAATTTTTTTTGAAATTGCAAAATAATTGTCTATTTGGCTGGATTTCGTATTTTCTGTAAATTGCTTGTTAGTCGTCTAACTTTCGTAATTTTGCAATTACCACCCTGAAATTTTATGTGCAGATACACTTTATAATAAGGACAGTTGGGATTGAATTTGGGAAAAATCGCTCAAGAGGTTCGATTTCAAAAAAAAAAATTAATTTTTTGCGAAAAATTTGTAAGTTTTCTAACTCTTGTAATTTTGCATTTATCGAGCTGATTTTTTCGTGACGATACACTCAATGACAATGAAAAATAATACTGAATTTTATTAAAATCGCCCGAGGGGTTCGATTAAAAATTTTTTTTTAAATTTCCATCAAAATTTTGTTAACGCTCCAACATCCGCATTTTTAGAAGTATCGAGCTAAAACTTTTTGCACGAATACACTAGATGATAAGAATGGTTAGGGTTGAATTTGGTGAAAAATGCTCAAGATGTTCGTTCGCAAATTTTTTTTGAAATTTTCGAAAAATACTTGTTAACACTAAGTTTCCTAATTTAGCAGCTATCGAGTTCACTTCTCTAGCACCAATACACTGGACGACAAAAACAATCGATAATGTAATTGAACAGAATTGCTAAAAAATCGTGCAAAATAGAAATTTGCACATAGCTTCTTCATTTGTTTCCGTCGTTCGTTAAGCTTCCTTTATGAGGAAGCCATGATAATAAACATACATGTCATAAAGGTGGTCAAGGAGATCCTCATAAAGGAGGGTTGACGAACGACGGAAAAAAATGAGGAAGCTATGTGCAAATTTCCAATTTGCACGATTTTTTTCCCTTTTCCAGGTGTATATTCCCCCTTAAGCTTAGAATTTTCGCAATTTTTCTCTCGCTTGTTTCCTGTTTTTCTATTTCTCTCTCTTTATTGGTCTCAATTTCATGTACCATTGGAGTATGATATTAATTAGTGGGCTACGATTTTATTAGCCGATTACCGATGATTGAGTATCTTGCCAGGAATTTCGTATGTTTGTCGAGTATAATGTAACTGGGGAAAAGGTTTCGATCCACCTGGAGTTTCCAGTTCTACCCTATTTGCCTCGGCGCTGGAAAGCAGTGCACATCTAACTAATCACTTGAGTGCTCCCTGAGTTCTCGTCTCTGTACAGGACACATCTACATCGAGATATTGCAGGGGCTGCCCCGAGTCAAGTCAAGAAATGTTTTACCCTAAATCTCTCGTAGGCAGCGTGGTTTTTATTTTCTTTTTAAAACTGTTTACTGAAGCCAAAAAGCGCTCCCATACTTCAGAACATTCTTTTTACAGCCTTTATTTTACTTTATTTTTTTCATCAAAATTAATCGCCCCCAAATTTAATGATATTTGAATTTATAAATAAATATAAAAATTTATAAATTTTTACATATTATCAACAGGAAGTCATTTCATGTTTTTTTATACGTTCCGGTCGGAAATAAATTGTGGAAAATAAAAAAATAATAACGTAGGTTCGACCGGCCCCAGTCCTAAAATATCTAAATATTCATGATATGACATTGTAACGTCCGGAGACGTTAAGATAATCGAGCCTAAGCGTCGAGCGGCTAACGCTTTACTCTGTTGACTATTTATCGCGACAAAAGTAACAACAAATAATCGGTAGTGGGAACGTACACTGAAAGATCTCCGGAGACCTTGTTTTATCAACTGGTTATTAAATTTAGATTCACTTGTTCGTTTCGGAGTTCCTTTTCACACCCAGGATTATGCCTTTTGAATTGGGTTGTCGTTGATTGAAGTTAACACTTGATTTGTATTAACACTTGATTATTTATTTCAACGTCGATGCGTTAAATTATTATTCCAAATTACACACGGTTTACAATTTCGAGAATACGATTTTGAATAATGAGTCGACGCGGTAACACTCTTCGCGGACAATTTCGAACACAAACTTTTAATATTAAATAATGATAATAAAAGATTCGCTCACGACGACATCAATTCCGAGGCTAGATACGCGATCGCGGACACACTAGGATAGTCCTACTCCTCACCCTCTCGCGAAGGTTCGGAGCGTGACGACTCAACGCCATCGAAGACTAAACGAAGACTAAACTTGAATTTGTCGCTGCGCAAGAGTTTTTAAAGGGTCTGTTTGCTCAGCGGGAGATGAATTTTACAAATTTGGGTACACGGATTTTCCTACGTTTCTATTGGTGAATACAGTTGTTTTCCGCGTTGGTCTAGTTTCGAGACCCACGGGATGAAAAATCTTAATCGAGTAGATTCTTTTCTAGTACAGCTGACTATTTATAAACATATTTTTAGTTTTCTCTCTTACTGAGGTAACACGTGCATTCCCCTGCTGAGTTTCTATTTTCATGTGGGAATTGGGAAAAACAAGGTTTCTTCGTGAAGGAAGGGCATATGAGGAATAGGAGGTTTCGGGAGTGTCGTTGTTTTGGAACTAAAGGTTTGGAAAAACGCTGTTCTCTGTAGTACTTGTTTCCCAGAGCATGCGGGAGAGGCTATAAACTGTGATTTTTACAACCTGTCATCCAAACAAGATCGGTCCACTTGGCGGTTTCTTTTAATATTTGGAGCTCTTTTCGGAAAGGGCCTATACTAGTACACAGAGACGAGCGCGAGGGTATATGTATACGTGGAGTGGATGCGTGTGTCTATGCTCGCCTATATACTTGCGAGTAGGCCGGTAGGGATGCTCTGGTCTCGGTGACACTTGTGTGCGCACTGGTTTGACGATTTTACGACTTTTCTCCATGCTGAGATATTTGAGCAGCTTGGGATCTGATATGCACGTGTTTCCGTGAGATATTTTGGATATTCCGAGTTAATCGCACTACGTGTGGGAAAGCGACTAGAATTGTTAGCTATTTTGCTTTTACGAAATGCGTCGTCATGAGCTGGTTTTTCCCTAACTATATTAAGACGGTGGCGAAGGGTCTGAATTTAAACAAAACAAGAAAAATTGAAAATACGTCATACGTGACAACATCTTAAAAAGATTTGCATGACTTTAATGGAGGAATCAGGATTATGATGCTGAAGGAAGTATTTTTTGTTTTTTTCCCGTGGCTCCGATAAACGAATTTTTTTGAATCGTCTCGGTAGTTTTTATTACATATTTCGACATTGCTAAATAATTTTTGAATACGAGAATATTGATTTTTTATATTCAAAATTCTGCACCCATTTCGAAAATGGCAACGTCTCGAATTTCTTTTAAAAACAATGAAACCAAAGAATTCCTCAATTTTTATACAATTACCTTTTATAGGAAATTAAGGTGTTCATTTGAGAAACTCAATTTTACGACTTTTTAAAACAATAAAGATGACAGTTTTACGCTAAAAAACAAAATTTGTTTACAGTCTGTTGATTTATTTCATTTATAGAATTTATAAAATTCTTTAGGTTCACATAACACTGAAAAAACCTTACTGTCACAGTCGCCATATTCTTGTGCGCTTCCGCATATTTTATCGCCACGGTCTCCCATATAGCTGTACAGTGCGCCGAGCCATTTTGTATAGGCCCACGAGCTATAAGCTATATTTCAGTGTGCTGGCGGTGGGCCCTCGCCATACACGCACGGTGGTTATACAGCATAGCCACGGTGGATATGCAATATATGCGAATGGAGAGCATATTCTGGTATCTTAGTCAACCGCAGATGTATGCCGGATAACCACCGTATGAGACCCATCATATACATTTATAACCTAAATATTCAATTCAATCACGCGAGAATATTTAGGTTATAAAATACATAAGGTTATTAGATTCATTTATAACCTAAATATTCAATTTTATCACGCGAGAATATTGAGGTTATAAATTACATTAGGTTATAAAATACATTTATAATCTATAAATATTGAGTTCAATCACCCGAGAATAGTTTATAAGGATGGATAATTGAAAAATATAAAAATATTTTCTAATTATTAATCCTTATCGATTATTCTCGCGTGATTGAATTAAATATAATTTAGGTTATAAATGTGTCTCATGTCAAATTTGAATATAATAAAATGCATATGTTTATGTCATGTATCTATGGCTGCGTTCGTCTTGGACGCTGAAGCGCTACATTTTGTAGCATTTTTTATGCCGATGTATATCTATAGATTCGTGCTGAAAGCGCGTAAGCGTTCAAGGTACGATGGAATTCAGAGGTCGTCAGACTCGGCAGTTGAATGCGCGTGTTCACTGGTATAGCCATGGCAGCAGTATAAAGAAACGCTGCCGTACCAATGTTAATAGCTTGCCACGGCATTATCATTGTAGCGTTACTGTGAAGTATGATACATGGCCTTCGTGGCAGTATGTATAGGTCGATTGGCGGAAACAGGCGGATAACCGACAGCTATGCAAAATAACGTTACTGACGCAGTAAGCTTTTTTCAGTGAAGAGGTAATTACGTGAAGATTGAGAAATTCTTTGGTTTTTTGTTCCAGTCGAAACGTATCAACGCTACTTTATACATCGATGAACATCTTCAGCGTCGAAGCGTTCTAGACATTCCAAAATATGAAGAAAAAAAAAACGAAAATAATAATTCTCGTATAAACAAAATTATTTTGTAACGTTGAAATATATAATAAAACACCCTCAAAGTTTAGCAAGGATCTACTTAATTGGGTAGAAGATAACAAATGGGCAAAATTATACTTTTTGCAGCGTTCTAGTAGTCTCTCGATTTGGGTAACAAACCTCCCGGCGTGTTACCGAAATCGGGAGTCCAGGGTAATTAATTAAAGGGGAACGCTACTGTGACAGGGCTAAAAATAGCCGATTTTCGGGAATTTTTTGTTGTAAGTGGACATGATTATTTGAGGATCAGACAAAAAGCAATTTATTAAGTATATATTAAACTATGTTCATACAAGTTTGTATTGAAAAATATAAAAAATGAACAATGTTATTGATGAACATAATGACATAACAAAAAAATTACTCCTCCTGCTGACCGCGGTACACCAATGAAAAATCATCTGAAATCAAAAACCCAAAAATTTGTTGAATTTACACAACAGTGACTATCGTTAAGTGTAGCCATTTTTTTAAATAATTTTTTTCACGAAATGACGCTGTTTTGACTTTTTTCCTTTTTTGACCGAATTTTTTATGTTTAAGATGTCTTAAAAAATAGTATTTTTCAAAATTTTGAAAATCGGCTGCGCACAAGCTTAGTATATCATGCGGGAAATAAGCCTACCAGAAACATATTCGAGAAAATAAATTGAAACGTGTTTATTAATTCATCTCTCGTATATTTATTCAGAAACTACCTTGAAAATGATATATGTTATGTAAAATTTTTTCAGCTTATCGAAACAAACATGGAAAAACATTTCAAAATCTGGTCAATGCCTAAAGGACAGCTTTTTAAATGTGAAACTAAATTTTGAGAGCTTTTAACAGGCATTATTGGAAAAGCAATATCTTTTTTGAGAGCTGAGACTTTTTTACTCAAAAATCGTATTGAAAAAAAAATTATTGTGATCGAAGATTGCAAAAATAAAATGAATAAAATCAATTTTTGTGCATTCATTCATTTCTCGTATGTTTGTGGAGACCTCATCGTGAAAAAGACATAATCCATGTAAAATTGTCTCAGCTGTTCGAAAAAAATATACAAAAAATTTTAAAATTTGGGCAACGGCAAAAAAAAGCTTTTTAGATTTAAAGGTCAATTTTAAGAGCTTTCCAAGGGCATAAACAGAAAAAAACATATTTTTTTTTTGAAGCTGAGACTTTTTCACACAACAAATATATTTTTTGAATTTTTTTGTATTATGGTGTTAGATAGCAAGAGTAGTGTAAATGGGCCGGTTCTGACTCAAGATCCCTACCCAGACATTAACCGACCTTTTTTTAGCCCGCGATTCGAGCCACTTAGCCGAGACACAAACCACTTAGCCGAGACACAAACCGTTGCGCGTCGTGGGTGGGTGGCTTACGGGTGGCCAGTGGGTGGTGGGTGGGCGGCTCAGGGGGGGGGGGGGATTTTTTCGTCCGCACATCTTGTGTGTATATACGCATGCGTGTGCATGTGTGTGTGTGTGTGTGTGTATGTTGCGCACAGGGGGTGGTGGGTGGAAGGGGGTGGTGGGTGGAAGTGGGGTGGTGGGTGGAAGGGGGGGGGGTTTGGGATTTTTTCCGTTAGCATGTGTTGCGTGTATGTGCGTGCATGTGCGTGTGTGCGAGGGAGGGGGGGAGTCTTGGGATTTTCGATTAGATGCCCATGATTTTTTGAAAAAAGCGTTTGATGACGACGTCGTCGATGGCGTTGACCCGCACGCTCTCTCTCACTCTCTCTCTCTCTCTCTCTCTCTCTCTCTCTCTCTCTCTCTCTCTCTCTCTCTCTCTCTCTCTCTCGTTCGCTCGCGCTTTCACGCGCAGAGTGTCAAGTGTCAAATTTATGATGTATACAAATGTATACAAACATGGTCCAACTTTTTTCGTCGCAACGCATATTATCGACACATAGCTGCATAGACGATCATCGCAATTCACAATTTTCGAGTTTTTTCAAGCTATTCTTCGGCAACGTTATTTCTCTCTCTCTCTCTTTCTCTTTATCTCTCTGTCCTCTCTTTCACTCGTTCTCCGTATCTCGTACGTCAGTGTATTCTAAGCTATGAGATTGCTAATGATTTAGACTTTTTGTAGTTCAAGCATGATTTTTGGGGAAAATGCGAAATCAAATATTTTTGGTGAAAGGCCCATTGATATTCACTATTTTATTTGTTATCAATATCCCTAGTTTTATTATGATAGAATGATATCTAGATATTTCAAAGCTATGATGATTTCATTATCTCAGCAAAAATTTCTATCGTGTTCTGCCCGCGGGTCCACTAATATTAGTGGTATATATAAATTCTATGGTTGATATAAAAATTAGGAAAACTTTTTTTTCATGAAGCAATTGGATTTTTAGAAAATTTATTATTTTTTCTCACCAAAAGTCACTAAGCATATTAATGTAATTTTTTTCTTATCTTCTGCGAATAATATAGAAGTTTCATTTGAAATTAAAATCACGAACAATACAATTTTTGTTTATACTGTCCATCCAAGTTTTTTAGAATAATTTTTATAACTTCACGTAAGACTCCTACGCGAGCCATAGAGGATGAGAAAGCATAAGTTATCATCACTTGCAAGGGCCCTCGTTCAGAAAAAAATATATATATATTGTATTATTCAGAAAAATCTTGGATGTCTTAGCTTATTTTCATGAAATTTTAATGTCGTCGGCACATTATGAGAAAAATCAATTATATTTATATCTTTGGGTCTATGGTCAGAAACAAATATTAAAATTTCTCAAAAGTGCGAATTGTCATAATTTTAAGGAGGGTTACTTTTCTCAAATATGAATACATTTTTATGTAATTATAATAACAATAACAATTTCCAAGAACCATGGGCTTACAGATAGGAAAATCAAAATTTTCGTAACGTTGAAACATCCGAATGAATAACAACATTTTAACTAACAATTTTTGTTCCGCAAAATCCGTAGATCACATGGAAATCCGTGAAAAATATATATCTCGACGGAGCCAGCCCACTTATTCGATTTCTTTTTAAAGCTTTTTAAATAACTGCTTATAGCTTTGCATAAAATTTATGTTACATCCACAGAATATGAGCAAAGTAAGTAATCCCCACATGGACAACTCGAGATAAATATAAAATTAAAACAAAAATCACGGTTATTGTGAGTATGAAAGATCTGATTTTTTCATGATATTGGGAACCTAAGGAGAAGTATGACTTAATTCTGACGTCAGCAATATGGCGACGTAAGTAAATAGCTCGCTCGCGACTCGCATGTGACAGCGTGGTGTAGGGAGAGAGAGAGAGAGAGAGATTTGTCGTCGATTATTCTCAGCTCATTACAGATTATGCTACTCACTACCGGACGCAAATGCAGTAAACGAGTAAAGCAACTTTTGACCCTAACCTAAAAAAAACCACATTCTGCATCCAAACTCCGAACTCTATATCTATATTATTGTTACGTGGACAATCTCAACAATTTTCAGAATTGATCCTAACAAACCTCGACCTTTCGCATGGTCGACGCTTCCTACTTAGTCAGTTCTTAGGTTTCGCCACCAGATGAATCTAACTTTGGATCCCCGATACATTATCCGGCATCTCCGTGTCAATCCTTCTCGCAGCATTTGCATATCATCTACAGATTGCGAAAATCATTAATATTAATGAAGGGCTCTCGATCGAAAAATATTTGCTTTCTACTTTTCTTCAAAATCGGAATAAAAACATCCGAAATAATTTCAATTTTTATTGTAGTTAATGTTAACTTTAAGTTGCATCATGATAAAACTTTTTATGAATTTTCATATATAATTGGCAGATTATGAAAAATAAGACATCAATATCGGAGAGTTCTCGTTCGGAAAAATATTTCAATTAGTCCCGAAAAGAATTGGCCTTGAGTCTAATCATCGCCAGTATCATAAAACTGAACTATTATTTACATATGGTTTTTTCCGGTGATATAACATCAAGAGGGGATCACTCTCCCGCTTTTTGGTGCAAGGGCTTTAATCGCAAAGGTGACATTTCACAGCTACACGAGCTGAAGTGAAATTTATGAAAACCGACATATGTGAAGTTTGCAATTCTTGACATTTTAAAAATCACCCCTTTTTATGACTTTCGTTATAATTACCCTGAAAAGAAAAAATTTTGATATAGTAAAATAACTTTACACCGATACCGGCAGTCTGAGTATCACATTAGGACCCCTCCTCGATATATAGAGCTACGATAGGGACGATTTGCCTCGATTTGATACGTCGGATTATGCACCCGACAATCGCTATGGCATACAATAAGCTAATAAATAAAAATGAATGAATAAAAATTATATAAATATAAGGGTTCACGAAGGATAAGAATAACGGAAAGATAATGGAGGAATTGACGGGTTTGAGAGCCAAACTATACACCCCCGCCAAGTATATATATATCATAAATTTTTTAAATAATTTTTATATGTTCTGATAATCATTTTTATACATTGCATTTTCATACATTGCATTTAAAAATAAAATAAAAATATTTAGAAATCTATAAATTTTAGAAAATAAGAAAAAAATGTGTGTGTGTGTGTGAAAACGTATGTCTGTGGATGTGTTTATACTCCTCATTTAGATTCCTCGACGAAGGGCTTTGAAGAGAGTGCACCCCTAGCTGCACTGCAAACCTCAATGCATCAGGGAGAGAGAGAGAGAGAGAATCGTTGTCAAATTTTCAGCATACATTTTTATACATACATTTTTTTCATCAACGGTATACGATAATGGACGCGAAAAAGTGCAAAAGAACTTTGACAATTATGAGAAAAGGATATTCCACGCACAAGGATAAACCTCCTTCACACGTTGAAGTGCAAAAGTGTATAGCGTTCAGTGATCGCAATGTGGCGCTATTGCGTAAAAGTTTGCGAGCGTCTAATTTGAATGTTGGCGAAAAATTGAGCATTCAATCAACGATTGCCGCTTTAATATCGCTCGCGGAAAAATTGAAGAAGCGTGGTTCGGGAGTGTCTGTGCCTGGAGTGGAATGGGGGAAAATGGATTCGGCATTCCAATCCAGAATAACCACAGGGCTGGTAATCAATATATCGCATAAAGATCTTGGACCTTTTTTGGATGATGCGGTAAAACTTATCGATGAGCGGCTAACCGAGTCATTACACATTCACGGAAATTTAAAATGTAATGTTACGCTAGTTTGCATATTTCGTATCGTGAAAAGTGCCAATATCGCCGAGGAGGAAAAAGCGTTTCAGACTGCAAACGCAGTAATATTACCAACAACAAACATCGTGGAGTGGCTCGACAATCATGTAAAAACAACCTTGCTGGCAAAAGTTGAAGACTTTGAGGAGAACGAATCTGGTTGGACGCTTCGTGAAGTTTTACATTTGCAAGTGAACATTAATCGATACCAACCATTGCGAGGGGGTGTCTCAACGTTTGTGCGTCTTCCTGACGATGTGCGAGATAAACATGCAGTGGTGAACATTGAGAACAATGCTCCGTATTGTTTTTTATGGTCAGTTACGGCTGCTCTTTCGCCACTACCCTCGATGAATAGAAATCGAACAAATTCATATCCGCATTTCAGTGAAGTGGTGAATTACGCGGGACTCGATTTTCCCATGAGCATTCGAGATGTTGGAAAATTTGAGAAAATGAATGATCTGGCTATAAACATTTATGGCATAGAAAAGGGACAAAATGAGCGTAGTGAAATAGTGCCGGTACATATAAGTTCAAACCAATCGCAAAGACCGACAATTCATTTGCTCATTGTGGAATGTGAGGACGAGGACGACGACGACGACGACGACGACGCCGATGACGATGAATTTCAACTGCGCAAGCCAATCCATCACTTCGCTTGGATACGCGATCTTTCTCGTCTGGTCAGCGCGCAAATATCGAATACTGAGCATAGTAAGTTAATATGTGACAGATGCCTGTATCACTTTAAAACGGAATTGGCCCTCAATAAACATCTCGTTGACTGTGCCAATATACGTAAAGCATGTCGAGCCACATTGCTCGAACCAGAACAGGCAATTTTGAAATTCAAAAATTTTCATAATAAATTGAGCGTTCCATTCATTATTTACGCTGATCTGGAATGTCTCCTCGAGCCAATTAATGGGCAACAGAATTGTCAAACACGCACTGTCAGTTATTAAAAACACACACCTTACAGTATTGGCTATTATTTAAATTGTTCTTTTGACGATTCAAAGAGTGAATATAAGAGCCGTCGTGGTAAAAATTGTATTAATTGGTTTATGGAAGAATTGGTGAAATTGTCAAGCAGTCTTCACAAGCGAATAAAAACGATCAAAAAGACGGAACAATTCAACGCCGAGAATCGTCGTAAATTCTATTCAGCTAAAATATGTCATATATGCGAAAAACCTTTTGTTGCTGGATGTATGAAAGTTCGTGATCATTGTCACTTTACGGGGGAATTTCGCGGTGCAGCTCATCAGGACTGTAATTTAAATTACACAAAATCACACGTAGTCCCCGTCGTCTTCCACAATCTCTCAGGTTATGACGCGCATTTTTTGATTCGAGCATTGGTCACGGCATTCGAGGGAGGGGTAAACCTCTTGCCCGTGAATAAAGAAAAATATATCTCATTTACAAAAGTCGTCAAAGGTACATGTATACAATATCGGTTTATTGATTCATACCGTTTCATGCCGAGTGGTCTTGAGAAATTGGCCTCTTATCTCACAAATGACTGTAAATCGATCACGGGTAAGCATTGTAATAGTGCAGTGGAGCTGGAATTATTGGCGAGAAAGGGGGTCTTTCCCTATGATTATCTCGATTCTTGGACGAAACTCGACGAGCCTGAATTACCTAGTAAAGAAAAATTCTACTCTAAACTTTACGACGAGGACATTACGGACGATGACTATGCACATGCACGTGACGTTTGGACAACTTTTAAAATAAAAGACTTGGGGGAATATTCAGACTTGTATCTCAAGACTGATATATTGCTTCTTGCCGATATTTTCGAAAATTTTTGATCCAACTGCTTGGAGGCATACAATCTCGATCCACTGCACTATTATACAGCGCCCGGTCTTGCGTTTGATGCTATGCTCAAGATCACTAATATTGAACTTCAACTCCTCACTGACATTGACATGCTATTATTTATCGAGCGAGGTGTTCGGGGTGGTGTGGCTCAATGCTCGAATCGATATGCAAAAGCCAATAATCGGTACATGAAATCGGACTTTCATAAAGACGAACCTGAGAGCTACTTGATGTATTTTAATGTCAACAATTTATATGGTGCTGCTATGAGCAATCCATTGCCTTATAGTTCCTTTGAGTGGGTACAAAATTTTGATATAAATAGCATCCAATCGCTTGCCGATGACGATGAAATTGGATATATATTCGAGGTTGATCTAGATTATCCGGAAGACATTCACGATCTCCACAAAGATCTCCCTCTATGTCCCGAACATTACACACCTCCGGGATTCAAGCAAACAAAACTTATGACAACATTATTGCTGAAACAGAGATATGTTATACATTATCAAAATTTAAAACAAGCTCTAACCCTCGGACTTCGTATAACGAAAATTCATCGCACATTAAAATTCCGACAAAAAGCATGGCTGAAAAAATATATTGACATTAACACAGACCTGCGCAAAAAAGCGAAAAAAGAATTTGAGAAAAACTTTTTTAAACTCATGAACAATGCAGTTTTCGGCAAGATGATGGAGAACGTTAGGCGACATCGAAATGTTAAGCTTGTAACGAAATGGGACGGTCCTTTTGGTGCAAAGGCTTTAATCGCAAAGGCGACATTTCACAGCTGCACGATTTTTGATCACGATATGGTGATAATTGAATCAAATCGAGTTAACGTAAAATTTGCAAAACCAATATATGTGGGCTTTTCCATTCTCGACATGTCGAAAATCTTCATCTACGACTTTCATTATAATTACATGAAGAAGAAAAATTTTGATCAAGCCAAACTACTTTACACCGATACGGACAGTCTCATTTATCACATCACAACCCCCGATATATACAGCGATATTAAGGACGATTCGCACAAATTTGATACATCCGATTATGAAACCAACAATCCCTATGGCATTCCATTGGTTAATAAAAAAATATTAGGACTGATGAAGAATGAAAATAATGGGAAGATAATGGAGGAATTTGTTGGTTTGAGAGCGAAATTATACGCCTTCAAAGTTCATCGCGAGAATAAGAAAGAAGAGAAAAGAGCCAAAGGCATTCGAGCAGCGACGTTAAGATCGATAACGTTTAGCGATTATAAAGAATGTTTGTTTCACCATGAAAATCTCGAAAAAACTCAGCACTTGATTCGCAGTCGAAAACACGTTGTCGAAACTGTTGCGCAGACAAAGTTAGCTCTCAGTTGGGACGACAATAAAAGAATTTTGATCCAGAATTCCACGGATACGTTACCATGGGGCTATAAAATTATCGAAGATATGGATGAATGATGCAAAACGAAGGGGGAAAAAAAAACTCTAAAAAAACATTGAAAACGGAAAAATGTTTGAAAATTAGACTAAAAATGTATAAACATTTATTTTTCATGCGACGAATTTTGTCAAAAAATATATATAAATCTACGAAATTTAATAATGTTTAAGAATTATCCTAAGAATGTATAAACAATTATTTTTCATGCGATGGATTTTGTCAAAAAATATATATAAATCTACGAAATTTAATAGTGTTTAAGAATTATCCTAAGAATGTATAAACAATTATTTTTTATGCGTGAGTTTTTGGAAAAAATGTATAAAAATCTATGAATTTAGGGAAAAAAACCTAAAAAACAGTTGAAAAAACTACAAATGTTTAAGAATTAGACTAAGAATGTATAAACAATTATTTTTTATGCGTGAGTTTTTGGAAAAAATATTTATAAATCTACGAATTTGAAAACAAATGTATTCTCCTGTTTGATCTTCAACCATGCGTTTAAAAAGATTTACCTCGTATTTTTTCAATAAAAACGAAATATAAACGAATCATCGATGAAAATAATTTCGAAATCCTTCCTATCGCGAGAAAAGCGTTCCTCGGGGAAAAAAAAATCATCCATAAATTTCATAAATCTGCTTTATTGATCCAAGTGTTGTGGGTATCATCGAATCCCAGCCATTTTACAAAAATTTTATCACCGCGCTTTCGTAGAACTTTTTCAATCAGATAAATATCTGGATATTTGACTTTCAACAGTTCTTGTTCGTAAAATCCACCGGCGTTGGGCTCGTTCTGATAATCATCGATATTATACGTCACAGGATTGGTATTGTTCACTCGGCTGATGGTAAATATTTCCGTCGTCCAATTGGGAGTATAACCCTTTGCAAAAACATTTTTAAATTTACTTATTCGCACTTTGTCGCCAATTTTGAATTTTTTCTTTTTCGTTGGTTCACAATTCTTCTTCTTGAATACACGCTGAAGTAGTTGCTTTTCATTTCCAGCATTAACATTTCGCGGTTTCATACGAATAGTGCGATGCGTGGAATTATTGTAATCAGCGAGTAAATTATCGAGAATATCGATCCATTTGTACTTTCCACGTAAGCTAAATTGCATCCACATTTTATTTTTCAATGTGCGATTAAATCGTTCGCAGATGGATGCCTTCAAGTTGCTGTATGTCGAGTACATGTGAATATTATATTTCCGCATGAGAGATTCAAAATCTGAATTATAAAATTCTTTGCAACGATCAACGTGAAGTTTCATTGGCACGCGTCCCTCGCTGAGAATAGATTTCATAGCTCTCATTGTATCCTTGCCATTCTTGCTTTTCATCGGAACGGCCCATGCATATTTGAAGAATATATCGATGCAGGTGAGGAGGAACTTGTGTCCAGAGTTTTCGTTCGCGTACGTTGACATATCCACCAAATCAGCTTGCCAGGTTTCATCCAAGCCACGTATATCCACGCGGCGACGTGGATAATTTCGTCGGGCGGGTTTGTGTAGTTCCCCCACCAGCGCTTCTCGCTCAATCTCACTCATTTTTGCCTCCCTCTCTCTTTGTCTCCAGAGCCGTTAATCGAGTATCGAGTTGAGAGATTATAGGTGAGATGCGAACGGTCAAATCTTGTACTGCCTGCACTTTTGCGTTGAGAGTTTGCGCAATGTTTTGTATGCTAGCTTCGAGTCCTTGCACCAGCAATGAATTACTCTGATTTATCTCTTTACGCAGAAATTTTATGTTGCTGTGTGATTTTTTATGCAGCGCATTTAACGTGGCGACATCATTTGACGCTTCGGGGTCGGCAACGTTGCACAGTCGTTTTCCCTCTAAATCGTAATCACCGCTGGTGGTAGTCTTAAATCCAATACCCGGTCTGCCAGGAGGACCTCGATTGTTTCCGAGCACACTCTTATTCAACTGTCGTCCAAACACGTCAACGCTCATGTTGCGAATGTGCGGAACATTAACACACAACGGATTAATAAATGATTTTTGCCTCACGCAACTCCTCGATTATCGATATAATTTCATTCGAATGCGATAGATTTCCGGCAGCCTGAGATGATAAAAGTAAACGTAGACGATCAACAAGCTCATTAGGATTATCCCAATAAACATAATCAAATTTTGCCGGTTTTTTTCGCGCAATCTTGTATTTCGGCATGCCTTCGCCGCTGTGTACTGAGCGGGCGGATATCTTGGATATGTAATTTTTGAATTTAGTGCTATTATCCGCACGTATTGCGCCCGAGGCTTTGTAATATTTCCTATGAGCATTTGTCTCGGTGATAATTTTTTCATACGTCCGCAAATCATCCGTGGTAAAATCAACAGGCTGTTTTTTGAATAATAGCTCGACTAATCCAATGGTTTTTGCATAATTTTTTTCTCCCACACGAACGGTCGAGGATGAAAAATCTATCGGTGAATCGCCAATCATTAATTTGTCATTTGCGAGATTTCTCACACCGTACGCGACATCGAGGCTTGTTTTTCTGTTTAAGCGTAACAACGAAAGATACTCGTTTATCAATTCATCGGCGCTGCTGGACATTGTTTCTCCCTCTGCCGAAAGAAAGGATTCATCCAACGACTGATCTTTCATGCTCCGGTCATACGCAACATTTTCATTCCGGTTTTCTCTCTCTTCCACCGCCGCCTTCTCCTCCTCGTCTTCATCGTCGTCTTCCTCCTCCTCCTCCTCCTCCTCCTCTTCTTCATCCTCCTCGTCCTTCTCCTCCTCCTCTTTCTCCTCCTTCTTTTCACGTTTCACATTATTTTCTTGTTTAATTTCTCACTTGATGGAGGATCTTTTGCGCGATACATTCACCAACTTCTCCAATGGCTGCACTATCGGCTGGAAAACATCTTGCATCGCACGCTCCGCATTGTCTCTGCCCAGCTTTATCATACGATGCTTTCGCCGTATAGCGTCGCTCGCTCGTACAATCTCACGCAAAACGTCTTTTTCCTCTGGCACTTTCATGTTGTCGGCGCAGGGTCAACGATGATACTGTGCCGCCATCATCATACGATACATTATTTATCACTCTGTGCTGAGAAAATTGTCAAAACCTCGCTAATATCGACCCTCATTCATTTCACTATCCTTGTCAATCATGATAAATGCATACTTGCCGGCACGCCAACATTCCGAGCACAAATTCTTAAATTTCTCATACGGCATGTCAGTATTCACATGATCGTTGTACACATGTCGGAGATTCATTTCATCCTGCTTGAAGAGAACAACGAAATTTGTATTATCTTGGATTAGATGCTTGGGAATACGTACGTATGTTTGACAAAGATAAAAACAATCGACATTTTGATGCCTGCCCATGGCGAAAAAGGCACGAATATTGTCCTGTTTTTCGCACGCTACATCGTCAAAGATGAATATCGAGTTTGGACGTGCATCGCGCGGTGTAATCACCTGTTCGTGCTCGTTGAAGGGAAAATATTCGATATCGGGCACTGGCTTGAGCAAACGTTCGAGCAGCATGTACTTTGGCTGCTTCAACGACTTTGAGTATACATAAACATTTTCAAATCTCACACCATTCGGATGAGTAATCAGACTCAACAATGCATTAGTTTTGCCGCAATTTGACGGCCCGCAGAAAACCGCGCGAATGCTATTCGGTAATAAATGTCCATGACGTTTCTCCTCCTCCTTCTCGCCCCGCGTCAAAGCATCAAAATTCATTATAGGTAATCCCTGTTGCTTGGACGCCATCTTCATCACGACTAACTTGACAATAAGTATAAATAAGGTTTTTATAGTTGTCACTAGTCAGTCGGGTATTTACTCCTGTATGGACATGATCGTGCACGCTCGTGGGAGAAAAAAGTGTGGCAGCGGTCTGGTAAACAGTATCATCAATAATCTCCCCGTTGAGCTGCATTTGCCCGGTTATCAGTACTGCGGTCCTGGCACAAAATTGGCAAAACGTCTCGCTCGAGGTGATTCGGGCATTAATCCACTAGACACAACCTGCAAACAGCACGATATCGCCTATTCGAAAAATCGTGAAAATCTCGAGGCGAGAAGCGAGGCCGATAGAGTATTGGCTGAGAGAGCTTGGAAACGAGTTTTCGCGAAAGACGCGAGTATCGCGGAAAAAGCAAGTGCTTGGGGTGTAGCGACTATCATGAAGGGGAAGAGAAAATTCGGAATGGGTGCGGGGACGCCGAAGAAAAAGAAGATTTGTAACCTTAAACGGGTTATCAGTGCTGCGAGGAAGACAATGAGTCATAGCAGTGACCCGAAGGTTATAATTACGTCAGCTTTGAAGGGTGCACGTGCTGCTGTAAAGAGGATAGGGGGTAAACAAAAATTGCGTACACCGCGGATTCTTCCGGTGCCGGGGAAAATTGGCGGTTTCTTGCCAGTCCTCGTGCCAATATTTGCCGGTCTTAGTGCTGCTGGAGCACTGACGGGTGGTGCAGCGAGTATAGCAAAAGCTGTAAATGCTGCTCAAGCCGCAAAACGTGAATTGGACGAGAGTAAGCGACATAATAAAACAATGGAATCCATCGCATTGGGCAGGGGTTTGCATCTCAAGCCATACAAGAAGGGTCTCGGTCTCCATATTGGGTCAAAAAACGTAAAATAACGCTACCACGCCAAGCTCTCACCGACGCTGATATTCTCAAGTACGCGAAATCCATGGAAATTCCCCATTTTCGAGGTGTTTTCATGCGAAATGATCTGCCAAAGGGTGGACCGTGGAAACGTGAGTCTGCGATTATTAATCTCGATAAGCGTAGTGGACCAGGCACACATTGGGTCGCATACAAAAAGATTGGCGGCAAAGTCGTATACTTTGACAGTTTCGGTGATCTTCAACCACCGTCCGAACTCATGAGATATCTCGGTGTGCGTAGCGTTAATTACAATTATACACGATATCAGAATTACGACACGATAGTGTGCGGAAATTTATGCCTCAAATTTCTCTGCCAACAGCTTAATCGAAAAGACAATTATAGCCTATATAAATGTGCATCGTGATAAAATATCATTAGTCTCGCACGATCAGCATGGATGATAGTTTCACCCTGACAATATCGGGGACATCTTCTATCCTCGAGGCGCAATATTTTCCCCCAATTGAACTTGATGCGCACAAAAATTATACTCTCGGACTCGTTGAGCTGTTAACCTTCAATTCTATTCCCAACATAGACGCGGGCAATGATAAATTTTACGTGGGCAATGAGATAGTAACGATACCCACCGGCAGCTACGAAATTGAAGATATTGAGGCATACTTGCAGTCAGAGTTGACCAATAAGAACATCAACATTACAATTAAACCCAATAACAATACGCTGCGAAGTGAAATTGTGTGTAATTGCGATGTAAATGTTTCACCCGACGATTCAATTGGATCTCTATTGGGATTCACCCGGCGCATCCTCGAAGCCAATAAAAACCACAAATCTGATCTTCCGGTGGCCATTCTGAAAGTGAACGCCTTGCGTGTCGAATGTAGCATCACAGCAGGTGCATATATAAACGAGCAAAAAGTCCACACAATTCACGAATCTTTTCCACTCGCACCACCGGGCTATAAAATCATTGAAGTTCCGTTGCACGTCATTTATCTGCCAATAACGAGCAAGACAATAGATCATATTCAGCTTCGAATAGTAGATCAAGACGGTGATTTAGTCAATTTTCGTGGTGAGGTTATAACCATACGATTGCACATCAAATCCGGATAATGGGTATAGTCTTTGATAGAACAACAACACTAACAACGTCAACTGTGAATAATAATAGGGTACCATGGGTAAAGGCAATCAGTCGTCGAACTACATTCAGAGGACTAACACCTCAAAACGTGCAACTGTTGAAGAGCCTCGGCCTTCACGTTCATGGCAAAAGACTGTAAAACATTACTTTTTCTGTGTGCTTTGCATTTGTTGTGCAAGATGGCGGAAGCAATAGTGAATATTCACACACCAATTATCTTTGACGAATCTATCGTACACTCGGAGATTCATGCTCACCAGCCATACGCCTCATCGACGTTCAACAACAGCGATGAAATACGTATTGCCTTTCAGCATCAAGATCTCTGTCTACTACCGAGCAAAAGTTCTCTTCATATATGCGGGAAATTGAGTAAACCCAATGGCGCTCCATGCGTCACCACTAAACTCGTCAATAATGCAATTTGCCATTTGTTTGAGGAGATACGTTATGAACTCAATGCCATAGAAATCGATCGAAATAAAAATGTTGGGCTCACGAGTCTGATGAAGGGTTACGCGTCGTTGGGCGCTGGTAAAATTTCCATGCTTGAAAATACGGGCTGGCTCGACGTGGATGAAACGAAACAAATAACCGATGCCGCGGGCTTTTTCGATATATGCATACCACTGAGCATGCTGCTCGGTTTTGCCGAAGATTATCAAAAAATTCTCGTCAATGCCAAGCACGAATTAATTCTCTCACGATCCAAGAGCGATGATAATGCAGTTATTCAAACGGATGTGGAAGATAATGCAGTTAATCGACCACCTGCGGAAGATTATAAGCTGGTGTTGCAAAAAGTTGAATGGCTCATACCATACGTGACAATTTCCGATCAACGGCGAATACAACTTTTAAAGTTTATTGCCAAAGACGCGCCAATCTCCATGAGTTTTCGCACGTGGGAATTGTATGAATATCCAATGCTTCCGGCTACGTCAAAGCACGTGTGGGCCGTCAAAACATCCACTCAGCTTGAAAAACCTCGTTATGTCATTCTCACCTTTCAGACCGATCGAAAAAATCGTGTGAAGAAGAATGCGAGCAATTTCGATCATTGTAATATTGCCGACATTAAGCTATATTTAAATTCGCAATGTTATCCGTACGGAAATTTGAATCTAAATATAGGACAAAATCAGTATGCCATGCTCTACGAAATGTATGCAAACTTTCAGAACGCATGTTATGGCAAAGAGACGGAACCATGGCTCGAAAAGACTGAATTTCTCAATTACGCGCCTCTCATCGTCATTGATTGTTCGAAACAGAACGATTCACTCAAGTCCGGACCTGTCGATGTGCGCCTTGAATTTGAAGCAAGAGCTAATTTTCCCCCGCAAACATCAGCATATTGTTTGATCATACATGATCGTATAGTCGAGTATAGTCCGCTGAGCGGTGGCGTGAAAAAATTACTATAAAATCATATTCAGAGCACGAACGCGGGTTAGTCGTTACCGAGATGGACTTTATCGTAGATCTACAAGGCTTCAAAAGACCCATCAATGAGTTTGTACTGAAGGAAATATCAATAATCGCCGTCAATCGCAACGTGGAGCCCTTGACTCTCCACATCAAACCCGCGACACCGTGGACATCTCTACCGGCAAAGTACAAGGCGATTAACGCATGGCTAGAACGAAATTATCATGGGCTGAAATGGAATTCAGGCGAAATATCGTACAGTGCAGCTGTGAAAAAGATTCGAGCGAGCTTGGAAGGTACTCGCATAATTTACGTCAAAGGACTGGAGAAATCAATCTGGCTGTCGAAAGTGATCGATCCCTCGATGAAGATTATCGACATGGAGACCTTGGACTGTCCATCGCTGCAACAATTACCGAAAATTCCACCAAATACGAGCTGCTCGCTGCACTCGTTCGACTCAAAGTACAATTGTGCTAATGCAAATGTGAAATCGCTGAACAAATGGTTAAATGTATACGAGGCCTTGTACGAACGAGGAATTTTTTAAATAAAGAAAAACTTTTATTTCGTCGATAAATCATGTCTTCTTTGTTTTATTATTATTCGAAGCGTGGAAAAAATCGATACATACAATTTTCCTTAATAGCTAGCTCTAACGAAGAATGTAGATTATTATTATTATTATTATTATTTTTTTTTTAAAACTCAAAATAATTTTTTTTTCACACTTTCAAGTTCTTGTTATGTTTTTCACGTATATTGTTCGAGAATTCACTTCCCCCCCCCCCATAACAACGCGAAAATCGTCGTTTTTTTTCTTTTAGATAATGCGAGCTTCTCTGATGTCGTGATGATGATGATGATGATGATGGTCCAGCAGCGATATTCTCGAATGTATGATGATGATGAGATGATTCCGTTGGATAAAGTCGCATGACATGGTGGATCCATATTTTTCCCTCACATGTGTTTGAATTCAATGCTGTTGTACTTTCCACCAAAGTAGTTCATGTACAATTGGCCATTGTGAGCGGCATCCACCATTTTCGTCAATGCGTCGCGATCATCGTCAAAGGCTTTCGCGAGCCTAGCCGGAAGGAAGACGGAAAACTCGTCGCTGACATCCACGACGATTCTCTTGCCAAATTTAGTCTCCGCGACTCTGATGTCAGATATTTGATAATCTGATTGTTGAATTAGCTCCGTCAACTTTTTTATCGGCAGAAATTCTCCCATTTTTGCCACTTTGTTGATTTTCGTGAAATCCATTTCGATTGATGTAAGTATTCCGCAACGATGATGTGATAAATTTCAAATCAGATCGCGTTTGAATGACTTTTTTAACTTGATCAATTTCTTTTATCAGCAACTCTAGGCGCGTCTTGAGTTCACGACGTTGAGATGACATTTGACCGCTGACTATGATGAAGCTTGATTCGACATGCACATTTCGTCCACCACCAAATTATCCCCCCCTCCCACGCAACGGGCTACGTAAAATCAACGCTTTTCTTTGTCCTCGATACTCTCTCTAGTTTCGGCTTTCTCCGTCTTTTCCTCCTCCTCCTCCTCCTCCTCCTTCTCTTTCGCCTCCCGACAACATTGAATGCAATCTCGTCGTAGGGGTGGGGGGCCATCTATGTAATCTCCCGTTGGTCCAACCGTATACCAATGTTTTTCGCACCGTGAATATGAGATAATTTTCTCATCTTCGCGTAGATGCTCGGGTAAACGATCCCACAGCGAATTAATATCTTGCGGATACAATACCAAAATGATCTGTTTTGGCATATATTTTAAGTCACTAGGTGTCAATTCCCACACCTTTTTCCGAGGATACACTCTTTTGTCGCTCTCTTCAGTTTCCCCCTTCTCCGCCGTTTCCTCTTTCGCCTTCCGACGACAGCCCGCGCAATTTCGTCGTAAGGGCGCCTTAATTTCTTCCGAATGAAACTCATCCCAATGTTTTACGCACGGTAGATATGACATCATTTCCTCATCTTCGCGTAAATGCTCGGGTAAACGATCCCACAGCCAGTAAATCAATCGTGGATACAATATTAAAATCATCTCTTTTGACGCATATTTTAAGTCACTATGTGTCAATTCCCGCGCATCTTTCGGAGGATAATACACTCGCCCACTTGAATCCATTTTAACAGCAAGCGACACACACACACATACACAATGACGACAGAGGATTGACTGAAATTTCTTCTCAATAAAAATGAGAATTAGCCGATATGATTCTCGATGAAATTCACGTCTCAGCCTGATCACTCTATCACCCCAATTGTTTATCTCAAAATATCAAAAGGCATGCCGACAGAAATTCCACGAACTCCCTCTGCAACGGACGACGAAAAACTCAACGCTCCTCTTTGTCCTCTTCAGTTTTCGCTTTCTTCGCCTTTTCCTCCTCCTCCTTCTCTTTCGCCTCCCAACAACATTTAACGCAATCTCGTCGTGGTGGTGTGGGACCATCTATGCGAGTTTCCAGCATATCAAGCGTATTCCAATGTTTTACGCACGGTAGACATGAGATTATTTCTCTATCCTCGCGTAGATGCTGCGGTAAACGATCCCACAGGCAATAAATATTTCGCGAATAAAACATTTAAATGACCTCTTTCGACATATATTTCAAGTCACTATGTGTCAATTCCCACGCTGCTTTTGCGGGGTAACACACTCACACGCTCGTGTCGGCGAATCGACTAAAATATTTTTAATTGTGAATTGCGATGATCGTCTATGCAGCTATGTGTTGATAATATCCGCATGCGTCGCGACGAAAAAAGTTGGACCTTGTTTGTATACATTTGTATACATCATAAATTTGACACTCGACACTCTGCGCGTGAGAGCGCGAGCGAGCGAGAGCGAGAGAGAGAGCGCGCGTGCGAGAGAGAAAGCGCGAGTGAGCGAAAGAGAGAGAGAGAGAGCGCGTGCGGGTCAACGCCATCGACGACGCCGTCATCTAACGCTTTCTTCAAAAAATCACGGGCATCTCATCGAAAATCCCAAGACTCCCCCCCCCCTCCCCTGCATACACGCACATGCACGTACATACACGCAACACATGCTAACGAAAAAAATCTCAAATCCCCCCCCTCTACCTGCCACCCGCGATGCACCTGCCCACCCACCACCCTCTGTGCGCAACACACACACACACACACACACACACACACACACATGCACACGCATATACACGCAAGATGTGTGGACGAAAAAATCCCCCCCCCCTCCTAAGCCACCCACCTACCACCCACTGACCACCCGCGAGCCACCCACTCACGACGCGCAACGGTTTGTGTCTAGGCTAAGTGGTTTGTGTCTCGGCTAAGTGCCTCGAATCGCGGGTTAAAAAAGGTCGGTAAATGTCGGGGTAGGGATCTTGATCCAGAACCGGCCCTTTTTCACTACTCATGCGAGTCGCGAGCGAGCTATTTACTTACGTCGCCATATTGCTGACGTCAGAATTAAGTCATACTTCTCCTTAGGTTCCCAATATCATGAAAAAATCAGATCTTTCATACTCACAATAACCGTGATTTTTGTTTTCATTTTATATTTATCTGGAGTTGTCCATGTGGGGATTACTTACTTTGCTCATATTCTGTGGATGTAACATAAATTTTATGCAAAGCTATAAGCAGTTATTTAAAAAGCTTTAAAAAGAAATCGAATAAGTGGGCTGGCTCCGTCATGATATATATTTTTCACGGATTTCCATGTAATCTACGGATTTTGCGGAACAAAAATTGTTAGTTAAAATGTTGTTATTCATTCGGATGTTTCAACGTTACGAGAATTTTGATTTTCCTATCTGTAAGCCCATGGTTCTTGGAAATTGTTATTGTTATTATAATTACATGAAAATGTATTCATATTTGAGAAAAGTAACCCTCCTTAAAATTATGACAATTTGCATTTTTGAGAAATTTTAATATTTGTTTCTGACCATAGACCCAAAGATATAAGTATAATTGATTTTTCTCATAATGTGCCGACGACATTAAAATTTCGTGAAAATAAGCTAAGACATCCAAGATTTTTCTGAATAATATAATATATATTTTTTTTTTTCTGAACGAGGGCCCTTGCAAGTGATGATTACTTATGCTTTCTCATCCTCTGCGGCTCGCGTAGGAGTCTTACGTGAAGTTATAAAAATTATTTTAAAAAACTTGGAAGGACAGTATAAAAAAAGATTGTATTGTTCGTGATTTTAATTTCAAACGAAACTTCTATATTATTCGCAGAAGATAAGAAAAAAATTACATTAATATGCTTAGTGACCTTTGGTGAGAAAAAATAATAAATTTTCTAAAAATCCAATTGCTTCATGAAAAAAAAGTTTTCCTAATTTTTATATCAACCATAGAATTTATATATACCACTAATATTAGTGGACCCGCGGGCAGAACACGATAGAAATTTTTGCTGAAATAATGAAATCATCATAGCTTTGAAATATCTAGATATCATTCTATCATAATAAAACTTTTTTCCATTTGAATGCCATCTAGGGATATTGATAACAAATAAAATAGTGAATATCAATGGGCCTTTCACCAAAAATATTTGATTTCGCATTTTCCCCAAAAATCATGCTTGAACTACAAAAAGTCTAAATCATTAGCAATCTCATAGCTTAGAATACACTGACGTACGAGATACGGAGAACAAGTGAAAGAGAGGACAGAGAGATAAAGAGAAAGAGAGAGAGAGAGAGAAATAACGTTGCCGAAGAATTGCTTGAAAAAACTCGAAAATTGTGAATTGCGATGATCGTCTATGCAGCTATGTGTCGATAATATGCGTTGCGACGAAAAAAGTTGGACCATGTTTGTATACATTTGTATACATCATAAATTTGACACTCGACAATCTGCGCGTGAAAGCGCGAGCGAACGAGAGAGAGAGAGAGAGAGAGAGAGAGAGAGAGAGAGAGTGAGAGAGAGCGTGCGGGTCAACGCCATCGACGACGTCGTCATCAAACGCTTTTTTCAAAAAATCATGGGCATCTAATCGAAAATCCCAAGACTCCCCCCCCCTCCCTCGCACACACGCACATGCACGCACATACACGCAACACATGCTAACGGAACAAATCTCAAATCCCCCCCCCCTCCTTCCACCCACCACCCCCCTTCCACCCACCACCCCCTGTGCGCAACATACACACACACACATGCACACGCATACGTATATACACACAAGATGTGCGGACGAAAAAATCCCCCCCCCCTGAGCCACCCACCCACCACCCACTGGCCACCCGTAAGCCACCCACTCACGACGCGCAACGGTTTGTGTCTCGGCTAAGTGGTTTGTGTCTCGGCTAAGTGGCTCAAATCACGGGCTAAAAAAAGGTCGGTAAATGTCGGGGTAGGGATCTTGAGTCAGAACCGGCCCATTTACACTACTGGCAAGTCAAAATAAATTTTAAAAAAATGGTAAAACCAGACGGAATACCCCATACAATAACTGCGAAAGTTAGAGGGGAACAAATCTGAGAAATTTGAGATTCTGTTTTTCGATAAGGACTTCCAGCTAAAAAAATTGCGAAAAGATCTGAGGGCTGGATCCGACGTCCATAATTGGCGTCTTGATCCATATACAGTCGCACCTCGCTAACTCGAATTTCAGAGGCAGAGCTAATTTCTTCGAGTAAGAGAGGTTTTGACTTTTTGAAGTTTTCGAGTTATAGAGGGTGACCAACTTAATATTTGACTTACAAAGACTCGTAAAAATTTGGCAAATATTGTGGAGGTATTCTTTATTTTAGGACGTACGTAGGGTACTATCTGTCTGGATTTGTCCGGACCCTCGACCTTTCACCCGGACTTTGTCCGACTTTTTAATTTATCCAGATTTTTGATGCGGATAAAAATTTTTGATTTAATATTTCATTTTGACATTAAATTACTTAAAAGTAAGACACAGGTAGTAAATCAGTCTTCAATCTTTAGTCAACTACATACAACTATTCAATCGAGTTAATCAGTCTCATCTCAACTTAAAACAATCAACTTCGAGTTCGAACATAAAATAATAACCTTTTTTCATCGATCAACTTTACCAGTTCAAACATAAAATAATAATCTTTTTTATCAATCAACTTCTTGACTTGACTAAAATGTCCGGACTTTTTTTTTAAGTCCGGCTTTTTGTCAGAACTTTTCAAATTTCGGATTGGTAACCCTACTACGTACATACAAGTTATACAAAATGTAACATATTTTTGTTAAAGTTCTCTACACACAAGCAACCATTGCATATAGCGCTTCGAGTTGGAGAGATAAGAAATGTCAGCCTTCGTTACTTTTGAAAACGCGCTCTTTCTTTATTTTCCCTATTACTTGCTAATAACCAATTATTTTACTAAAATAAGCCATAGTATTTGTAACTGCATATGTTGACTGTTCACTTCATATCTTAAATTACTATGATTTTTGTGCGTTGCTGAAAAAATAAAAAATCAAGAAATGTAACGAACAAAAGTAACGCTCCGCTACTTTCTCAGTTACTCGTTTTCTTACATTTCTTATTTATATATATATTTTTTTTCACCAACGCAGCAAAAACAGTAATTTACTTATTTTAGTGTTTATTTTAGCTTACTTTAGTAAAATAATTGGTTATTAGCAAGTAATAGAGAAAATCAAGAAAGAGCGCATTTCAAAAGTAATGAACGAGAGCTGACATATCTGGTAGAGATAAGGGTGTTGGAACTTCGAGTTACAAAGGCAAAATAATGGTCCTTGGTACGTTTGGAAAACTTCGAGTTATTCTCTGTTTTTTCTCCGAATTACAGAGGTTTTTGCAAGGGAACAGGCTGCCTCTCAGACATATGGAGATTATAGAGGTGGAGTTATAGAGGTTCAAGCTAGCGAGGTTTGACTGTACTTACTTACTCTTTATTTAGGATATCTCATTCAATTTTTGAGATTTTTAGTTAAAAATTTATATGTTTTTGAATATTATATATTCGTTAAGGAAATGAAAAAAAAAAAATGTCGAGTTTTTTACTCATCACAGTGGCGTTCCCCCTTAAATGAGTGAAATTTTTGAAAAAATTGTGAACCAAATTTTCGAGCTCGAGAGTGAAACGCTATTGTGAATTCCCTTGGAATACCCCATGTGTAGAAAATCCCATGTACAATCGAGAAGTTCCCTTGGTCGAAGTTCGTCGGGAGCAAAATGACCCTCTCTTCACTCGCTTAATCCCAAGTCCTATATCGAATCCAGAGCGTCTCTCTCTCTCTCTCTCTCTCTCTCTCATTCCCTCTCTCCCTTTCTTCTATCCCGGATTTTCGTGATCATACTATTCCGAGCAATATATCTGCATTTCGCAATTTCCACTCGGCTACAAATGCTCCAACGGTGAAAGTGGAGGAGCGAAAAGAGGGGAACATCATACGGAAATCCGTCGCTCTGGGAATTGCAAAGTTTCCAGCAAAGGCAGGGAGAGATAGGACGGGTAGAAGGTTACCGCTGTACATCACTTTGCAAAACGATGGATAGAAAATTATTATTATTCGCTCGATAATGTATTCGTCGTCGAAATCCAGGCTTTCGTTCACTTCTGACGAGAATCGGTCCTCCTCCGCCGCATTTTCGATCTACGAGCACGTTTCGCGAAAACGTGACTGCTAAATGAGAAGATTGCTCATTCATCGCGCGACACAACGTCGCAGACATTGTCCCATGGGATTTTCCTTTTTTCCAAATGATCCACATGCATTCGCGATTATAATAATTTCTTACCAGTCGCAATCGGACGATTCGAATACGAAAAAGAGGCGACAGCTATTATTTTGGTTGGGATGATTTTTCCGCATCTGAGAATCTACTAGAATTTCTCGTGAGGTTTTCGTTTTTTTTTAAGTGGGTTATCCGTAATATCGAAGACAAAATCACGAGTTAAGGGAAATCAGAGCACCACTTAGCTCATAGCAAAATTACTGGGAATTTTTAAAAATCATCTCTACAAATGTCCGTGCGTTATCGACGATATCTAAATAAAGTTTTCATGGTGACTTAATGTTCAATGGACAACGTATTTTCGTTACATCGCAACAATACAAGTTTCAACGTCATTTGGAAAGTGCTAAAAGAATATATACTTTATTAATACTCGCCGTGAGACGATTGATATTTTTTAAGTATTTATTTTATTATCTAGGATAGGTGCCAATGGTGGAAACAACGTTTCATAATTAGCAATTGAGCGCTCAAAACGCATCCACCTTTCATGAGCTCGTGATCTCTGTATCACTTGGTACTCTATTGCCTCAGGTTCGCATGTCACGATCGACAATTGGAAATTATTATCGTGACCTACATTGAAATATCTATATGTGTATTGCACGTGAATTTATATGATTTATTTATGTGGATAGCGGCACGGGCTTGAGACAGAAGATATTCATCGACATTCGACGAGTTACCTACTCGGATCATTCGATTATCCAATTACAGTTTTTTTCTTATTTTTTAATGACACACACACAAGAAAAGTGATTCACTATCGAATGAAGCGTAACTTAACGAAAAAATTCTTATCTTTTTTATTTTTTTCTCTTCAATTTTTTATCAAGAGTCGCGATAGCGAGACAAGTACATTACCTAACCTTACCGACACGCGGAGCTTCCAGCGGACTCTCTATACAGCAAGGATCTTGCTTATACACAGGAGTATATCTATATTAAAAAATAGATTTTTTCGATTATACTTGAAATATACGGTGTAGAAAATTTAAAAAATGCACGTTTTGTTCGTGATTTTCTTCTCTTTCCGTCGACATCCAAATAAATGTTACAGGTGTTTACATAGGGAAGATATCGAATTTTTATTATTATTTTCCGAATATTACGGCGATCATGGTTTTTCTCCTTCCTCGATTTTTCGCAGAATGAATTCCCACTGCACGAGCCAATGCCAATCGCTGATACAATTTCTGTGCTCAGTGATTGGCTCGTGGTAATTGCAGTGTCGATTTTTTTTTGTTTATAAAACGTGCATCGAGTTGATATATATATATGTATATACATATTATAGTTCATATATATCGTCGCATTCGTTTTAGTTTATGTTCATATATTATTTTAAAAAATACTTTAAATTCAACGGTGGTTCGACAACACTCATTGTAAATAGAAATAAGTTGTTTACTAAACGTGCATCGAGTTAATATGTATATATCACATTTGTTTGAATTCATCTTGAATATTTGAAAACCTTTGAAAAAATAAAAATGATTTGTGCTCAATAAAAGTTCAAAAACCATATTTACAGTTTGTATAGAAAAAATTGGTGTAGTGATTTGTGCTGCCAGAATATAATAATTTATGTACTTGAAGATTCGAATGTTCCTTTGAACAAAAAAATGATAAATTTATTCACTCAACGCAAAATTAAAAGGGTTTGCCAATTCTTGGTAAATAATTCTTCTAAATTATGGAAGGCGGTCTAAGAATTGTTTGCCAAGGACTTCCAGGGACTTCCAATTTCTTATTAATATAACATGTTCGTCGTTTTTTCAGAAAGATTTATTTAGAATTTATTGTGATCTGTCAAAAAATGTATTTAGAATTCATTATGATCTGTCGAAAATTTTTTTTATCATACAGTTTAATGCCATACTTGATACTCTTAATATCAATCTAAGTATTTATAATATTTTGTTTGCTGCACACCGGTCATAATTTTATTTATAATGAGGTTTATAATTTTTTTACTCACCGACGGAAGATTTTGTATCCAGAATCCAATTCATGATATTAGTTGCAAAAAAGTTGTGAACCTCAATGTTAATACTATTTTGTCCATAGCACGAAGAAGAATTTTGTTCGCCGCACAATGGGCAACCAGGACAACATTATTTCGATCACTGCGATATAGACAAAATTCTATTAATAATGAGTCTTATGAATTTTTTATTTATCGTTGGTAGATTTTGTATATAGGATTTAATTTGTGGTGTTAGTTGAAGAAAAAAAGTTATGAACCTCAGTATCAATAGCATTTTGTCCACTACATAATGAAGGAAATTCTATTCATATTGAGGTTTATGGTTTTCTCTCATCGATGGACGTTTTTGTGTCAAATATAATTTGTGTATTCCATTGGACAAACAAATTATTATAATTACATGAAGTTATATATTTAAATGAAATTGTAAATAATATTATACTATATACATCTTTGTGGATTATTGTGGATGATACTAGCTCCAGAAAAAAGGCTGGCCGCGAAACGCCAAAGCTGCATACATAGTTTTTTTCTTTAAACCAATAAATGATATAGTGCGAATTAAGGTCAGGATCAGGTACGGACTATCGGTTATGAGGTATATGATTTATTATGATTCATGGTAATTGATGAGAAAACCAAGAATGTCAGATTTCATAGCTTTCGTTTGCTGAGTACTGGTAAAAAAATTTTCAATAATGAGGTTTATCATTTTTTAATTCATCGATGGGAGTTTTTGTATCCAAAATATGATTTGTGGAGTTAGGTGAAGAAAAATAATAATGAACCCTTGTATAAATAGCATTTTATTCACTGCGCAATGAAGAAAATTCAATCTATATTGAGATTTATGATTCGTTCTCTCATCGATGAATGATTTCGTGTCTAAAATATAATTTTTGCAGTCTATCGAACAAGAGAAATTATAAACTAAGTATATAAAAATAATATAATTACATGAAATTATAAATAATATTAAATTATATATTCAAATAGAATTATTAATTATGTATAGTTGAAAAACCGAATGGAAACACTTTGAAAAAAGTCGACGAATCACCCCCAAAAACACCAAAAATGGTGTACGAAAATTGGAGACAAGTACATTTACGAAAGTATCTCTAATTCAGTCTTCTTACAAAAAGTTGTGAAATAAATAGACATGAAACTCACAACACACATCGCCAAGCACATGTAATTTCCCAATGTAATATTAAATGTGTAATCATGATTTTTAGGGGTGGAGTCAAAATAAAAAAATTCGAAAAAATCTTGACGGTAAAAATTTAAGAAATAGCGAAATCAAGTGAAAATTGTTGACAAAGGGAAATTATCAATGAAAAAAATAATCAAAAAAATAGAAAGTAGTTGGCGAGTTTTTTCACTGAGCATACCTGGTCTTCACCTGGTAACTAAAAAACCGTTTCGACTGATCATCCGTTAAAAACGAACTCGCCAAGTGCTTTTTATTTTTTTGATTATTTTTTTCATTGATAATTTCCCTTTGTCAACAATTTTCACTTGATTTAGCTATTTCTTAAATTTTTACCGTCAAGATTTTATCGAATTTTTTTATTTCGACTCCACCCCTAAAAATCATGATTACACAGTTAATATTACATTGGGAAACTACATGTGCTTGGCAATGTGTGTAGTGAGTTTCACGTCTATTTATTTCACAACTTTTTGTAAGAAGACTGAATTAGAGATACTTTCGTAAATGTACTTGTCTCCAATTTGTGTACATCATTTTTGGTGTTTTTGGGGGTTCTAACATCACAGAAATAATTGACAATATGATTAACATCTCACTATGATCGTTGAACAAGCGTTGTCAAAAAAATTATTTTGCTTGCAAATCGTTGTCTCGGCAAAATTGTTGATCGTTTTGCATTGTTTTCTCTTTCATTGTGGTATACGAATGTTTCTTTCCGCAGTGGCGAGATGGCTCCGGAGATCGTCAAACCGCGGAGCCTCTAACGACTCTCTTCGGTAACGACCGCGAAACGATCTCGCTCGTGAGTAATTTTTTTTCTTTCCTCTTGACTTTCCGCCATCGAGCGTGCACAACAGACTTTTCTCGGTTAACACCGCGGCACTTCGTGTTCCACGATTGCCGTGTGTCACGTTTCAATAATGCGCTGAGAAAGTTTGCACACTCGATTAAATATACCCTTGTTGCAGGGAAACACCGTCGAAGCGACTTGTTATCGTCGTCGCTTGTCTCGAAGAGGAAAAGAAGAACAAACGCAAAAGCACCGAGAAAGCCAGAAAAATTCTACGAGTCATTATCTCGCGAATTCTTTGGAAATTCTATCTTACAACGCACGATAAGAGTTACACTGTTAAAAAAATCTGTATTAAAATTAATATACATGTGTAAGAAGTTTTTTTGCGGATACCGTGTATGAAATTTCAATTTCAGTATTGAAAATTCATGGACCCAAATTTAAAGAATAAAAGTATGGAGTTGAATTTAAAAATGGTGATGTATTTGAAAAATCATATACATGACATTGAAATTTCAATTTCAGGTATATTATTATTCAAAAAATGTGTATTGAAATTAATACACGTGATTATTTTGAAACCACATTATATGTCTGAATTTTCATATACATTTCATGAAAATAACGTTACCGTAGCTCAATTAATTTTTGTTAAATATTTTACAAAAAATATATACCTAGCCCTTGCAAAATAATTTATTATGCATAGTTCACCGGCTCCAAAATGAGATTCATAGAGAAAAAAAATCTGCCCGAATTCTCCGATCTAATTTTTCTCCGAAACCAAAATTCGAACCCTCGATCCTACCTACCATCCTACCTATTAACAGTCGCGGTAGCGACTCGAGACAAGTACATTTACCTAACCTTACCGACTCGAGGAGCTTCGAGCGGACTCTCTACCCACACAGCACAAAAGTCAGAAATACTTCCTCGCGAACTCTTTTTCAAGACTACTTCTAGAGCAACACGTATGATATCTCGCAGACGTTAGTCCGAAGAAGTCTGAAATAAGAATTACTTAAGAAGAGTGTAAAAAGGTCAACATAACCTCAAAATTTTTTTAACGCATTTTTCTCGGAGATGGCTTGATGAAATGAAAAAAGATTAGTGGGGTCACCTGCGTAATTAATGTGTATTGGTGGCCCCACTATATTCTTTTTTATTCCATCAAGTCATCTCCGAGAAAAATGTGTTGAAAGTTTTAGCTCTATCTCTCTCGCACTCACGAGAGCAGAAAGGCTGGGATTTCACCACTAATACATATATCATATAAGTAAAGGGAATTCATCAGTAGTAGGTAGCGTAATGAGTAGCGTGTTAGGTTCGTAAGTAGGATTGATAGGCAGGTCGCAGGTTCGAATCCCCATGGAGGCAGATGAAATTGAAATGATGAAATTGAGTTTTTTAAATATTTTTAATACAGTTTGTCCAGTAACTATGTAAATGAATAAAAATACATATTAAAGAATTTTGCAAACGATAGAAATGAGAAAAAAATTAATTTTCAATAATTTAAAAGGAACCCTTAAAAAGTTACCTTGACGATGTCTTGTGAAGAAATCTCGACAAAGTAGTCTTTACAATATCTTTTTTGAGAAGTCTGAAAAAGTTATTTTCAAGACAACTTTTCACATATATCAAAATCATCCCTCAGAGTGGCGCATTTGACTACTTTTGGAACTCATTAAGATGTCTTTCGGAAAATGTATTCGGATGTCCAAGTCTTACATAAGCAATCTAGAGCGATTCTTTGAGACGTCATATTGCTGTGTGGGTATACAGCAAAGATCTTGCTTATACACAGGAGTACATCTATATAAAATAATTCATTTTCTCGATTATGCTCAAAATATACGGTGTAGAAAATTTCAAAAACTCACGTATTGATTGTTATTTTTTTTCTCTTTCCAGAGATACCCAAATGAATCGTATAGGTGTTTGCATATGGAAGATATCGATTTTTTTTTTAATTTCCAAATTTTACGACGATTACGACGATCATGATTTTTCGCACAACGATTTTCCACTGCCACGAGCCGATCCCTATCGCTGACACAGTTCCCATGCTCAGTGATTGGCTTGTGGTCAGACGATAAAGCGAATCACACAGAAATATATCTTCCCAGCACACACAGTTCCAAAATAGTTACGAAAATGTTACGTAACGTGTGGTACATTGGACATAACATTTATGTCACAAACTCCGTGAATGAAGCAGAGTTTGTTCTCAAATATGTCATCCTATAAACAAGTCACAGATACGAAACATCTACTAGAAATAATAATGAAATAAACTCATACCCAAGATGTAACATATTCAGCTCATAGATGTAACAAACTCATCACATAGCCATAACAAACTCTGATAATAGATGTAACAAACTCAGATCATTGATGTAACTCCTACGAAACGAAACGTAACCCTGGTAACGCATAATACTCGTAACAATGATGTCAATGTGATTTCGTGGTTACAGGTTATTTACGTATATACATATTTTATGAACAAATTACAAGAAATTTATGTATTTTCAACCTACATATTGGGTTGGAGTTTTATTTTTATTTCAACATTTGAAAAGTACATTTTAATTATAATTTAGAATTTTTGTAGAATACCTACAAATATGATGTATCGTCCACCATTTGAGGTACCAAATGAAAAAATTTTTAGGACTAGTTAGAACCCTCAAGGTGCACCAGTGTCCTGAAAAACCTAGTTTTGAGCTCTTATACTCTACGCTGATAAACTGCTGGTGACGTCTCATTTCCTTTGTAAACTTTTTACCACGGGATGAGCGTGACACATTTTGATTAAAATCAAAATTGTGACCAGGACAATGCCTGGAAAGTTCAAAATAGGCTAATAATTTCAAAGCAGGGCTGCAACTCTGAAATAAAGAGCAGAAAACATGTGTCATGCTCATCTCATGGGAAAATGAGTTACGAAGGAAATGAGACGTCGTAGAACAAAATCTGTCTATCAATTCTTTCTGAATCATGCGCAGAGTATAAAAACTCGAAGCTAGGTTTTTACACAGAGTGTAAAAACTCAAAACTGGGTTCTTACACTCTGCGCATGATGCCGAAAGAATTGCTAGATAGATTTTGTTCTACGACGTCTCATTTCCTTCGTAACACTTTTTCCTATGGGATGAGCACGGCACATTTTGATTAAAGTCAAAATTGTGACCAGGACAATGCCTGGAAAATTGAAAATAGGCTATCAATTTCAAAACAGGCCTGCAACACAGAAAGAAAGGGCAAAGAGAAATTAAGCGAACGTGCAACGCGAATAAGGTTATAAACCGAGTAAGGGAAATTCCTGGATGTTTTTCCATCACGGCAAATACCCATATAACTTATTTTTTTCTTTTAAATAAAGGGATCACATTAAACTTACCTCTTGCAATGTATGCTGTATTATTCTGGTTTATTCTGTATTACGCTGGATTATTCGATATCACCTCCTTGTACTTTACACTCACATATTGTTTACGTTCCTTAATCGACATAACCTTAAAATGATTGAAGACATTTCTCGTAATATATGATACGTATATGCTGCGGATTTGTTACAAGAAATGACTTGTGACATTTATGTCACACATTATACATATTTGCTACGTAGCCTATACTACGAGATTATAATATCACTAATGTTCTATAATTGTTACGGATTCGTTACAAGAAATGTCTTAAAACATTTATGTCACAGTGTGACATATTTGCTACGTAGCCCATACTACGAGATTATAATATCACCAATGTTCTATAATTGTTACAGCATCGACTCGTAATAGTTTGACAAGTTTACAGTACATGTAAATACATATTTCGTATAAGAGTGACGAGATCTTGACGTATCAATGTTACGTATTTGTGATGTCTATAGTTTTTCATAATTCCTACATCTTTCATTGACATCCTTACTACATATCGTCAGGACGTATTATATACATCTCGTTTACGTGCGTTATGAAAAAGTTACGAATTTGTTATGAACATTGTATGACGTAGTTATTACATTTCAATTATACGTAAATGTTTCGTAAATCATCCAAGTGTGTTTGCTGGGTTCACACCATCTAACAACAGATCTAACATCTAAGAACAGATTCGGCTGCTAGGCTCAGCGCTAATTTCACGAAACGATGAAACGAACCCACGGTCGGTATGTACGACCGTGAGCGAACCAAACAGAACTTACGCATGATCATGTAAAACCTAAAAAATAAATTTCGGTGCAACATCTTCCTGAGTAACTTTTTATTTACTAATTGCAGTGTTGATTTTATTTATTTGATTATAAAACGTTCATCAAGTTATATATATATATATATTGTGACGTGACTTTTCTTACACAACGGAAAAGCCGACTCTTACGGTCACAAAACGCTCACGAGATCACTTAAGGATTGGGCGCCAGCTATCGCAATAAATTACGATAGCAAAATTTATATTTCCTTGAGCTTTCTCGCGAGTTCTTTCTTTGCCTGGCTAGCTGCCCTTGGGGATGGTAGAGGGGCGCGGTTAGGGATCGTTGGAACACTTAAATAAATACTCTTTTTCCAGATTCTTTCGGGAAACACAATCATTGCTTTATTTAACTCAAATTAATACGTCGTCTCGCAGAAGGCGAGACGAAAGCGTAAATCACAAATTCAAAATGTCAAATTTCCCTTTTTGCATCACATGTCCTTAATTTCTAATAACAAGCTCGCGTCTCGCTTCTATACAATTTAACAACCCGTTATTCTACTCACGAAAACCCTCTTACATCTCAATACGACGCGATAACTCTCTTACTACAATTCTCGTATTTCTCATAACGTCTTTTCCTGCATTCCCCTGACTGAGAGTTTAACATGAACTATAACTAATTAACCTAGTGGACCCTTACCTCCGCGTAATAACCAAAATAAATCCCTCTCGGCGATTCTAACATTTAATAAACCAGAACGGAACGCGCTAAGATGTTGGTCGCGGTAAAGACTCGAATTAGATGTGCGTTAACGTGCCGTCGCGACAATATTGCTTCGATTTTGGGCCTTTGGCCTATGAAATTGCATCTACTCGCGAATTCCCTCTTCCCTTTCCCAAAACCGAGCAAAACGACGATCTTACCGGTTTGTTCTCTGCAGAAGGGGTCCGTAAGGTAGCAGGCTCCCATCTTTGATATATTCGGTAGACGCGCTTTCTTGGGCGACGGACCTCGATAACGCCACGGTAACAACGTCCTTCCTCGTTCGACACTTCGGCAGGAGTCCCCGAGAGAACTTTCGTGATTGCCCTCGTAAGCTCTGATTTCTACCCCCACCCTTAGGTGATTCGAGTCGAATGTTAGCGCGATTTGATAATCGATTGCGCGATTGATTCGAGGCGGCGGATAGATCGATGGCACGAGCTATAGAACGAGAGCGCGATCGATTCTCTCTCCAAAATTACGGACGAATGACGATAATAATAATGTTTCTCTCAAGCTGTGCGATACGACGCACAACCACGCGACGACGTTGAATTTGGCGCTCTCTCAGCGATGATGCCGAGAGCGACAACGATGGATGATGTTGGTGGCTCTCGTCGATGATGACGGTATGGCTCACGTACGTGGGCTACGTTGCTCATGGTGTTAGTGGCGAGAGCATCGAATATTGCTCTCGCTGGCCGGGCTGGCCCTTCTCGTTTTCGGTTAAACTGTTGCGCAGACGATGGTGTTCTCGATGCTGTCGTCGATGTTGGTAACGACGGAGACCGTCGTTTGCTCAAGAGAAATATCGAAAATATACAAAAAGAATTAAAATCTAACGACAATTTACAATTTGGCCCTGTTGGTTGCGTTCGAGAGGGACTCAGCCGTGGAGCGAGGTTATTCCACGTACGTTATCGAGTCATTTGTGACGCGTGCGAAAATACGACGTCACAATATATATATACAGTGGGTAAAAAAAGTATTTGTACACTTCGTCTGTTTCAAACTATCCGCTGGAAAAAAAAGAGACTTAAAGTAATTTTTGTATTCGATACCGATGTGAAATATATGTAGGATAAGCTATTAAATACGATAATTGGTTGAAATACTTTTCTTTTTTTTTAAAGTAATTTAAAAAACATTAGGTGTACGAATACTTTTTTTACCCACGGTATATATCGTCGCATTTGGTTTTGGTGACACGTCCAAAGGCCAACGACAAAATATCTAACGACAAATGACCGACGATAAAATATCAAAACGACGAAATATCTAACGTCAAAATATCTAGCGTCAAAATATCTAACGTCAAAATATCTGACGTCAAAATATCTATACGACGAAATATCTATACGACACAATGACTAGCTTTCTTTGTTTTGATACGTCCTCCCGAGAACCGGTTTGCTTTCATCCATGGAGAACATTTTAATTATCGGTTGCTGTGTGTGGGATAAATATCTTGTATGGATACACACAAAACTGGAACTACAGATCGACGTTGGATTTGGGTGTATGTGTGTGTGTGTTTATGATTTTAGTCGTCGTTAATAAAATTTGTTCTGTACTTAATCAGTTGCCATTCTCCTTTCGTAAAATGATAATGATAATCATGTTGATGTAATATGGTGATCATGGTATAATATGATGATGTAAAACGATAATGATGATGATGTGATATGGTGATCATGGTGTAATATGATGTAAAATGATCATGATAGTGTAATATGATGTAAAATGATGATGATGTAAAATAATGATGTAAAATAATAGTGTAATATGATGTAAAATGATGATGATAGTGTCATATGATGCAAATAAGTAAATGTAAAAGATGCAAATAATTAAATGTATTTTGTTATTGGCCTTTAGTCGCGTCACCCAAACCAAACTCTACATGTGAGGCTTATATTTATTTTGGATTTTATATTTTGACGCTAGATATTTCGATTTTAGATATTTTTACGCTAGAAATTTTGACGTTAAATATTTTGTCGCCTAGATATTTTGTCATCTAGATATTTTGCCGGTAGATATTTTGTCGTCGGCCTTTTGTCGTCGGTCTTTTGGTTTTTGGCCTTTGGACATGGAACCGTTTGTTTTAGTTTATTTTCATTTTAATTTTCATTTTAACGGCGGTTTGACAACACTCATAGTAAATAGAAATTATTTGTTTACGAAACCTCCATCAAGTCAATTTGTATACATCGCTTTGTTTTTAGTTTATCTTAAATATTTGAAAAACAAAAAAAAATGATATATGTGCTTAATAAAAATTCAACAACCATATTTACAGTTTGTATAGAAAAAATTGGTACAGTGATTTGTGCTGCCAGAATATAATAATTTATTTACTTGATTCGAACGTTCCATTGAACACAAAAAATGATAAATTTATTCTCTCAACGCAAAATTGAAAGGCTTTGCCAATGCTTGGTAAATAATTCTTGTAAATTATGGTGGAAAGCGGTCTAAGATTAATTCGGCAAAGATTTTCAGAGACTTTCAATTTTTTCTTAATGTAACATGCTCGTCGTTTTTTCGTTCAAATGAACTTTCGAAATATCAAGTACATAATAATTTCAAATTTATTGTGATCCGTCAGAAAAATGTATTAAGAATTTATCGTGATCTGTCGAAAAATGTATTTAGAATTCATTATGATCTGTCGGAAAATTTTCATATCATACGGTTCAATATTATACTTGATACTATTAATATCAATCTTAGTATTTATAGTACTTTGTTCGCTGCGCACTGGTCATAATTCTACACAGAGAAAAATGGGTCCTCAAATTCTAGCACCAGTTGCCAGAATTCTAGCAATTTACTACCAGTTTGGAATTCTCGTACTGGTTGTTATAGAAGTGTAACAATTATTCTCACACCGTATAGTAAAAACGATGCGTGCATTACATTTTAAACTATTCTTGCATAGGCGCGAGTCCTATATGTGGTATAGTAAAAATAATGCGTGCATATTACATTTGAAACTATTCCAGCGTAGGTGCGATTCCCATTTTCATATGGTTTCTACTATACGTATAGCATAAATCTTCGTGTATATTTAGATTTCACTATACGCATAGCATAAATTACAGTTTCTCCGTGTGGTGCGAGAATAGTAGAAAATGTAATATGCACGCATCATTTTTACTATACGGTGTGAGAATCATTGTTACACTTCTATAACAACCAGTTCAAAAATTCCGAACTGGCAGGAAATTGCTAGAATTCTGGCAACTAGTGCTAGAATTTGAGGCCCAATTTTTCGCCGTGTATTTATAATGAGATTTATCATTTTTTTACTCATCGATTGAAAATTTTGTATCCAGAATCCAATTCGTGATGTTAGTTGAAAAAAAGTTGTGAACCTCAATGTTAATACTATTCTGTCCATAGCACAATGAAGAATTTTGTTCACCGCGCAATGGACAATACCATTTTGTTCATTGTGACATGGAAAAATCTATTCATAATAAGGCTTATGACTTTTTTATTCATCGTTGGTAGATTTTGGCAATAGTTCAAGAAAAAAAGTTATGAACCTCAATATTAATAGCATTTGGTCCAGTACACGATGAAGGAAATTCTATCCATATTGAGGCTTATGATTTGCTCTCTCATCGATGGACGTTTTTGTTTCAAATATAGTTTGTGTATTCCAGCGAGCAAAAAAAGTATTATAATTACATGAAAATTATACATTTAAGGGCAGGCTAAAGACTCTCTCTCGCTCTCACACGACCCGTATAGGCGCTCTCTCTCGCACTCGCAAGAGCGGAAAGACGGGGCAGAGGATGTTTAGCCTGGCCTTAAATGAAATTAAAAATAACATATTATACTAGATACATCTTTGTGGATGCTTGCAGATGATACTCGCTTCAGAAAAAAAGCTGGGCACGAAACGCCAAAACTGCATATTGCATGTTTTTTTTAAGGGCAGGCTAAACACGATGATATGCTTAGACACGCCCCTTCTCTCGCGGTTTGGGCCCGGCCGGTAATGTAACCCGCCGGTGCGTACCGCTAGATGGCGCCATACACGTCTTCTGTAACGTAGCAAGGGTACGTTCAATTGTGCTGGACACATCATATATATACATGCATATACACATAGCTGTATAAATTTATGTGCCAGCTTTCACGGGAAAACTCAAATTCTCGTTTACTAAAAGTATTAATCAATTCGACTCCTTTTCGTAAAAACGAAAGTCCATCGACGAGAAATAATGAAAAAGAGTTCCCGAAAAATGCGCCGAAAATTTTCACAGCGACTGTGCGATTTTCGTCGTACAAATGGGCTAGACAGTGAGATACACTTCATCAATTCGCAATAAATACTGAAATTATTTCAATAAGTCGGAATTTTGTTTCGTTTGCTGTCCATTATTTTTGTTCGCTGATGAAATTATGCGTCTCTTTGCAATAAATTCATACATGCAATTCAGAGGTTATAATAACCATTTTGGAACGAATAGATCTTTTTTGTTAAAAACGTAAGAATTTATTCGTTTCGATGAACATCTAATATGCAAACAATTCCTATTTATTGATTTCAGATGTTTGAACGAAATGAAATGTGTGTATATATGTCTCGACAAGAGCCGACGAAACATTTTAAAAAATTCTCTGTTCTGTCGCTGACAATATTTGTACGCAGCAAAAAAAAAATGCAAAAAGTCTGCATGACAATTTGTTTCAAGCTTATGACAGCGAGTACTCTGATTTCGCTGCAAATATTAATTTGCTGTTTTTACCCTTATTGGTCTAATAATGGTTAGCACAATTGACAAGATTACATCAAAATTTGATGTAAAAATTAATTTGGTTCGTTCAACATAAAATAATTATGTGAATAATTTCCACTGATGCATATCAAATGTTTGTGCAAATTGAAATGTGATCTTATATCACAATGAAGAATGCTCTCAACTCAATTGTAGATTTTTAATTTTTTGGCAACAGCCCACGCATCGGTTACAAAAATTCTCAGGTTCTTTGCTGAAACTCTTTTTGTTCCAAAGAGTACTAAGAACGTGCCATCTTGGTGACGGTCACACTCGAGGTCTACGTATGCTCATCCAGCATTCCATTGACTTTTTTTTCGCAGCCGAGAACGTGCAATCTCGGCACCGGTAAAAATGTCGAAGACGACGAATATATTTAGAAAGCATTTCGTCGACTTTTTTTTACGTCACCGACAACGTATTGTCTCGGCGACAATAAAACTCTCTATGTCGACAAATACTCATAGAGTATTTCGTTGACTTTTTTTTTGCCACCGACAACGTGAAATCTCGGCGACGGTAAACTCTTGAACTCAACGAATGCTCAGAGAGCATTTCGTCAAATTTTTTTTCGCCGCCGAAAACGTGCAGTGTCGGCGACGGTAAAATTCTATGTCGACGAATGCTCAGAGAGCATTTCGTCGACTCTTTTTCTCGCCGCCGAGGGGGTACAGGCTCGGCGTCGGTAAAACTGTCGAAGTCGACGAATATACTTAGAAAGCATTTCGTCGATTGTTTTTACGTCACCGACGACGTATTGTCTCGGCGACAATAAAACTCTCGAAGTCGACAAATACTCATAGAGTATTTCGTTGACTTCTTTTTTTCGCCACCGACAACGTGCAATCTCGGCGACGGTAAACTCTTCAACTCAACGAATGCTCAGAGAGCATTTCGTCGAATATTTTTTCGCCGCCGAAAACGTGCAGTATCGGCGACGGTAAAATTCTTAGTCGACGAATGCTCAGAGAGCATTTCGTCGACTCTTTTACTCGCCGCCGAGAAGGCACAATCTCGGCGTCGGTAAAACTGTCGAAGTCGACGAAATACTCTCTGAGCATTCGTCGACATTTTTTCGCCGCCGAGAACGTGCAATCTCGGCGACGGTAAAACTGTCGAAGTCGACGAATACCCAGAAAGCATTCCGTCGACTTCTTTTTCACGTTGCCGAGAACGTGTTTTCTCGGCGACAGTAAAACTGTCGAAGTCGACGGTTACTCAGAGAGCATTTCGTCGACTTCTTTTTTTTCTCCGCCGAGAACGTGCAATATCAGCCATGGCAAAATTGTCGGAGTCGACGAAATACTCTCCGAGCATTCGTCGACATTTTGTTTTCGCCGTCGAGAACGTGCAATCTCGGCGATGGTGAAACTGTCGAAGTCGACGAAATGCCCTCTGAGCATTCGTCGATATTTTGTTTTCGCCGTCGAGAACGTGCAATCTCGGCGACGGTGGAACTGTCAAAGTCGACGAAATACTCTCTAAGCATTCGTCGACATTTTTTTTACGCCGCCGAGAACGTGCAATCTCGGCGACCGTAAAACAGTTGTAGTCAATGAATCACTCTTTGAGCATTCTTCGACATTTTTGTTTCGCCGTCGAGAACGTGCAATCTCGGCAACGGTGAAACTGTCAAAGTCGACGAAATACTCTCTGAGCATTCGTCGACTTTTTTTCGCCGCCGAAAACGTGCAATCTCGGCGACGGAAAATTGTTCGAAGTCCACGAAATACTCTCTGAGCATTCGATGCAATTTTTTTTCCCAGCCGAGAACGTGCAATCTCGGCGACGGGAAAACTGTCGAAGTTGACTTCATACTCTCTGAGCATTCATCGACATTTTGTTTTCACCGTCAAGAACGTGCAATCTCGGCGACGTTGGAACTGTCAAAGTCGACGAAATACTCTGAGCATTCGTCGACATTTTTGTTTCGTCGTCGAGAACGTGCAATCTCGGCGGCGGTGAAACTGTCGAAGTCAACGAAATACTCTCTGAGCATTCGTCGACTTTTTTGTTTCGTCGTCGAGAACGTGCAATCTCGGCGACGGTGAAACTGTCGAAGTCGACGAAATACTCTCTGAGCATTCGTCGACTTTTTTTCGCCACCGAAAACGTGCAATCTCGGCGACGGAAAAATTTTTGGAGTCGACGAAATACTCTCTGAACATTCGTCGACATTTTTCCGCCGCCGAAAACGTGCAATCTCGGCGACGGAAAAATTTTTCGAGTCGACGAAATACTCTCTAAGCATTCGCCGACATGTTTTTTTTCCCAGCCGAGAATGTGCAATCTCGGCGACGGTGAAACTGTCGAAGTCGACGAAATATACCCTCTGAGCATTCGTCGATATTTTGTTTTCGAAGTCGAGAACGTGCAATCTCGGCGACGGTGGAACTGTCGGAGTCGACGATTTACTCTTTGAGCATTCGTCGACATTTCTGTTTCGCCGCCGAAAACGTGCAATCTCGGCGACGGAAAAATTTTTGGAGTCGACGAAATACTCTCTGAACATTCTTCGACTTTTTTTCGCCGCCGAAAACGTGCAATCTCGGCGACGGAAAATTTTTTGGAGTCGACGAAATACTCTGTTATCATTCGTCGACATTTTTTTTTCCCCGACCGAGAACGTGCAATCTCTGCGACGGTAAAACTGTCGAAGTCGACGAAATACTCTTTGAGCATTCGACAAATTTTTTTTACGCCTCCGAGAACGTGCAATCTCGGTGACGGTAAAACTGTCGAAGTCGGCGAATGCTCAGAAATCATTTCGTCGACTTTTTTTCAAGTCACCGAGAACGTGTTGTCTCGACAACGGTAAAACTATCGATGTTGATGGTGACCGTGACACTCTCGAGGTCGCAGCATTTCGACGACTTTCTTCTCTAGCTGCCGAGGCACGCGCACTCTAGACGACCCACTCTCTGCCCACGGATGCTCACAAAGCATTTCATCGCCGTTTTGTTCTTCCGGAAAACCGCACAATTTCTTCAGAGAAGGAGTTCCTCAGTGAGAGGTCAAGAAATTGTCCTCGATGAAAAATGAAAGAAGATCTATTTCGAGCGTTCCTTGGTGATTCCCGCGTCGCACGTTTCATCGCAATGAAGCTCTCCTTTTCCCAGCATTTCGCGCAGTAAACAGCCATTGCAACCATACGAATCGCACGTTCCATGTTTGCAACATAAATTGCAAAATACGGTGGACCCTGTAAAACGAATAATTAGAATGGAATAAATCAATGGTACCTGGAAAAAAAACTGATATGAGAACACATCAATACAATGAATTTGTAGACCTACAGCGGTTGGGATACATGCAGACAAATATACATTGCGGTGGCAAAAATTTTAGTAAATTATGATTTATCAATCCGAGATTTAAGGGAAATCCGCCAAACAATCATTTCTTGTTACAAGGCGCCCCTCGAATAAAGACCAATACCTTGAGGGTAAGTTCGCTACGTGATATCGAGTAAAAAAAGTCCTTTGCCATTTTTTGATATTCTGAACCCCTCAATTGTTATTAATTAATTAAATGTATTACAATTCAGAGGTTGAAACCAATTAAAACCAATCAACATAAAAAAATGCCTCAGACTTTCATACTCAATATTACGTTTACAATTGGTTACATTAATAACAATTCGGGGGTTTAAAAAATTGAAAAATGACAAGACTTTTTTACGACAATAATTAATATCAATAATTATTTAAATTAAAGACAATTTGAATATTCAAAACATCGAAAGATGGCAAAGAACTTTTCCACCCGATATCACATCACGAATCTACCCTCACTGTGCTGACCATCATTCGAGGAGCACCCTGTATATGGTGATGCCAAGATGTGCAGCGGGATCCATTGTGTCTAGCCTTTCCAAGTATTTTTGAATTGTTATTTGCATCCACCTGACTTACTTTTTTCTAACAATCCCATTGCAGAGATTGAAAAAAGTAAATTGCATGAGGGAGATAGGTCACAGAAAATATAATAAGGTTAGAAAAAATTAAACGGGGTGCACACTGCGGAAGCATAATTGACAGTCGATAGACGTGTCGTGAAATTTTAAAAAATCACAATTTGCTAGAAAATTTTGAATCACAATTTACATTTTTTGAATCTCTTCCAACCGCTGTAGGTTTACTGATTCATTGCACCGATGTTTGATCAAATCAGATATTTTTTCAATGAAACAGATTTCAACAACTATGCAATGGCAATTATTGAAAAAAAAACTGACTGGATAACACGATGGTACAAGCAATCAGTAAACCAACAGCGATTGAAAGAGACAGGAAGAAATGTTCACTATGATTAAAATCATTTCAACAAATAACAGTTTTTCGAAATTTAAAGACACGACTATTGGCTGTTGATTATGCTTCTGCAGTGTGCACCCCGTTATATTTTTTCTAACCTCTTCATACTATTTGTCACCTCTCACCAACATGCATCTTCATTTACTTTTTCCAGTCTCCGCAATGGGATTGACGGATAAAAATAAATCAGGTTGATGCGGATGAAATTCAACAAAGACTTAAAGAGGTTACATACAATACAAAGGAGTACACCCTGGGATTGTACGATATACGAGAAATTATTGTTTTGCAGGTTTCTCTACAATAATAATTGTCAGAAATCATATTTTCCTACAACTCATGCTATCGCTGTGAAGATTGTATTCATCTGTATCCATCCGGACCACCATAGGTCTTGCTTATACATTGCACTGATGTGTTCTCACACCAGCTTATGTTACATAAATCTCAGCTGCGAGAGGCTCCGCAATGAAATTTAATGAAAAAAAAGCTCATCGGAGGGCACATTAGTGCAATGAATAGGTGAGACCTACGGCAGTTGGGAGAGAAATACAGATAAATACAAAATTCTTTGCAATAGCGAAAATTTTGGAAAATAATACAGTTTCCAAATGTGGTAGTACACAAACCCGCAAAATAATGATTTGTCATATACACAGGCAATAGAGACCTGTACTAGAAAAAAAAATGACAAATTAAATATTGGTACTATTCTGTATTAGAATATACAAAAGTACCAACATTTGTTGAACTTACTTGTCAAATAATCTGTTGAGCGTTGCTCCCGCGTCGAAAATCTCTTGAAAATAAATCCAGAGATGATCTCAGGCACCTGCAAAATATTATTTTATGAGTCAATTATGCGGCACGTAAGAAGGAAGACATAAAAATTATAACAAGGTTAGAAATATTGCAATAGAGTGCACACTGCCGAAGCATAATTGACAGTCAACGGGCCTGTCTTAACATTTTGAACAATTATTATTTTCTACAATTTTTTGAATCACAATATACATTTTTTTTCAATTTCTGCCAACCACTGCAGGTTTACTGATTCATTGGACCAATGTATTTTCAAATCAGATATTTATGCAATGAATTAATGGCTTCAACTCTGCAATGGCAATCATTGAAAAAAAGACTGATTTCAGAATACATTGGTACAAGCAATCAGTAAACCAACAGCGGTTGAAAGAGATAGAAAGAAATGTTTACTATCATTAAAAAAATGCTATAAAATTATAATGTTTCGAAATTTAAGGACAGGATTATTGGCTGTTAATTGTTCTTCCGCAGTGTGCACCCTGTTATATTATTTCTAACCTGTTTATACTTATTGTCACCTCTCACCAGCATGCATCTCAATTTACTTTTTTCAGTCTTCGCAATGGGATTGACGAAAAAAAAACAATCAGGTCAATGCAGATGAAAGTCGACAAAGATTTGAACAGGTTAAATATAATGCAATGGAGTACACCCCGGGATTCTACGATACACGCTAAATTATTGTTTTGCAGGTTTTTCCACAATCACCATTGGCAGAAATCATAATTTCCTACAATTCATGCTATCGCTGTGAAAATTGTATTCATCTCAATCCCTCCGAACCACCATGGGTCTTGCTCATACATTGCACCGATGTGTTCTCCATCAGCTTATGTTCAATAAATCTCAGCTGCGAAAGACTCCGCAATGAAATTTAATGAAAAAATAGCTCATCGGAGAGCACATTGATGCAATGAATAGGTGTGACCTACTGCGGTTGGGAGAGAAATACAGATACATACAATATTCTTTGCGCTGGCAGAAATTTTACAAAATTATGCAATCTCCAAATGTGGTAATACACAAACCAGCAAAATAATGATTTGTCACACATTGTGCTATCGTAGTGTGTACTCCATTCCATTGTGTCGAACCTCTTCATGTTTCTTTTGGACATTAATTTACATCCACCTGACTTACTTCTTGTATCAATTCCATTACGGATCTTGAAAAAAGTAAATTGAGGTGCATGTAGGTGACAGGTCATAAAAAATATTGTGAGGTTAGAAATAATGAAATGGGGTACACACTGCGGAAGCATATTTCACAGCCAATAGAGACCTGTACTAGAAATTTTAAAAAAAGATGACAAATGAAATATTGGTACTATTTTGTATTGGAATATACAAAAGTACCAACATTTGTTTAACTTACTTGTCAAATAATCTGTTGAGCGTTGCTCCCGCATCGCAAATCTCTTGAAAATGAATCCAGAGACGATCTCAGGCACCTGCAGAACATTATTTTATACGTTAATTATGGGGCACGTTAGTGGAAAGACATAAAAATTATGACAAGGTTAGAAATATTGCAATACAGTGCACACTGCCGAAGCATAGTTGACAGTCAACGGTCCTGTCTCAACATTTTAAAAAATTATTATTTTCTACAATTTTTTGAATCACCATATACATTTTTTTTTCAATTTCTGCCAACCACTGCAGGTTTACTGATTCATTGGACCAATGTATTTTCAAATCAGATATTTATGCAATGAATTAATGACTTCAACAAATCTGCAATGGCAATCATTGAAAAAATGACTGATTTCAGAATACATTGGTACAAGCAATCAGTAAACCAACAGCGGTTGAAAGAGATAGAAAGAAATGTTTACTATGATTTAAAAAATCCTATAAAATTATAATGTTTCGAAATTTAAAGACAGGACTATTGGCTGTTAATTGTTCTTCCGCAGTGTGCACCCTGTTATATTATTTCTAACCTGTTTATACTTATTGTCACCTCCTACCAGCATGCATCTCAATTTACTTTTTTCAGTCTTCGCAATAGGATTGACGAAAAAAAAAAAATCAGGTCAATGCAGATGAAAGTCGACAAAGATTTAAACAGGTTAAATATAATGCAATGGAGTACACCCCGGGATTCTACGATACACGCTAAATTATTGTTTTGCAGGTTTTTCTACAATCACCATTGTCAGAAATCATAATTTCCTACAATTCATGCTATCGCTGTGAAAATTGTATTCATCTCAATCCCTCCGAACCACCATAGGTCTTGCTCATACATTGCACCGATGTGTTCTCCATCAGCTTATGTTCAATAAATCTCAGCTGCGGAAGACTCAGCAATGAAATTTAATGAAAAAATAGCTTGTCGGAGAGCACATTGGTGCAATGAATAGGTGTGACCTACTGCGGTTGGGAGAGAAATACAGATACATACAATATTCTTTGCGGTGGCAGAAATTTTACAAAATTATGCAATCTCCAAATGTAGTAGTACACAAACCAGCAAAATAATGATTTGTCACACATCGTGCTATCGTCGTGTGTACTCCATTCCATTGTGTCGAACCTCTTTATGTTTCTTTTGGACATTAATTTACATCCACCTGACTTACTTCTTGTATCAATTCCATTGCGGATCTTGAAAAAAGTAAATTGAGGTGCATGTAGGTGACAGGTCATAAAAAATATTGTGAGGTTAGAAATAATGAAATGGGGTACACACTGCGGAAGCATATTTCACATGCAATAGAGACCTGTACTAGAAATTTAAAAAAAATGACAAATGAAATATTGGTACTATTTTGTATTAGAATATACAAAATTACCAACATTTGTTTAACTTACTTGTCAAATAATCTGTTGAGCGTTGCTCTCGCGTCGAAAATCTCTTGAAAATGAATCCAGAGACGATCTCAGGCACCTGCAAAATATTATTTTATGAGTCAATTATGCGGCACGTAAGAGAAAAGACATAAAAATTATAACAAGGTTAGAAATATTGCAATAGAGTGCACACTGCCGAAGCATAATTGACAGTCAACGGGCCTGTCTTAACATTTTGAACAATTATTATTTTCTACAATTTTTTGAATCACAATATACATTTTTTTCAATTTCTGCCAACCACTGCAGGTTTACTGATTCATTGGACCAATGTATTTTCAAATCAGATATTTATGCAATGAATTAATGGCTTCAACTCTGCAATGGCAATCATTGAAAAAAAGACTGATTTCAGAATACATTGGTACAAGCAATCAGTAAACCAACAGCGGTTGAAAGAGATAGAAAGAAATGTTTACTATCATTAAAAAAATGCTATAAAATTATAATGTTTCGAAATTTAAGGACAGGATTATTGGCTGTTAATTGTTCTTCCGCAGTGTGCACCCTGTTATATTATTTCTAACCTGTTTATACTTATTGTCACCTCTCACCAGCATGCATCTCAATTTACTTTTTTCAGTCTCCGCAATAGGATTGACGAAAAAAAAAAATCAGGTCAATGCAGATGAAAGTCGACAAAGATTTAAACAGGTTAAATATAATGCAATGGAGTACACCCCGGGATTCTACGATACACGCTAAATTATTGTTTTGCAGGTTTTTCTACAATCACCATTGGCAGAAATCATAATTTCCTACAATTCATGCTATCGCTGTGAAAATTGTATTCATCTCAATCCCTCCGAACCACCATAGGTCTTGCTCATACATTGCACCGATGTGTTCTCCATCAGCTTATGTTCAATAAATCTCAGCTGCGAAAGACTCCGCCATGAAATTTAATGAAAAAATAGCTCATCGGAGAGCACATTGGTGCAATGAATAGGTGTGACCTACTGCGGTTGGGAGAGAAATATAGATACATACAATATTCTTTGCGCTGGCAGAAATTTTACAAAATTATGCAATCTCCAAATGTGGTAGTACACAAACCAGCAAAATAATGATTTGTCACACAACGTGCTATCGTAGTGTGTACTTCATTCCATTGTGTCGAACCTCTTCATGTTTCTTTTGGACATTAATTTACATCCACCTGACTTACTTCTTGTATCAATTCCATTGCGGATCTTAAAAAAAGTAAATTGAGGTGCATGTAGGTGACAGATCATAAAAAATATTGTGATTGTCATAAAAAATATTGTTAGAAATAATGAAATGGGGTACACACTGCGGAAGCATATTTCACAGGCAATAGAGACCTGTACTAGAAATTTAAAAAAAAAAAATGACAAATGAAATATTGGTACTATTTTGTATTAGAATATACAAAAGTACCAACATTTGTTTAACTTACTTGTCAAATAATCTGTTGAGCGTTGCTCCCGCGTCGAAAATCTCTTGAAAATGAATCCAGAGACGATATCAGGCACCTGCAGAACATTATTTTATACGTTAATTATGGGCACGTTAGTGGAAAGACATAAAAATTATAACAAGGTTAGAAATATTGCAATACAGTGCACACTGCCGAAGCATAGTTGACAGTCAACGGTCCTGTCTCAACATTTTGAAAAATTATTATTTTCTACAATTTTTTGAATCACCATATACATTTTTTTTTTCAATTTCTGCCAACCACTGCAGGTTTACTGATTCATTGGACCAATGTATTTTCAAATAAGATATTTATGCAATGAATTAATGGCTTCAACTCTGCAATGGCAATCATTGAAGAAATGACTGATTTCAGAATACATTGGTACAAGCAATCAGTAAACCAACAGCGGTTGAAAGAGATAGAAAGAAATGTTTACTATGATTAAAAAAATGCTATACATTTATAATGTTTCGAAATTTAAAGACAGGATTATTGGCTGTTAATTGTTCTTCCGCAGTGTGCACCCTGTATAATGTTTCGAACCTGTTTATACTTATTGTCACCTCTCACCAGCATGCATCTCAATTTACGTTTTTCAGTTTTCGCAATGAGATTGACGAGAAAAAAAAATCAGGTCAATGCAGATGAAAGTCGACAAAGATTTAAACAGGTTAAATACAATGCAATGGAGTACACCCCGGGATTCTACGATACACGCTAAATTATTGTTTTGCAGGTTTTTTTACAATCGCCATTGTCAGAAATCATAATTTCCTACAATTCATGCTATCGCTGTGAAAATTGTATTCATCTCAATCCCTCCGCACCACCATAGGTCTTGCTCATACATTGCACCGATGTGTTCTCCATCAGCTTATGTTTAATAAAACTCAGCTGCAAAAGACTCCGCAATGAAATTTAATGAAAAAATAGCTTATCGGAGAGCACATTGGTGCAATGAATAGGTGTGATCTACTGCGGTTGGGAGAGAAATACAGATACATACAATATTCTTTGCGCTGGCAGAAATTTTACAAAATTATGCTATCTCCAAATGTGGTAGTACACAAACCAGCAAAATAATGATTTGTCACACATCGTGCTATCGTAGTGTGTACTCCATTCCATTGTGTCGAACCTCTTCATGTTTCTTTTGGACATTAATTTACATCCACCTGACTTACTTCTTGTATCAATTCCATTGCGGATCTTGAGAAAAGTAAATTGAGGTGCATGTAGGTGACAGGTCATAAAAAATATTGTGAGATTAGAAATAATGAAATGGGGTACACACTGCGGAAGCATATTTCACAGGCAATAGAAACGTGTACTACAAATTAAAAAAAAAAATGATAAATGAAATATTGGTACTATTTTGTATTAGAATATACAAAAGTACCAACATTTGTTTAACTTACTTGTCAAATAATCGGTTGAGCGTTGCTCCCGCGTCGAAAATCTCTTGAAAATGAATCCAGAGACGATCTCAGGCACCTGCAGAACATTATTTTATACGTTAATTATGGGGCACGTTAGTGGAAAGACATAAAAATTATAACAAGGTTAGAAATATTGCAGTACAGTGCACACTGCCAAAGCATAGTCGACAGTCAACGGTCCTGTCTCAACATTTAGAAAAATTATTATTTTCTACAATTTTTTGAATCACCATATACATTTTTTTTTTAAATTTCTGCCAACCACTGCAGGTTTACTGATTCATTGGACCAATGTATTTTCAAATCAGATATTTATGCAATGAATTAATGACTTCAACAAATCTGCAATGGCAATCATTGAAAAAATGACTGATTTCAGAATACATTGGTACATAAGCAATCAGTAAACCAACAGCGGTTGAAAGAGATAGAAAGAAATTTTTACTATGATTTAAAAAATGTTATCAAATTATAATTTTTTGAAATTTAAAGACAGGACTATTGGCTGTTAATTATTCTTCCGCAGTGTTCACCCTGTTATATTATTTCTAACCTGTTTATACTTGTTGACACCTCTCACCGGCATGCATCTCTATTTACTTTTTTCAGTCTTCGCAATGAGATTGACGAAAATAAATAAATCAGGTCAATGCAGATGAAAGTCGACAAAGATTTCAACAGGTTAAATACCCTGGGATTGTACGATACATGACAAGTTATTGTTTTGCAGGTTTCTCTACAATCGCAATTGTCAGAAATCATAATTTCATACAATTCATGCTATCGCTGTGAAGATTATATTCATCTGAATCCCTCCGAACCGGCATAAGCCTTGCTTATACATTGCACCGATGTGTTATCCATCAGCTTATGTTCAATGAATCTCAGCTGCGAAAGACTCCGCAATGAAATTTTATGAAAAAATAGCTCATCGGAGGGTACATTGGTGCAATGAATAGGTGAGACCTACGGCGATTGGGAGAGGAATACAGATACATGCAATATTCTTTGCAATGGCAAAAATTTTAAAAAATTATGTAATCTCCAAATGCGGTAGTACACAAACCAGCAAAATAATGATTTGTCATACACACAGGCAATAGAGACCGTTACGAGAAATTTTAAAAAAGAAATGACAAATGAAATATTGGTACTATTCTGTATTAGAATATACAAAAGTACCAATATTTGTTTTACTTACTTATTGTGAAATAATATGTTGAGCGTTGCTCCCGCGTCGGAAATCTCTTGAAAATGAATCCAGAGACAATCTCAGGCATCTGCAAAACATTATAATATACGTTAATTATGGGGCACGTAAGTGAAAAGACATGAAAATTGTAACAAGGCTGGAAATATTGCAATAGGGTGCACACTGCGGAAGCATAATTGACAGTCAACAGTCCTGTCCTAACATTTTGAAGAATTATTATTTTCTACAATTTTTTGAATCACAATATTAATTTTTTTCAATTTCTGCCAACCACTGCAGGTTTACTGATTCATTGGACCAATGTATTTTTAAATCAGATATTTATGCAATGAATTAATGGTTTTAACAACTCTGCAATGGCAATAATTGAAAAAATAACTGATTTGAGAATACATTGGTACAAGCAATCAGTAAGCCAACAGCGGTTGGAAAAGATAGAAAGAAACGTTTACTATAATTAAAAAAATGTAATCAAATTGTAATTTTTCGAAATTTAAAGACAGAACTATTGGCTGTTAATTATTCTTCCGCAGTGTGCACCTTGTTATATATTTTTTAACGTCTTTATACTTTTTGTCACCTCTCACCAGCATGCATCTCAATTTACTTTTTTTAGTCCCTGCAATCGGATTGACGAAAAAAAATAAATCAGGTAGATGCAGATGAAAGTCGACAAATATTTTAACAGGTTAAATACAATGCAATGGAGTACACCCCGAGATTGTACGATGCACGACAAATTTTTGTTTTGCAGGTTTCTCTACAATGACAATTGTCAGAAATCATAATTTCCTACAATTCATGCTACGCTGTGAAGATTGTATTCATCCGGTATCTCTTCGAACCACCATAGGTTTTGCTTACACATTGCACCGATGTGTTCCTACATCAGCTTATGTTCAATAAATCTCAACTGCGAAAGACTCCGCAATGAAATTTAGTGAAAAAATAGCTCATCGAAGAGCACGTTGGCGCAATGAATAGGTGAGATCTACGGCGCTTGGGAGAGAAATACAGATGAATGCAATATTTCTTGCGATGACAAACATTTTATAAAATTATGCACTTTCCAAATTTGGTAGTACAGAAACGAGCAAAATAATGATTTGTCATTCATATCATGCTATCGTACTGTCTACTTCATTCCATTGTACCTCTTTACGTGTTTCTTTGGACTCTTATTTACATCCGCTTGACTTAAATTCTTTTATCAATTCCATTGCGGAAATTGAAAACAGTAAATTCTCGTACATGTCGGTGACAGGTTACTAAACATATAATGAGGTTAAGAATACTAAAATGGGGTGCACACTGCGGAAGCATAATTCACAGGTGATAGAGTCCTGTTTTAGAATTCTGAAGAGAAGAAATAAAACAGAAATACAGTTCTATTCTGTATTAGAATACACAATAGCTTAAATATTTCTTTCACTTACTTGTCATTCAATATGTTTATTATTGCTCCCGCATCGGAAATCTCCTCAATTCAATAGAATCCGTACTTTACTCTAGGAACCTATGGAACAATATTATTTACAATCCGTGCAAAATACTGGAAGGATTAATTGACGTGACATTGAGTGTAATTTGATTATTACTTTGAAATAAAAAACTTACCATAAGAAATATTTTCTCATTCCGATCAGAAGATTCACTTCGGTTCCGGACTGTTCAATCTGTCAGACGTGCACTCACAGTGTGTGTCTGCAGTTGTGACTCGTGGCCAGTGGTGACTCTTGATCGTTGCCAACCACATGCAAGTACGACGTCCATTTTAGTATAACGTCTTCTCTCACGCAGTCAACATCATGGCATCCGGAACAAGGCGATCATTGAAATCGAGTTGTAAGTCAGAGAATAATGTAACTTTTTTGTTCTTTTCATTTCTTTATCTTGTCCCCCGCCCCCCTCTGTCCTCTTTCACTCTCTCTCTCTCTCTCTCTCTCTCTCTCTCTCTCTCTCTCTTTACTGGCAAGCTTACTATACGTACTTTTAGTACGTATCCTTCATTTTTTATTCCGATCGTTTCCTACTTGAACTGTTTAATTCTTATATTCTCTTTTCTTTGTTTACCCCCACTCTTCATGAAATCAAATTTTCGTTATTGTCTCTTTTTCTTTCGAAGTTTCAAATCTTGATTTCGGTCTATTTTTTTTTTTATCGTCACGACTGTAATTATTGTGCTCGCTTGTTCTTTCTTTCTTCTTCTCTACGCTGCTTATTATCAATTGTTCGTTGATGCGATTTTTTTCTTATTGTCGAAATTGGACTGTTTTATTATTATTGTCTGTCATCGGTTCATCTGTAGCTATTAGTAATCGTAGAATGTATACGTTTGCCCTGTGAGGATATTTTTTGTTCATTAATAATAAGTGAACACAGTATGTACCTCGTGCACGAGTGAAACGCACACGCATCCGCCCACGTGCGTGTTGCATTTTGTGTTCTTATATTGTAAATTAACAACTAATGCCCTTGCAAATGAAGATACTGCAGTTACTAATAGCTATACACAAAATGAACGAAACAGACCATCGAGTCAGGTCCGGTGAGGGTTAGCGTGAGTGTGAGAAAGACGACAGCTGAACGTACCTCTCTCGCGCACGTCCACTAAACCCTACCCAACCCGACTTGATGGAAGATCAGAGAAACTCCCACGTGTGCGATTCTAAAAAAAGAACTTAACATCTAAATATCTAAACATCTAATCACCTAAACACACACGCACACACACACACACGCGCGCGCACTGAGCATATTAAAGCATTTTTCAAAAACAACCTGTTAATAATCTTTTTTTTCCTCTTTTTACAGGCCAATCCGAGGCGCCAATGGTGGTAAGTTTAGTGACATTTTTTTAACATACTTCATGTCAGTCATTTTTTTCTCAACACATGAAAATAACGATCTTTTTTGTTACTAGCATCCAATAGAGTTGCCGGAGCTGGGTGCCAAAAATATTCAAGAGGAAAAGGGAAAGGAGACGACAAAAAAGCATCACAAAACAATTCCAAACAATCAACAAAAAAATAACCAACAAGAAAAACAACCACAACAACAACTATTACAACAACAACAACAACAACAACTATTACAACAACAACACCATGAACGACCACATCAACAGCAAGCCACACCATCGGAGGCGGAGGTGCAGCTGCTGATGCTCCGTCGGTTGCAGGCAGAAAATGAGCACCTCCACTCGGTCATCGGCCAGCAGCAGGGGAACCTTGCGCACGCTTGGGCCCTCAATAAAAAATTATTCGATGAGGTCGAGGAGTTGGAAAAAAAAATAGATTCGATGCAACAAGGGCAACACCAATCAGACGGACAACAACAATTAACAGACGAACGGACAGAACATCAAAAGCAAACAGGACAACAAGGAACAGATAAACAACAAGAATAAACGGGACACAAAGAAAAAGATAAACAACAAGAGCAAACGGGACAACAAGGAAAAGATATACAAGACGAGCAAACGGGACAACAAGGAGAAGATAAACAACAAGAGCAAACGGGACAACGAGAAAAAGATAAACAACAAGAGCAACAGCAACAAGTAGAAGAAAAACAGCCGAAACAAAGAAAAGAGGGTGAAAAATTACTACCGGATAAGCAAGACGAACGAATTCAACGGGGACGAGGACGAAAAACCGAAAAGACTCATCCGTACGCTTCAACAAATCAACGGCAACAACAACAAAACCAACGAGGACGGGGACGAGGACGAGGCCGCGGACGAGGACGAGGACGAGAACAGCCGGAACAGAAACAACAACGACACCAACACCAGAATTCACATGACGAAAATAATAAAGTGAGTAAATACAACCTGTACAATTTTTTGAATAGTAGCCATTAATAGTCATTTCTACCATCTTTAATAATTTTTATTTTTCAGGATATCGAGAATGCCATCGCGGAGGGATTCCGAAAATTAGCTAGTACGGCGGTACCGACGGCACCGACATCGTCATTGATGACGATGCAGTGGCCAATGACGGCACCAACATCGAGCAGTTACGCCCTGCCGCCATTCATGCCGATGTCCAATATGATGATGCCACCGGTACCACCGTATTGGTATCCATACAAGTGATCCATATAATGTGACCATGAACATTTGTAATGTTTGATATTGATATAAAAAATCGTCAAAAAACAAATAATGTATGACTTTTAAGATTATTTTCATTGCCTCCCTAATCCCTACAAATTCCATGTATGCACGCACGTTGACACACAGCCTAGCACACACACCTATGCCCGCACGCAACACAGAGCTATACAAGATACGTAACACGCAAGGACGCATGATACAGACAGACATGCACGTACACACGCATCATCTACAGGCACACGGAAGCATACGCACACATGCATGCATTCACAGCACACGAAGTCATTACGCACACATGCATACATCCACATCACAAAGAGTCATTATGCACACATGCATACATCCGCAGCACACGCGGGCATAGAGACAAACGCAAGCATACAGGCACACGCAGTTATACACAGAAATGCTCATACACAACCCCCCCACGCCCGCACGCACTTCACGCAGTAACAAATGCACACACGAAGCAGCCTAGGCTGCATCAGCCGCCAATGAACGGGCTTCCAGCCTACGTTACTGGACACGGTAAACCACTTAAAAGTGCACTACAGTAAGAAGCTATAATTTTGATAAAAGCTTCGTTTGAAGCAAATTTTATAATCATAAGTATCAAGTGAATACAAAAAATTATTGATCGATAGCCTATGGGGCACCAAAAAAAAGCTCCAGCGCCTAATGTATGAGCATTAGAAATCTCCCTCACCCTTCTTTTAAACAATCTTAAAACACACAGTTTTATATATCTATGGGTATGATAATTGTATCGTTTATTGCAGATGAACACGGCAATTACATCAATCGATATCATAATTATGGCCCAAGTGTGCAAACCCGATACCTTGACCCTCTTAGTTTTCTTTGATTTCCTTTTTCAAATAAGTGCATTGAGTCTAAAATACGCCCTCATAGTTTTTTCAGATTTTTCCAAACATCCCTTATGTTCCTAAAATAAATTTTCTAAAATAAACGGCACTTTTTTAAGAATCTTGAAAAATGTTGTAAAAAACGTGATGTTACACAACAATTTTCAAGCTATCACCCGTTGTGGGCAGATTTTTTTTTTTTTACAAGCTATTAACGTTCTCAAAATTCCAAAATAATTCAGTATCTGCCCAAGGAGAGCAATTTCAAAATTTGTTGGAATTTTGAAAACATTAATCGCTTGTAAAACGCAGAAAATATAATATGCCCACTACGTGTCATAGTTTGAAAATCGTTGTATAGTTTTATTAGTTATTTCAGAATTTTTCAACATTTCTTAAAAATTGAATTTTTTTTACAAAACAAAATTTTTTGGAAATAACGGATGTTTGGGAAAATGTAAAAAAAGTTATGAGGGTTCCGTATGTTAGACGGAATGGGATCATATTAAAAATAATCAAATAAATCCGAGAGGGTCAGAGCCACGAGTTTACACACCTGGGCCACTAAATATTTAATGTGACTAATTACTTGCCACTTTACAAATTACAGTTGTAAGTAGTAAGTCAAAGTTTCATATTACAAATTACGGTAGTAATTAGTCATTGAAAAATTTCGAATTACAAAATACAAATATAACATTCATTGAATAAATTGTAATTATACAAATTACAAATATGATTAGTTATTAAAAATATATAATTACAAATTACAAATGTAATTAGTAATTGAAAAAATTCTCATTTCAAATTACGAAAGTAATTACCAATTGCAAAAAAATTCTAAATACAGATTGTACATGTAATTAGGTTCCAATTTCGCGCTAACTATATTCTATCAATGTAATTAGATTCAGATCCAACTCTAAGTACATGTAATAAGAATAACATTTTTGAGTAATTACATTATTCAATGTACTTCCACTTCAATCTCACTCTCATTACATGTACACCCCACTGAAGAGTTTGGTCGAAATTCCTCGCCACAGTAGAAGTTGCATAAGTAGTGAGGTACAGGGATAAGGAGACCGGGTCCTTCCCCCACCCCTCTCCCTCTGGCCCCGCCCCCTCCCTGCCAGGCCCCACCCCCCACTACTTTGGGCCTCATGGTCGTCTGTGATTGGCCCTCCACCCCTTTGCCACGCCCCCTACCCCCATCATCTGGAAATTTTCCGAGCGCTGATTGGTCCCTATACTGGTCACCCACCCCCACCAGAGTGTCGCAGACGGATTGGGGTGGTACCCCACCAAAATTCCCCGAGCGCTGATTGGTCCCTATACTGGTCACCCCGCCCCCTTAAAATTTCCCGAGCGCTGATTGGTCCCTATACTGGTCAACCCGCCCCCTCAAAATTTCCCGAGCGCTGATTGGGCCCCGTACTAGCTGCCTCAACCCCTGAGAATTTCCCGAGCGGTGATTGGTCCCTATACTGGTCGACCCGCACCCTCAAAATTTCCCGAGCGCTGATTGGTCCCCGTACTGGTCGCCTCACCCCCTCAGAATTTCCCGAGCAGTGATTGGTCCCCGTACTGGTCACTTGTCCGGTATAGCGCACTATATGGGGCCTCACACCCTCGCAAATTTCCCGAGCGCTGATTGATCCCTACACTGGGCCACCACCCTCGCCAGAAGCGGCGTGCAAGCACGTGCCTTAGCAGCCACGTGACTAGAGTTTCCTCGGATATCTTACAGTCGGTAAAACGGTTCTTTTTTTATTGTCGGTCGGTAAATACCGTATATCGGTAAGTTATCTTCTTAACCGTATTTTATAGGAGAAAGGTTATGTGTAATAGACGATACAGGTTAATTTCGTTTAAACGTTTATATTCATTTATTCATAATTACCCGTAGACATGTTGAAACAGAGTACATGGTGAGTATGTGTAATTTATACAAAAGCGACAGTGTTTTATATTTTAACTTGTCATCTCTTTAAGTTTTATACCAGACCTTTTGAACTCGCTTTTTATAAATGGACCGCATAATACAGTTACCTCCAAAAATCTAATTCCGAAGTAATTTTCTGCGCACGAAGAATCCATCCGAACTCTTACAGTCTCTTTTATCGATATATGATTATTTTTTATAAGCTCTTCGACGCACGCTTCATCGATATTTTTATGTTTCTCGTATGACGATACATGGACAAACAATTTAGAACATAGAAGCTCTGTTGATAAAAAACGGTGCATGATTGTACGTTACGGAGGAAAAAGAAAACCCGCTCATAGTGCTGGAAACGCAGTCGCAATAGCAATAGCAATAGCAACGTGGGATAACGAAGATCGAAAGGCGAAATCAGACATGATTTTATAAATAAATTCAAGCGAATTGATGCAGATAAAAATTTGCGTTACATCAAATGAGGTATGGGTTAAATACTACCAAAAAGATTAACGTTGCATCGGATGGACGATAACGATGACTTTAGAAATCATCTTCGAAAATTTTTCGACACATTAGATAAACTGAACTAAGTGTCTATGGGCATCAATCCAGATTTATTAAGAATTATATTATTATATAGTCTTCCTTTGCGTTTTAAGCATTTTCGTCGCGCAATCGAGTGGCGCAGTAAATTTCTGACTCCAGAAGAGACAAAAAATCGTTGAAAAGGCAGATGCTCGAAAAACGGTACATACATCATTTCATCGGAAGCAATGATTGCGAACAAACATTTCATCAAAAAATGAAATAAAAATTCGACAAGCGTTAGAACAGACATGAAACAAAAGGAGCCGTTTAAATTCAAGTGCCATCGATGTGGAAAGAAAGGTCGCATAAGTAAATTGCAACAACGCGAATACAGCGGAAAGCTTTTTAGTTTTTACGCAAGATAAAAAACTTTTCAGCAAGCTTTCGAAGCGAAATCGAAAAGTCTTGACGAAGACTGATATCTTGATAGCTCATGCACTTCGCATTTATGTAAAGATGAAGAAAATTCAATTACGATTACTGAAACGAAAAATCAAAAATTGAATCTCGCTAATAATTCTTCGACAGATATAAAATTTCGAGAAACTGTTACGATTGCGAGCAAATTTTAAAAAAAATCCACGAATCTGAAGTTGCACGATGCTCTCTATTTACCAGATTTACAAACGAATTTATTATTAGTAAGATAACTGATCATGGATACGACGTGATTTTCAAAAAAAAACCAAGCCTCTGTTGTCAACAAAGGCGGAAATGCGATTTCGCAGGTGGGCAGAACTGGTGAAAGAAAAGGATGCCGTTGATAACTTGGTGACAGAATCGCCGTACGAAGCAACCGATAATTTGCATTGCCGGATGGGACATATGAATATGCATGATCTCGTAAGCGGACATAAAACTGGAGCGGTTCTAAGAATGAAGCTGGGTGAAGCAAAAGAAAATTTAAATTGCGATATTTATTTTCGCGGAAAGATGATAAGATTTTTATGCGTCATGAAGAACATTTCCGAAGAAAACGGAAGGAAGTTCCAAACTTTTTAAAAATCGTACATTCAGACATTTGTGGACTAATGAGAGTCGCGTCGAATGGAAATGCGCGATACTTCGTCATTTTCATAAATGACTAATCGAAATGGTGCGAAGTGCGAATGATTAAAACGAAATATGGAATTTTGTAATCTTCTTGAAGAATATAATGCGATCGCGGTAATGCAAACGGAAAAGAAAATCAAACTCTAGGAAACCAACGACGGTAAGGAATACATGAGCAAAAATATGGAAGATCTCTTAAGAGAAAATGGAATTCGAAGACCCTTAACTGTAACTTACTTTAATTCCTGAGTCGTAGCCTTAATTCGGGAGTCAGGCAACGAAAAACTTGACGCTTGATCAAAAGAAGGAATTTTCGTTGGTTATTCGGAGACATCAAAAGCATACAGAGTACGGATAACGGAAGAATAAAAAATCGTTATTACGCTAGATGGAAATTCAAGTTCAAAGAACTTGAACGACGAAACTCAAGACGAGTTCAAAGAAAATTCGTTTGAAAGAAATAATGACGAGTCCATTATTCTTGAAAAACACAAGGAATCTCGAAAGTTAGAGAAATCAAATTCTCATTGAAAGGAATTGAGAATAATTCGCTTGAAGCGCCGCTGAATCAAATCGAAGAATACAACAATGAAAATATCGAAAATAACAACGAAGATTTTGAAGAAGAAGAAGAAAGCAGAGAAGAAGACTGCCAGGAATACGAAACGAGAGAAGCACCGAGACGAGGTCAAGGAAGACCAAATAAAATAATGACTGGATTAAGAGGGAGGCCGCGAAAGGAGTATCAAATGGTTAATGCAATAAAAGAAAACCCAAACGTAAAGACGGGTACCGAATGTGTTTTTTTTATTGCAGAAACCTCAATTTGCAAAGTTGTCAACAGTGCCGATTCAGGTGAATGGTTCCGAGTTATGGCAGCGGACTAAAATCAATTATGAAAAATGATACGTAGAACGTAGTCGATCCGCCAAAAAATCAGCAAGTCGTTGGAAGTCACGTGATTCTGTGAAATAAATATAATTCAGATCGAACGTTAGAGAAAAAGGTGAGGATTGTTGCAAAAGGATTTTCTCAACATTCCGAAATCGATTTTATCAAAACTTTCGCACCGGTGACTGGACTCTGCTTGATTCGAATAATGACGGCTTTACTTGTCAAGTTCGACATGAACATTCAACAATTCGATGTCACAATAGCTCATGTAAACGGTATGTTAGAGGAAAATATTTACATGGAAGTTCCTGAAAGCCCTAACAAAATTTTGGAAGAGATTATTCGTACTGGAAAGACGTCCAGCAGAATCGGCAATTCCGCACGAGTTATGTCAAAAGAACTAGAAGTAGGCAACGGTTTGTCTTCTCCAGAAGGCATTTTATGGCCACATTAAGCAGATCGTTGATGGCACGTACGATTGGCAGAAGAAGTGAAGAAATTCAAATTGATTCAATCAAACGAGAATCCTTGCGTCTTCTATCAACAATCCAAAAACGAAATACTCATAATGACGGAATATGTTGATTACATTTTAGACACACCACGGAATCAAAACATGATTAAGGAACTTACAAATTATTTGTCAAAAAGTTTCGAGATGAAACATGTTGACAATATAAAATACTGTCTTGGTATAGAATTTTTACGAAACAATAACGGAGCAGCGATGCATAAACGAGGATACATAAAAGGTATACTCGATCGATATAAGATCAATGAATCTTGAATTTCGACAAGCCCCGATGGATCTCTGAACAAAACTACAAAAGAACGAAGATTCGACAAATCAAAAGATATGCAAACAGCGGTACAGAGAATCGATTAGGTTTCTAATGTATCATGCCGTATGTACTAGACCAGATATAGCTTACGCTGTAATTTATTCAAGTCAATTCAATTTATGGTACGACGAAACTGTTTGGACTGCGGTGAATCAAGTGTTGCGATCTTTACGAGAAACGTCGAATCTTGGCCTAATGTTGAAGAAAACTAAAAAAATCTTTTGATGCGTACGTCGATAAAGATTGGGGGAATCGTATCATAGATAGAAGATCATACACCGAGCTTACATTTATCCTCGGGGAATGTCTCGTTACTTGGGAATCGCGAAAATAACCGACTGTAGCGTTATCCTCGACGGAAGGAGAATAAATGGTTCTTAATGAAGCTGCAAAGGACGCCATGTATCTTCAGAGATTATTGAAAGTATATGGATACAATAAAATGACGAAATTAAAACTTTTTAGCGACAATTGTAGTGCACGAAAACACGCAAAGAATTCAATTTTCCACAATCGTACTAAACATATTGAAATCCATCATTATTTTGTCCGGGAAGTAATCGAGATTTCGAAGTGGAATATATTGCAGCAAACGATACGGCTGCTGATGTGCTCACTGAAGGACTTCTGGGCCCGTATTATTGCAAATGTCTCGATATTCCTGGAATAAATAACGTTTAGTTCTCAAAATTAATTTTCGTCATCATCTCGAAAGGGGGTATTGGATAGAACTCATTTGTTAATTGATTGAGATCGTGTTTTGTTATTTTAGCTACCTCATCTATTACTCTGAAATAAAGCGTCGATCTGTCAACACGTCTTACGATATCTTATGGAATCAAATATCCAAACATTCATTATTAAATGCAGGGATATTAAAACCAAAATTTTGTCATCTCTTTGAGTTCTATAATAGATCTTTTCAGTTCATTTGTGATAAATCGAACGGATAAGAATGTTACCTCCAAAAATACAATTCCGAAGTAATTATCCGTGAAAGAAGAGTACCCAAACTTTTGCAGTCTCTTTTATCGATCTATGATTATTTTTATAAGATCTTTTACGCATGCTTCATCAATATTTTCATACTTCTCGATTGAATGCCCGCAAAGTCCGAAACATTTCAAAAATGCAACTATTTCCAACTCCCGTCTTTCAGAAATTACAAATGAACATCGAATAACAGATGCATAGCTTACGCAAGATCTACATAAAATTTAAAATTTTACAAATTATGTATGATTTTGATTCAACTTATACGATGGGCTTTACACTCTTTTAATTTATCGGCGTTTCATGCACAAAAGATTTTTTAAATTTTTCAAACGATTAATATGGATCTGTGACCTGCAACAATTGTATTGTATAGTGTAAAAAATATGTTCTTCACGATGAAATTTATTCCAACGCAATTGACCCTCCGGAGGGTCATCGTTTCAGACATTCCTTGTGAAGTCTTGACAAATTGTCTTTTTTCCGAATGCGTTTTACGATCAAAGGTGTTTTTTTTTTTCATTAAACAATTTGATTTTACAATAAAAATATCTCATTTGTTTAATAATATCGTTACGGGGTATAATAGAAGGGCATTACTAAACTTGGGTTTGAATAAACCAACATTGACGGTACATAATCTCTTCTCGTCTATCGCTGATACATGCACATGAGTACTTTGACAATTTTTCTGGCGATTGATGAAAATCTATGACTACCAACATTGTGTTTTCTACTATGAAAAAATGTGCTCTCCACAATGAAATTTATTCCAATGCGAGTGACCCTGCGGAGGACTTTCATTCCGGGCATTCTTTGCGAGGTCTCGACAAATCGTTTTTCATAATAATGTGTTTCGTATGTACAAAAGTGTTTTTGTTGAAAGAATGTGATCTTTCAATAAAAAAACATGTCTTTTGTATGATAATATAGTTTCGGTTGACCCTGTGGAGGATCTTCGTTTCGGGCATTCTTTGCGAGGCCGCGCAACATGTCATGTGCACGCGAGATTTTTTGGCACCGCTTGTAACTGTCAATAAGAACCAGTGCCCTGCAACGGATGTGTTTTCTTTGGTGAAAAAAGTGCTCTTTACGATGAAATTTATTTCAACGCAATTGACCCTGCGGAGGACCTTCGTTTTGGGCATTCTTTGCGAGACGGCCCAAGATGTTTCATGTACAAGACTTCTTTGGCAATTTTTCTACCTATCAATAAGAATGAGTGACCTGCAACAACTGTGTTTTCTTGTGTGAAAAACGTCTTCATTATGATGAAATTTATTCCAACGCGATCGAACTTGCGGAGGGGCTTCGGTTCAGGCTCTCTATGTGAGGCCGCACAAGATATTTCATGCACACTAGTCTTTGGCAATTCTTCTACCTATTAATAAGGACCAATGACCTGCCATGATTGTTTTTCTTTTGTAAAAAAAAATGTGCTCTTTACGATTAAATTTGTTCCAATGCAATAGACCCTACTGAGGGCCTCAGTCTCCAACTTTCTTTGCGAGGTCTCGGCAAATCATCTTCTTTCCAAATGCATTTTTTCGTGCGAAGGTTTTTCTTCATGAAAACATGTAACTTTTGAATTTGAATAATAAACATAACTCTTGTATAATAATATTGTTTTAGGTTTCAATAGATTCGAGGTACTAAATTCCGGTTTGAAAAAACCAACATTGACGAAAAGAGCGAACCGCCAATGTTGGATTTTCAAACCGGAATTTAGTACCTCGAATCTATTGAAACCTAAAAACAATATTATTATACAAGAGTTATGTTTATTATTTAAATTCAAAAGTTACATGTTTTCATGAAGAAAAACCTTCGCACGAAAAAATGCATTTGGAAAGAAGATGATTTGCCGAGACCTCGCAAAGAAAGTTGGAGACTACGGCCCTCAGTAGGGTCTATTGCATTGGAACAAATTTAATCGTAAAGAGCACATTTTTTTTTTACAGAAGAAAAACAATCATGGCAGGTCATTGGTCCTTATTAATAGGTAGAAGAATTGCCAAAGACTAGTGTGCATGAAATATCTTGTGCGGCCTCGCATAGAGAGCCTGAACCGAAGCCCCTCCGCAAGTTCGATCGCGTTGGAATAAATTTCATCATAATGAAGACGTTTTTCACACAAGAAAACACAGTTGTTGCAGGTCACTCATTCTTATTGATAGGTAGAAAAATTGCCAAAGAAGTCTTGTACATGAAACATCTTGGGCTGTCTCGCAAAGAATGCCCAAAACGAAGGTCCTCCGCAGGGTCAATTGCGTTGAAATAAATTTCATCGTAAAGAGCACTTTTTTCACCAAAGAAAACACATCCGTTGCAGGGCACTGGTTCTTATTGACAGTTACAAGCGGTGCCAAAAAATCTCGCGTGCACAAGACATGTTGCGCGGCCTCGCAAAGAATGCCCGAAACGAAGATCCTCCACAGGGTCAACCAAAACTATATTATCATACAAAAGACATGTTTTTTTATTGAAAGATCACATTCTTTCAATAAAAACACCTTGTACATACGAAACACATTATTAAGAAAAACGATTTGTCGAGACCTCGCAAAGAATGCCCGGAATAAAAGTCCTCCGCAGGGTCACTCGCATTGGAATAAATTTCAATGTGGAGAGCACATTTTTTCATAGTAGAAAACACAATTGGTGGTAGTCACAGATTTTCATCAATCGCCAGAAAAATTGTCAAAGTACTTATGTGCATGTATCAGCGATAGACGAGAAGAGATTATGTACCGTCAATGTCGGTTTATTAAAAACCAAGTTTAGTAATGCCCTTCTATTATACCCCGTAACGATATTATTACACAAATGAGATATTTTTATTGTCAAATCAAATTGTTTAATGAAAAAAAACACCTTTGATCGTAAAACGCATTCGGAAAAAAGACGATTTTTCTAGACTTCACAAGGAATGTCTGAAACGATGACCCTCCGGAGGGTCAATTGCGTTGGAATAAATTTCATCGTGAAGAACATATTTTTTACACTATACAATACAATTGTTGCAGGTCACAGATCCATATTAATCGTTTGAAAAATTTAAAAAGTCTTTTGTGCATGAAACGCCGATAAATTAAAAGAGTGTAAAGCCCATCGTATAAGTTGAATCAAAATCATACATAATTTGTAAAATTTTTAATTTTATATAGATCTTGCGTAAGCTATGCATCTGTTATTCGATGTTCATTTGTAATTTCTGAAGGACGGGAGTTGGAAATAGTTGCATTTTTGAAATGTTTCGGACTTTGCGGGCATTCAAACGAGAAGTATGAAAATATTGATGAAGCATGCGTAAAAGATCTTATAAAAATAATCATAGATCGATAAAAGAGACTGCAAAAGTTTGGGTACTCTTCTTTCACGGATAATTACTTCGGAATTGTATTTTTGGAGGTAACATTCTTATCCGTTCGATTTATCACAAATGAACTGAAAAGATCTATTATAGAACTCAAAGAGATGACAAAATATTGGTTTTAATATCCCTGCATTTAATAATGAATGTTTGGATATTTGATTCCATAAGATATCGTAAGACGTGTTGACAGATCGACGCTTTATTTCAGAGTAATAGATGAGGTAGCTAAAATAACAAAACACGATCTCAATCAATTAACAAATGAGTTCTATCCAATACCCCCTTTCGAGATGATGACGAAAATTAATTTTGAGAACTAAACGTTATTTATTCCAGGAATATCGAGACATTTGCAATATTACGGGCCCAGAAGTCCTTCAGTGAGCACATCAGCAGCCGTATCGTTTGCTGCAATATATTCCACTTCGAAATCTCGATTACTTCCCGGACAAAATAATGATGGATTTCAATATGTTTAGTACGATTGTGGAAAATTGAATTCTTTGCGCGTTTTCGTGCACTACAATTGTCGCTAAAAAGTTTCAATTGCGTCATTTTATTGTATCCATATACTTTCAATAATCTCTGAAGATACATGGCGTCCTTTGCAGCTTCATTAAGAACCATTTATTCTCCTTCCGTCGAGGATAACGCGACAGTCGGTTATTTTCGCGATTCCCAAGTAACGAGACATTCCCCGAGGATAAATGTAAGCTCGGTGTATGATCTTCTATCTATGATACGATTCCCCCAATCTTTATCGACGTACCCTTCAAAAGATTTTTTTAGTTTTCTTCAACATTAGGCCAAGATTCGACGTTTCTCGTAAAGATCGCAACACTTGATTCACCGCAGTCCAAACAGTTTCGTCGTACCATAAATTGAATTGTCTTGAATAAATTACAGCGTAAGCTATATCTGGTCTAGTACATACGGCATGATACATTAGAAACCTAATCGATTCTCTGTACCGCTGTTTGCATATCTTTTGATTTGTCGAATCTTCGTTCTTTTGTAGTTTTGTTCAGACATCCATCGGGGCTTGTCGAAATTCAAGATTCATTGATCTTATATCGATCGAGTATACCTTTTATGTATCCTCGTTTATGCATCGCTGCTCCGTTATTGTTTCGTAAAAATTCTATACCAAGACAGTATTTTATATTGTCAACATGTTTCATCTCGAAACTTTTTGACAAATAATTTGTAAGTTCCTTAATCATGTTTTGATTCCGTGGTGTGTCCAAAATGTAATCAACATATTCCGTCATTATGAGTATTTCGTTTTTGGATTGTTGATAGAAGACGCAAGGATTCTCGTTTGATTGAATCAATTTGAATTTCTTTACTTCTTCTGCCAATCGTACGTGCCATCAACGATCTGCTTAATGTGGCCATAAAATGCCTTCTGGAGAAGACAAACCGTTGCCTACTTCTAGTTCTTTTGACATAACTCGTGCGGCATTGCCGATTCTGCTGGACGACTTTCCAGTACGAATAATCTCTTCCAAAATTTTGTTAGGGCTTTCAGGAACTTCCATGTAAATATTTTCCTCTAACATACCGTTTACATGAGCTATTGTGACATCGAATTGTTGAATGTTCATGTCGAACTTGACAAGTAAAGCCGTCATTATTCGAATCAAGCAGAGTCCAGTCACCGGTGCGAAAGTTTTGATAAAATCGATTTCGGAATGTTGATAAAATCCTTTTGCAACAATCCTCACCTTTTTCTCTAACGTTCGATCTGAATTATATTTATTTCACAGAATCACGTGACTTCCAACGACTTGCTGATTTTTTGGCGGATCGACTACGTTCTACGTATCATTTTTCATAATTGATTTTAGTCCGCTGCCATAACTCGGAACCATTCACCTGAATCGGCACTGTTGACAACTTTGCAAATTGAGGTTTCTGCAATACAAAAAACACATTCGGTACCCGTCTTTACGTTTGGGTTTTCTTTTATTGCATTAACCATTTGATACTCCTTTCGCGGCCTCCCTCTTAATCCAGTCATTATTTTATTTGGTCTTCCTTGACCTCGTCTCGGTGCTTCTCTCGTTTCGTATTCCTGGCAGTCTTCTTCTCTGCTTTCTTCTTCTTCTTCAAAATCTTTGTTGTTATTTTCGATATTTTCATTGTTGTATTCTCCGATTTGATTCAGCGGCGCTTCAAGCGAATTATTCTCAATTCCTTTCAATGAGAATTCGATTTCTCTAACTTTCGAGATTCCTTGTGTTTTTCAAGAATAATGGACTCGTCATTATTTCTTTCAAACGAATTTTCTTTGAACTCGTCTTGAGTTTCGTCGTTCAAGTTCTTTGAACTTGAATTTCCATCTAGCGTAATAACGATTTTTTATTCTTCCGTTATCCGTACTCTGTATCCTTTTGATGTCTCCGAATAACCAACGAAAATTCCTTCTTTTGATCGAGCGTCAAGTTTTTCGTTGCCTGACTCCCGAATTAAGGCTACGACTCAGGAATTAAAGTAAGTTACAGTTAAGGGTCTTCGAATTCCATTTTCTCTTAAGAGATCTTCCATATTTTTGCTCATGTATTCCTTACCGTCGTTGGTTTCCTAGAGTTTGATTTTCTTTTCCGTTTGCATTACCGCGATCGCATTATATTCTTTAAGAAGATTACAAAATTCCATATTTCGTTTTAATCATTCGCACTTCGCACCATTTCGATTAGTCATTTATGAAAATGACGAAGTATCGCGCATTTCCATTCGACGCGACTCTCATTAGTCCACAAATGTCTGAATGTACGATTTTTAAAAAGTTTGGAACTTCCTTCCGTTTTCTTCGGAAATGTTCTTCATGACGCATAAAAATCTTATCATCTTTCCGCGAAAATAAATATCGCAATTTAAATTTTCTTTTGCTTCACCCAGCTTCATTCTTAGAACCGCTCCAGTTTTATGTTTGCTTACGAGATCATGCATATTCATATGTCCCATCCGGCAATGCAAATTATCGGTTGCTTCGTACGGCGATTCTGTCACCAAGTTATCAACGGCATCCTTTTCTTTCACCAGTTCTGCCCACCTGCGAAATCGCATTTCCGCCTTTGTTGACAACAGATGCTTGGTTTTTTTTGAAAATCACGTCGTATCCATGATCAGTTATCTTACTCATAATAAATTCGTTTGTAAATCTGGTAAATAGAGAGCATCGTGCAACTTCAGATTCGTGGATTTTTTTTAAAATTTGCTCGCAATCGTAACAGTTTCTCGAAATTTTATATCTGTCGAAGAATTATTAGCGAGATTTAATTTTTGATTTTTCGTTTCAGTAATCGTAATTGAATTTTCTTCATCTTTACATAAATGCGAAGTGCATGAGCTATCAAGATATCAGTCTTCGTCAAGACTTTTCGATTTCGCTTCGAAAGCTTGCTGAGAAGTTTTTTATTTTGCGTAAAAACTAAAAAGCTTTCCGCTGTATTCGCGTTGTTGCAATTTACTTATGTGACCTTTCTTTCCACATCGATGGCACTTGAATTTAAACGGCTCCTTTTGTTTCATGTCTGTTCTAACGCTCGTCGAATTTTTATTTCATTTTTTGATAAAATGTTTGTTCGCAATCATTGCTTCCGATGAAATGATGTATGTACCGTTTTTCGAGCATCTGCCTTTTCAACGATTTTTTGTCTCTTCTGGAGTCAGAAATTTACTGCGCCACTCGATTGCGCGACGAAAATGCTTAAAACGCAAAGGAAGTCTATATAATAATATAATTCTTAATAAATCTGGATTGATGCCCATAGACACTTAGTTCAGTTTATCTAATGTGTCGAAAAATTTTCGAAGATTATTTCTAAAGTCATCGTTATCGTCCATCCGATGCAACGTTAATCTTTTTGGTAGTATTTAACCCATACCTCATTTGATGTAACGCAAATTTTTATCTGCATCAATTCGCTTGAATTTATTTATAAAATCATGTCTGATTTCGCCTTTCGATCTTCGTTATCCCACGTTGCTATTGCTATTGCTATTGCGACTGCGTTTCCAGCACTATGAGCGGGTTTTCTTTTTCCTCCGTAACGTACAATCATGCACCGTTTTTTATCAACAGAGCTTCTATGTTCTAAATTGTTTGTCCATGTATCGTCATACGAGAAACATAAAAATATCGATGAAGCGTGCGTCGAAGAGCTTATAAAAAATAATCATATATCGATAAAAGAGACTGTAAGAGTTCGGATGGATTCTTCGTGCGCAGAAAATTACTTCGGAATTAGATTTTTGGAGGTAACTGTATTATGCGGTCCATTTATAAAAAGCGAGTTCAAAAGGTCTGGTATAAAACTTAAAGAGATGACAAGTTAAAATATAAAACACTGTCGCTTTTGTATAAATTACACATACTCACCATGTACTCTGTTTCAACATGTCTACGGGTAATTATGAATAAATGAATATAAACGTTTAAACGAAATTAACCTGTATCGTCTATTACACATAACCTTTCTCCTATAAAATACGGTTAAGAAGATAACTTACCGATATACGGTATTTACCGACCGACAATAAAAAAAGAACCGTTTTACCGACTGTAAGATATCCGAGGAAACTCTAGTCACGTGGCTGCCAAGGCACGTGCTTCCACGCCGCTTCTGGCGAGGGTGGTGGCCCAGTGTAGGGATCAATCAGCGCTCGGGAAATTTGCGAGGGTGTGAGGCCCCATATAGTGCGCTATACCGGACAAGTGACCAGTACGGGGACCAATCACTGCTCGGGAAATTCTGAGGGGGTGAGGCGACCAGTACGGGGACCAATCAGCGCTCGGGAAATTTTGAGGGTGCGGGTCGACCAGTATAGGGACCAATCACCGCTCGGGAAATTCTCAGGGGGTGAGGCAGCCAGTACGGGGCCCAATCAGCGCTCGGGAAATTTTGAGGGGGCGGGTTGACCAGTATAGGGACCAATCAGCGCTCGGGAAATTTTAAGGGGGCGGGGTGACCAGTATAGGGACCAATCAGCGCTCGGGGAATTTTGGTGGGATACCACCCCAATCCGTCTGCGACACTCTGGTGGGGGTGGGTGACGTACTTGAAGGCTGTCACTAAACTTAGAGAATGGCGTTTGGTTCATGCCGATAACTCAATTTTTGTAGAAACGAGAGCAGTTTGAAAATCGCCGAAATAAATGGAAAGGGGTATGCCTTGAAGAATTTTCAAAAATCGATGGTCCAACTTTGAAAATCTGCCAAAAATCGAAAAATGATTCAAATTAAATGAATCAAGCGTCATTTTAAAACTTCAACGAGCTCAAAAGAATAAGCGCAGTCTCACTCCAAAATTTTGCTTACAAAAAAAGTTGCAGCTGTTTCAGTAAACAGCTTTAATTTTGGGCACAATAGAAAAAAAAATATTTAATTTCTTTTTTTCAAACTTTATATCCATGTATTTTGCCCCCTTGAACACGAATCTACCAATAGTTTTCTTAAAATTTTTTAATGAATTTTTTCATTTTTATTTTTAATTTCCATTTAATAATTTTTTGTTTTTTCAATTTAGAAATTTTGTGATAATTTCAAATTTTTTCTGTTTTCCCGACAAAAGATTAAAATTCCAGACATGTCAGGAAAATTTCTGTCATCTGGTAACCCTATTCTGATTAGACTTCTATCGTCAACTGTCCCAACTGTCCCGTGATACAATAAATATCTGAAAAAATTCAGCAACATTTGGCATGCTACAAACAATAATTATCAATAACGCTTATCGATCAATGTTCATCATTGTTTAATAAATTATTCAAAAAATTGTTTAAACAATTTGCTAATAACTTTTGTTCAATATTATTATTGATAATTTTTGTTCATAGCATGCTGAATATTGCTGCATTTTTCCAGATTTTTATTTTATCACGAAGTACGGAAACATCAATTACGTACAATTTTTGGCTGAGACGTCATCATCGGAGTTTCAAGCGAAAATAGTAACAAAACGTAATGAACAATCTGAAATAATTCAAGGCGATTTCGTGTATACGTACGCTACTTTTTTCTTACCTGGTATTTTTTCTCAAGCTTTAAGGTTCAGTTTCAACTCTCAAGTTTTTGAATTGCGTAAAATCTTTTAAAATTTGTCGTTTTTTAGCCAAAAGCAGGGTTGCGAAATTTTTAATAAAAAAGTAATGCATTAATGATTACTTTTTTAATGGCTAGTGGAAATAAATTTCATAAACCATTAACATTCCACGGTTAATGGAAATTATTCCAATTAATCGATAAAAGGTGATGGTTAATGAAAATGTAAATGCATTAAAGAAAGTAATGCATTATTTGCAACTCTTGCCAAAAGTGAAATCACTTTGCAAGAAAAAATGGTACGAAAATTGTTAAAAAACCATAAATGGAGCGTCTCCCAACCCTTTACAATGTATCATAGATACAAAAAAGACCTAAAAAAATGTCCTTTAGTTATGCGCCCAATTCGCGATGGACGAAAAAAGGCCAAAAAATGGTCACGTTTAAAAACACATACCGGGTCGATGAAAAATCATAAAAAATATTTTTTAAAAGCCAAACAAAGCTGAATTCCTTCCCGTCAAAACGTTTTTTAAAAAATACAATTATTTTTCATTTTTACGAACTTATGCAACTGCTAGTGCGGCAAAAAAAATCGACATGGGTTACCAATCTTTTGACCGGAGGTGTATGTAATTGCGATAAAAATTCTGACTATTTACGTTCTTCAATGTTATTAGAGTCAAAATCTACTTCAATTACATGGAATTAATAAGAAATTTCCAACTAATTATTTTTTTCAATATGATAAGATCGAAATTTCACTCTTATTCCATGTAATTGGAACCAAATGACCGGCTAACTACATTTTGGAATAGAATTAGAGTCGAAATTTACTCTCAATACATGTAATTAGTAACAAATTTTCGACTTATTTCATTTTTCAATGTAAATATAGTCCGATTTTACTCGAATTACGTGTCAGTACTATTACATTCTTGAAAATTGCATTCAAATTATATTGAAAAAATGTAATTTCTGCGAAATTTGAACCTAATTACATTTGTAACATGAAAATAGGATTTTTGAAATTACTAATTACATTTTCAATGTGTAATTAGAATTTTTGTAATTACTAATTAAATTTGTATTTCATATTAAAAAAGTTTCAATTACTAATTATATTTGTTATTTATAATTCGAATGTAATGAATTACGAAAACGAGCAACTTTGGTCTCGGCGACCGTTACTCAATCCACGGATGCTCCCAGAGCTCTGTATCGCCGCTTTTTCTTTTCCGGAACAGGGAAATGTCTTTGAAGAAGGGGCGGTCCCTGGGTGGACGATCCAGGAATGTGCCTCGGTGAAGAATGAAAAAATTTATACATCTCGACTGTTTCTTGGTAATTCCCGCACCGCACCTTTTGTCGTGATGAAGCTCACCGCTTCTCTGCATTTTTCGACTCCCTGTCGTTGTTTGCAGCATATATTGCAATATATCTTGGCACCTGGAAAATGAATCAAGAATTTCAAAAATTAGAGTTTAAGCAATGCTAGGCAGTGTACACCATGATGAAAAGGAAAAAGATTTTTCAGACATTTGGAGGACACGATACTCTCTGAATAGTGTAAAACAATATTGTTTAATAAATTTTTCAAAAGAATTTTCGTGCCAAAAATTTGGCAAAACATGACAAATACAAAAAAGTGAGAAATGAAAAAAAAAAAATTTTGTTTATAAACAAGCTTTTATATATTAAATCTTCGTGTACTTATCACAGTATAAAGTTTTCAAATATAAGCGTGTTACATTTTAACAGCGAGAGAAAAAGAGAGGGTGTAACACGCTTTTATATGAAAACTTTATACTGTTATAAGGTCACAAACATTTAATATATCAAAGCTTATACTAATAAAAGCTAGTTTAAAAAAACAATTTTTCCGTTTATTTTGGTTCCTTGGGACGGTTGCAGGAATTACTAGGTATGCTATCGCTGTGAATATTGTATTCATCTGTACCGCTCTGAACCACCATAAGTCTTACTTATTCATTGCACCGTTGTGTTTTCAGATCAGCCAATATTACATGAATGTCAGGTGCAAAAGACTCCGCAATGGAGGGTCATGAAAAAATATATCATCTGGGGGCACATCGGTGCAATGAATAAGTAAGACCTATGGCGGTTGGGAGAAATACAGACAAATATAATATTCGTTGCGATAGCAAAAATTCGATGAAATTATGATTTCGAAAATTGTGATTGTACCTGCGAAACAACTATTTGCCAGAAATGATTGCAGTGTGTACTGTATTCCATTATATCTAATCTCTTCAAGTCTTTTGGACTTTCATTTGCATCTACCTCACTTACGTTTTTCAAACAATCCAATTGCGAAGATTGAAAAACGTAAATTATGATGCATGTGGGTAAAAAGTAACACCATTTGTAACGAGGTTACAAATAATGCAACAGAGTGCACGCCGCGGAAGCAAAATTAACAGTCATTAATCCTGTATTAAAATGTAAAGCAATCATAATTTGCTGTAATTTCTGGAATAACAATATACGTTTTTTAAAATCTTCTCCAACTCCTGCAGGTTTACTGATTCATTGTACCGGTGCATTGTCAAATCTGATTTTTCAATAAATCAAAGTTTCAACCACTCCGCAATGGAATGAATTGAAGAAATAACTGATTTAAGAACACATTGCTACAAGCAATCAGTAAACCAACAGCGGTTGGAAGAGATAGAAAGAAATGTTTACTATTATTCAAAAAAAATTTTGAATTTGAATTTTTCGAAATTTGAAGATAGGGCTATTGGCTGTTATTGTACTTCTGCAGCGTGCACCCCGTTATATTTTTTCTCGCCTCTTCATACTTTTTGTAACCTCTCATCAACATGCATCTTAATTTACTTTTTTCAGTCTCCGCAATGGTATTGATGGAAAAGAATTAATGAGGTCGATGCAAATGAAAGTCGACAAAGACTTAAAGAGGTTAAATACAATGCAATGGAGTACACCCAGGGATTGTACGATACATGACAAATTATTGTTTTGCAGGTTTCACTACAATCACAATTGTCAGAAATCATAATTTCCTACAATTCATGCTATCGCTGTGAATATTGTATTCGTATGTATCACTCTGAACCACCATAGGTCTTGCTTATACATTGCATTGATGTGCTCTCACATCGGCTTATGTTCAATAGATTTTAGCTGCGAAAGACCTCGCAAAGAAATGTAATGAAAAAATAGCTCATCGGAGAGCACATCGGTGTAATGAATAAGTAAGACCTACAGCGATTGGGAGAGATATATATGGATAAATGCAATATTATTTGCGATACGAACAATTTTGGAAAATAATGATTTCTCCAAATGTAGGGTAGTTCAAAAACCAGCGAAATAACGATTTGGTATATAACATGCTATCGTAGTGTGAACTGCATTCCATTGTATCTCTAAATGTTTTTTTTTTACTTTCATTTACATCCACCTAACTTACTTTTTACTATAAATTTTATTGCGGAGATTGAACAAAGTAAATTGGGATCAATGTGGGTGACAGGTTACAAAAATATTATGAGGTTAGCAATAATGAAACGGGAGACACTGTGAATACATGATTTACAGGCAATAGAGAGCTGCTTTGGAATTTTCAAATAAAAAATTACAAACAAAATATTAGTGCTATTGTGTATTAGAATACACAAAAGTACAAATGTTTGTTTAACTTACTCAAGAAACAATATGTTGAACGTTGCTTCCGCGTCGGAAATCTGTGGAAATGAATCCAAAGATGAAGCTGAATCTAGCAGACAAAACTAGCAGACGCGGCAGCCCAGTGCGCCACAGGTTTTGGGCGTGACGGTACCGGCCTCGCTAGCCCGAGAGACCGTTCCCCACCCGTATACGCACCGCTGACGCGTAGCATGTATAGCTACGTGCGAAGTAAATTCTCGTCAAGGAAAAAATCGAAAAAAATTATAAACAATGCCGTCAACAAAATAAGACATAGATCAATCGATTCGTCAGATTATAAAAAGTAATTGATTAAATTTTTTAGTTTCTACTGGCGTGCCCGTGGCAGCTGCAGGATTGTTTATAAAGATTTGCGCCACGTGCGTAATAAAATCTCGTCAAGGAAAAAATCGAAAAAAATTGTAAACAATGCCGTCAACAAAATAAGACATAGATCAATCGATTCATCTGATTATTAAGAGTAATTGTTTAAATTTTTAAGTTTCTACTAGCGTGCCCGGGGCAGCTGCAGAATTGTTTATAAACATATGCGCCGCGCGCGTAGTACATTCTCATCAATGAAAAAATTACCAAAAATTACAAACCATGCCGTCAATAAAATGAGACATAGGTCAATCGATTCTTTGGATTGTCAATATTTATTGTTTAAATTTTCAAGTCTCCACTGGCGTGCCCGTGCAAGCTGCATCGTAAATGCTCGTTAAAGAAAAAATCAACAAAAATGATAAATAATACCGTCAACAAAATAAGACATAGGTCAATCAATTCATTAAATTGTCAAGAACAATTGTCCAAATTTTCAAGTTTTTACTGGCGTGCCCGTGGCAGCTGCAGGATTGTTTATAAAGATATGCACCGTGCGCGAAGTAAATTTGTGTTGATTTCTTTTTCCTGAACGAGAATTTACTTCGCGCGCGGCGCATATCTTAATAAACAATCCTCCAGCTTCCACGGGCACACCAGTGGAGACTTGACAATTTGAAGAATTATTCTTCACAATCTAAAGAATCGATTGACCTATGTCTTATTTTGTTGACGGCATTATTTATAATTTTTGTTGATTTTTTCCTAAGAAGGAATTTACTACGCGCGCGGCGCAAATCTTTTTAAACAATCCTGCAGCTGCCACGAGCACGCCAGTAGAAACTTAAAAATTTGAACAATTACTCTTAATAATCTGACGAATCAATTGATCTATGTCTTATTTTGTTGACGGCATTGTTAATAATTTTTTTCGATTTTTTCCTTGACGAGAATTTATTACGCGCGCGGCGCAAATCTTTATAAACAATGCTGCAGCTGCCACGGGCACGCCAGTAGAAACTCAAAAATTTAAACAAATACTTTTAATAATCTGACAAATCGATTGATCTATGTCTTATTTTGTTGACGGCATTGTTTATAATTTTTTTCGATTTTTTCCTTGACGAGAATTTATTACGCGCGCGGCGCAAATCTTTATAAACAATCATGCAGCTGCGACGGGCACGCCAGTAGAAACTCAAAAATTTAAACAATTACTTTTAATAATCTGACAAATCGATTGATCTATGTCTTATTTTGTTGACGGCATTGTTTATAATTTTTTTCGATTTTTTCCTTGACGAGAATTTATTACGCGCGCGGCGCAAATCTTTATAAACAATCCTGCAGCTGCCACGGGCACGCCAGTAGAAACTTCAAAATTTAAACAATTACTCTCAATAATCTGACGAATCAATTGATCTATGTCTTATTTTGTTAACAGCATTGTTTATAATTTTTTTCGATTTTTTCCTTGACGAGAATTTACTTCGCACGTAGCTATACATCCTACGCATCAGCGGCGCGTATACGTGGTGGGGAGCGCTCTCTCGGGCCAGCGAGGCCGGTACCGTCACGCCCAAAACCTGTGGCGCGCTGGGATGCCGCGTCTGCTAGTTTTGTCTGCTAGATTCAACTCCATACCCAAAGACCCCACCAGGCACCTATAAAATATTATTATATAAGTCAATCATGATGCACGTGGGTAAAAAGACACAAAAAATATTATCAGGTTACAAATATTACAATCGGGTTGCACATTGCGGAAGCATAATTGATAGTGAGGGGTCCGATCTTCAAATTTTGAAAAATCATCATTTGCTAAAATTTGTTCAATGATAGTATATTATCATTTATGTATACATTATTTTGAATCTCTTCCAACTGCTGTAGGTTTACTGATTCATTGAACCGATGGATTTTCAAATCACATATTTTTTTCAATGAATCAATGGTTTCCTGAACTCTGCAATGGAATTTATTGAAAAACTAACTGATTTTAGAAAACATTGGTGCAAGCAATCAGTAAACCAACATCGGTTGGAAAGGAAGCAAAGAGATGTTTACTATGATTCAAAAAATTTCAGAAAATTATAATTTTTAAACATTTGAAGACAGGACTATTGACAGTAAATTATGCTTCTGCAGTGTGCACCCCGTTATATTTTTCCTAAGCTTATTATACTTTTCGTCACCTCTCACCCAAATGCATGTTAATTTAATTTGTTCAGTTTCTGCAATGAGAGTGATAAAAAAAAGTAAATCAGGTCAATGCAAATGAAAGTCGACAAAAAATTTAATAGGTTAAATACAACGGAATGGAGTACACACTGAGATAGTATGATACATGACAAATGGTTGCATTAGAGGTCTCCGAACAATCACAATTTACAAAAATAATAATTTCCTACAATTTTTGCTACCGCTGTGAATATTGTATTCTTCTGCATTCCTCCGAACCACCATAGATCTTATTCATTGCTCCGATGTGTTCTCAGATCGGCTAATGCTCAATGAATCTTAGCTGCGATAGACTCCGCAATGGAATTTAATGAAAAAATATCTCATCTGAGGGCAACAGGATGGTTGGGAGAGATATAAAAAATAATAATCTTTGTAATAGCAAAAATTTTAGAAAATTATGATTTCTTCAAATGTGGTAGTAAAAAAACCAGCCAAATAACCATTTGTCATAATCATGCTATTGTAGTGCGTACTTCATTCCATTGTATCTAACTTCTTCATCTTTTTTTTTACTTTCATTAACATCTACCTGACCTATTTTTTTTATCAATTCCATAGAGGTGATTGAAAAAAGTAAATTAAGGATGCATATGGATGACAGGTCACAAAAAATATGACAAGGTTAGGAAAAAAGGAACCGGGGACACACAACGAAAGCATAATTCATAAGCAATATAAACCTGTTTGAGAATTTTGAAATAAAAAATGACAAATATAATATTAGTAATATTGTGTATTAGAATACACAAAAGTACTAATATTTGTTTTACTTACTATTGTGAACTAATATGTTGAACGTCGATGCTCATGCGTCGGAAATCTTTTGAATTCATCAGAATGAACCCCAGGCACCTCCAAGACAATATTATTTAAAACCCCTGCAAAATATTAAAAGAGTTATTTAGAACGAAATTGGAGCGAATTCTATTATCATTTTGAGAAAAAAAAACTTACCGAGAAATATACTTTTTTATCCGATCAGAAGATTCGCGTCTGTCCCATCTGTTATGGTCATGTCAGATATGCGTACAACACAACCACACTCTCCACAGATGAGCGAGTGTATACCAGTGTGTGTGTGCAATGATGCGAGTGAGTACCAGTGGCGCTGTGAGCGGTGACACCGCGCACGCATCATGGAAGCGAAAGTCTCTTCGTTCATAGCAGACTCATAGTTCAGTAAAAAAAAAGGAAAAGTAAGAACATTTTTCGGGCAGACCCGAAAACTTGATATTCGCTGAGTGCAAGACTGGTAGCGCACTCTGGTGACTCGAAAACCACAATTCATCTGGCCATTTTATATATCTCAACATTTAACAATACTATTCTGAATTATTTTTAAATAATTAAGCAGGATGTAACAAGTTTGTGTTTGCTATTAGTTTCTAGACCAATCAAACTTTGTTCTGTTACAAAAAAGTAAATGAATAACAACAAAATATATTTATATATACGAAAGTTCCCCATATTTGGAGGTTATGCGTATGAAGTATGTGTGCATGTTATCTATGCATATGTGTGCATGTATTTATGTATGTATGTATGGGTATATCACCGATAGATGAAAAAAAGTACCTATTCTGGCCACCATGGGCGCTGTGATAGTTTCGTCTATCCCCTCCAGTCTAATGCAAACAGCGAATAAGGGTAATTCGATGACGTTGAATCGAATGGTGGTAATTTTTTTGCGCTCAGACACCGAGCTTATCAAGAAAAGGGTTGATAAGGGTTAAACGCCGGTTTATCTCTGAATCGAAACGTTTGATCGGAGAAAGTTTGAACCGAAAGTTATGAAGATTTAAAAAATAAATAAAGAAGGTCCTTAGTTCCATCTTCGTATAGCGTTTTCTTTTGGGTGCACTGGCTTGCACTGAGTGCGCACTGGTGGCAGTCAGTGCGTGCATGTTGCCCCGCGTCAGTGCAGAAAAGCCCCAATGGAACACGCCTATCTTTATGATCTTTAGCGACATCTGTCGTTACCCGACAGCCAATCGTACAAAAGATTCTGGGGAATGCCCAAATTCGTTTTCACCTGTAGCGACATCTGCCGGCACCCGACAGCCAATCGTACGAAAGATTCTGGGGAATGCCCAGCTTGCGATTGGTTATCGGATACCGACAAATGTCGTGCACTGGAGTGACACCGACTCGCCGTTTCAGGACAATATTTCATGCACTCAGTGCAAGATTCTTGCACCGGAATTATCAACAGAACACGCTCGCCAAACGAGTCTCAGTGCACCTCAGTGCACACTCAGTGCAACGAACAGAAAACGCTATTAGTTACCAAACTAAGCGAGAAATATTGCAGAAAAGATTGCAGAGTGTAATTGTAGAGTGGGGACAAGTTCCGCCTTGCTGTTGGTCTTTACACGTGAGTGGGCTAGTGTGCGTGCGAGCGTCCGTGTGTACTAATACATAAACGAAGGGTCTTTCGCTATTCCCGGGCCTCTCGGTCGTAAATGCGAGTTAGTGTGAGAGAGGAATACGGTTTTTCTCTCTTTTTATTATTTTTTCACGCGTGGCGAGTATTTTTCGTGTTTTTAGGCGGTTCACACGTTGACCGTTCTATATATCTATATTATTATATATCGGCGTATAAGCGCGGCGTTTTGAAATCGAATCTTGGTCATTATGGCACGCCATTTTGCTATTTGTTGTGAAAAATAATGAACCTGAAATTAAAAAAACAACAATATTTTATTTTGTCAGGAATTAATAGTTTGTGAACCTATTGTTATTTAGTCGACAGTGAAAATAATGAATTAATTTCAGGTCTATATACATAGAATTAATTGATAAAATTAATGGATATCGATTGTGTACCTCACAAAAATTTTTCGATATATAAAATTAAATGCATATTCTTTGTAAGATGAAATTTAAAATTCAAATATTATTTCTATTGAATGTTGTATTTTATAAAATAAAAAATGACAAATTATGTTCTCATTGACAAAAAATTTCAATGTATTTTTCACAAAATCCCCTTTACGGATTGTAAATTAATTGAAATTTATTTCTTCAGTCAATGGTAAAATATTGAAATTGCACGTAAGTAGTATTTTCATATTTTGCCATTGAGCTGAGAAAACAATTTCAAGATATTTAGAATTCGCAAAGAAAATTTTGTGAAAAAATTGTTCTTCGAATGGAAACTTTGAGTCATATGCATTTCAAAATCTCCCTTCGAAGAATGATTTTTTCCAAAATCCTCTTCAATAATTCGAAATATCTTGAAATTTATTGCTTCGGCCAATGGCAAAATATGAAAATGGTATGTAAGTAGTATTTTAATATTTTGCTATTCAGGGATGGAAACTATTTCGAGATATTTAAAATCCGCAAAGAGTATTTTGCGAAAAATATTTCTTCGACGGGAAACTTTTAAATGCATAGAACTCAAAGTTCCCATTGAAAGAACTATTTTTCACAAAATTCTCTTTGCAGATTCTGAAGTTTTTGAAATTTCTTTCTTCGGTATTGACCAAGGTTAAATATTAAAATTGCATGTTAGTAGTATTTTAATATTTTGCCATTAGACCGAAGAAAGAAATGTCTTGAAATTATATTCCGCACAGAGGATTTTCGATCGTACGTTTGAATTCTGCGGCGTTGAATCCTTATCATCCCTTTTATTAATAAACTCGGTGTCTGAGTGAAAAAAATTAGCACTATTCGATTCAGCATCATCGAATAACCCTTATATCAAGTTTTCAAGACTGCCCAAACAAAAGTTCTTATTTTTCCGCTTTTTTACTGGACTAACATCGCTCTCACGTTGTATCGACCAGAATTTTCAGCAGGGATCTGGCCGTAGCCTTGATCCAGCTGAGTTTGGCGGGCGCTCATGCGTATTGTTTACATTGTATGTGATGTATTTTATATGTAGTGCCTACATTCTATCATTGAGAGCCTGGCAAAACTGTACGTACAGCTCTGTTCCAAACGTGTCGCGTTCAAATACCGTTATTTCACTGTAATTATCAACCCCTGAGGGACGACTTTTTCGAACCTTTTGGTCCTGTTCGGTGACTAAAAAAGAAATCAGTCTAGAAAAAAAATGTCTCGGGAGAGTATAATACAAATCGGAATCATGCATTTGCACCATTTTCAGATACTCGTGGTGAGACCTTTTTTTCCGACCAATTCAGTTCTGTTTGGCAACTGATTGTCTCGAGGAGAAATACGTCGAAAAAAAATTGCCTCCACAGAGTATTACAGTGGACGCTCTCACAACTTAACGTCTCGGGACCGGAAACGCTCCCAAAACTCAACGTTCCCTTCATTCTCCCACTCTCGTGTTTCAACGCATGCGTACTGCTCCATCAAGCAGTCACTTTGACAAAAATCGTGATATCTCGTATTAATTATCAACTTTTCGCACATCAATGACACTTGAACTGATAATAACGCTTAATGAATCGTACGTAAGTAAAGAACAAAAATTGACAGTTCAAGTTACGTTGCCCTGTGTCAAATCATGCAGCGCGAGCCTAGCAATTCCTGCAACCGTCCCAAGGAACCGTAAAGGAACTTAGGTTCCTTTACGCATTTTTGCGACTGTCTCGGGGAACCATGAGGAATCAATTAGGAAGAAACTGTAGAGGAACTACGAAAGGAACCGAAGGAACCACAAAAGGCACCCGGTTTCAAAAAGCACAGAAAAGAACCCAAACCCATTTTAGTTTTGCAAATCTAATTATGTGAAAAAACAAAATAATTATACGAAAAAACATGAAAAATCAGACAAAATAAGTTCCTCAAGGTTCCTCGGGACGATTGGAAAAATGCGTAAAGGAGCTGCGATCCTTTTTTGGTTCCTTTACGGTTAATGTCCTCTTAAAGGAATGGTTGCAGGAGTTGCTAGGGGACGGCTGTGTTCGGAGTGGGGGGATCGTTAAGTGATGGGAGCGTGTTGCCATGGTAATGCGTTAAGTCATGGGAGCTGTTAAGTTATTGGGGGTTCAGTTGTCGGAGCGTCTACTGTATAGCAATTTTAATCATGCATTGTGCACTAGTTCTACTTACTCGTGGTACAATGCATGATTCAAACTTCTATGATACGCTATGGAGACATTTTGGTTTTAACCGATTTCTACTGGAGACCATCCCAGATAGAAATACGTGCCGTCAAATCGGAAAGTAACAGCACGATGGCGACACGGTGACGAAACGTTACGGGCCTACCGTGTCGCCACCGTCACCGCTAATATGTCCGAATGTGACGCCACAGTGACGGTTCGTCGTACGTAGGGACGTTGTGGCGCCACCGTAGCGACACGGACACAACACGGTGTTCGCTTCTCGGCCGCCGCTGTACCGGCACGGTGATGGCACGCCGTGCGGGTGCATGGCGTGCTGGTTAGTTCGACTACTTGCTGAAGGTTTTTGCATACCCCCTCGATATCCCCACATGCGATTAAGTGACACAAAGAGCATATAAGAAAAGTAATCGGGACGCTACCGCGTCCTATGATGAAGTCTCCGCCTTTGTTCATTACGGAGAGGATCGGAATATTGGAGCTGCACAGCGTGTCGCGTCCGTGCCGTTACGGTGGTGCTACGCGCAATAACTGCAAGCGACAAGGCGTGCAGTTACTGTGCAGCCACGGAGTCGCCACGATATGCCGGTACGCCGTACTTGGCTGTGCTGCCACCGTGCCGTCACAATCGGACATATAAGCAGTTACGGTGCCGTCACGGCGAATAGGCACTCAACGCTACTGTGTCGTCCCTGTGCCGTCACATTTCTATCTGGGATCAGTCACAAAAAAAGAATAAGAGGATCCTATCAACAGTCTCTCTACGAACATCTACAACTTGTGCACAATGCATGATTCGAATTTCTATGATAGTCTCTTCAGAAATGTTGAGTTTTTCAAGTTATTTTTCCCTGAGACCATTAGTCACCAAACGGGACTGAAAGGGTTGGAAAAAAGGTTTCTGCTCGAGTATCTAAAACTGATGCAAAATGCATTATTGAAATTTCTATGATATTCTGTGGAGACATTTTGTTTCTGATTTTTCCCTGAGACCATCCCCGGACTCCCCAACCCCTGAACTGGGCGCGGGGCGAGCGGCTGAAACCCGACCGAGGCTCGTCGCCGCGGGGCGGTGGAGGACCCGGTTAACGAGAGCCATAAGGAACCTGGTCGACCTAACAACTGACTCTGGGGGACCAATTCCTCGAAGCCAAGGTGAGAGCTATCGTGCGGAAGGCTGCATAACAATAGAGTTACAGTGTCATCAACAATGACCATACGGCACCAGGCAATACCACATGGCTATTTGGCCTTACCCCTGCATGCAGGCTCTGTGGGGGTGGACCTTTTTTCCCTGAATACTCAGGGGAAATAAATGAATACTTTAGCAAAAAGCACTTACACGCCAACGGTGGGGCTTCTTCGGGGGCTCAGCCATCAGCACAACTGGAGGAGAATACGTTGGTCCGGAGGATGGGGGCATCGTCGCTACCACGGCGGTGACCCAGAGCCTGGATGACGGCGGTGTTCCCCGGCCTAACCGAGAGGACCGATGTCATCCTCAATCGTCTGGTCTGGCAGAACCCTGGACTACAAACTCCCTTCTGGCGGGTGTGGGACAGAAAGGTTATACGGGATTCCGTCCACCTGGTTCTGGGGGTCGATTGCCGCTGATTGGAGGGCGGCTTCACCCCTTACTCTGGACTGGGAAGGGCCCGTTTATACGCGCGTCACCGCACAGTCATGGACGGGGAGCGAGCCGTCAACCCAGGAGTGACACGGGAGAGACCGGGGCAAGGTGCGCAGCAGACGCCGATCGCGCCGGTGATGGTGGGATCGCTGACGCAGTACTGGGTCCCACCTCCAGACCGGAACCCGGGTGGGTGCGCTTCCGCGACACCCGCCTCGGCGAGGGGGAAAACGGCCGAACTTTAGAGCCGCTGCTGGCTCCAAGCGTCCAGGTCACTGCAGAGCAGACCGGGCCATGGTTGCCACCTGCAACTGCGGCGCGGGAGGCGGAGGGCATAGAGGTCAGGTATGATCTCCAATCTGTGTTGGGGCTACACGGCCCCGGTGCCGCGAGCCTAAAAGCTAACCGCGTCGGGACCGTTGTTTTCGGGGAGCTGCCCATCCGACAGGAAAAGGTTAGAGGCACCGCAAGGACTAGCAGTAGACCACCCACGATCCGTGTGGTGCAGAGAGAGGGTTTGACAGGGACTAGGGGGGGGGGGGTCCAGTTGACCCATGTCGGGGCCCTGGCGGGCTCTCTGGTAGCGCCACGCGTGATCGGCAATGAATAACCACTCCGAGTGGCTGAAGGAGAGGAGCGTAATGGCTCATGAGGGCCCTTTTCTCCTACGCAGCAATGCGATGAAAGCGTCGGATAAAGGTGGAGACATTGTCAAATGCCCTCAAAGTAACTTGCAACACTCCAAAGCGGCCTTGGCGGTCGTAAGCCAGAACCTTGCGGTGCAACAGACAGACATATCTCTGATAAAAGAACCCTGGATCGACAGAGGGCACGTTAAAGGGATTGATCGTAACCTCGGGTCGTTAATGTGCTATCCGGTGGAAACCGGCCCGAGGGCCTGCATCTTTATCCACAGAAGACACAGCGCTCTAAAGCTGGGCAGGTTCTGTAATGAGGCAGTGGCGTCAGTTAAACGGGGGCTAGGGGGGGGCTGAAGGATATTATCGTTTGTTCGGCATATCTGCCGCACGACTCTGAGGAACCTCCACCGATGAGGGAACTGAGAGTCCTGGTGGACCACTGCAAGAAAGAGGTACTGGACCTGGTGATAGGGTGCGACGTAAATTCGCATCACCTCATTTGGGTTGGTTCCAACATAAGCGAGAGGGACTCAGCCCTGCTGCAATCTCTCTCTTCGACTAATTTGGAGATCCATAACGAAGGGTCAAAGCCTACCTTTGTGACGGCTAGGAGGCAACAGGTCATTGACCTCACTCTGGGGACTCCCAGGGTAGCACAATCGATGGAAAACTGGCAGGCGGGTGACGAAGATACCCTTCCGGATCACCGAAGGATTCGACATTAAGGGTGAAAAGGCCCGGCACATCACTTCGGTTTACCGCAACCCCAAGGCTACCGATTGGGACTCCTATAGGGAAGCTCTCTGCGAAAGGCTTCAGGGTACGGGGGTCGGATGAAGACAGAGGGAAGGATTGAGTTAGGGGTCAACTCGTTAACCTCGGCCATCATCCAAATTTATGAGGCTACGTGCCCCGTGAGGGTACGCAAGAGCGGAAAAAAGGTAGCATGGTGGAACAGTGACCTAAACAAACTACGCTCTGAATCGCGCTGCCTGCTAAATCGAGCCATGAAAACCATGGCAGAACAGGACTGGACGGTTTATAGGGGTACACAAAGGACCTACGAAAAGCTTATGAAAGGTTCGAAAAGAAAGGCCTGAGAAAAATTCTGCTGGGAGTTGGAGGCCCTACCTACTGTGGCCTGGCTCCGCAGCGTGTTTGCCACAGGTCCACAGCCAAAGCTTGGTGGACTCAAACTCCCGAATGGAGCGATTGTTGAGAAACACGAAGACATGCTAGCACACCTGATGGAGGTCGACTTTGCTGGATCCACACTGATCGAGCGGGGCCTTACCCAGGAAGCAAGAGAGCCCGCGATCAGAACAGGTGATTGGGCAACTGCCACCAGGGTGGTTAGTCCTGACAGGATCCGATGGGCCCTGGACTCTTTCGACGGATACAAGAGCTCTGGCGCTGACGGAATCTTCCCGGCCATGCTTTAGCAGGGAGGGAAGGACCTAGTCAGGCGCCTGCATTACATCTTTAGATCCTGCATGGTACTGAGATATGAGCTTATGGCCTGGAGAAGGGTTATTATAGTCTTCATCCCGAAACCGGGTAAAGCTAGTTATGACCACGCGAAAGCTTTTACGCCCATCAGTCTGACAACTATTTATCTATTGACAACGATGGAGTGACTCATTGATAGGTATGCAAGGAATAAGGCACTGGCGCTAACACTAGTGCACCATTCGCAACACGCGTATCAAGCGGGTACTTCCGTTGAAACGACTATCCACAGTCTTGTTCACGAGAGGACCCTCAACAAAATGGAGGCCACCTTTTGCGTATTCTTCGACGTCGAAAGGGCGTTTGACAACACCTCTTTACACGCAATTTGCAGGGCGGCGAAGGAATTCCACGGTGATAGAACCATCATTGACTGCATGCTGCGGACGCGGACTGTAACAGCCAGCCTTAGTGGGACTGCTGTCAAGGCACGAGTTGGCCGGGGTTGCCAGCAAGGGGAGATAACATCCCCATTCCCAATTGATGTGGCTTGTGGTCGTCGACGGGCTTTTTGCGCAGACTCGAGGGGCTTAGAGAAAGAGTGGTGGGATTTGCCGATAACGTGTTCACAGCAGTCAGCGGCAATCATCTCGCAGTCATGGCCGGAAAGATGAAGAAAGCGCTCAATCACGTCGAAAAGTGGTGCACATCAAAGACATTACAGGTCGATCAGAGTAACACTGTGATAGTACAATTTACACGAAAGAGACGCTTCAATATAAAGCGCCCTTTCATTTACGGCGCTGAGCTATCGTTCTCCTCCGAGGTTCGATATTCAGGAGTTACGCTTGATTCTAAGCTCAGCTGGAAGAGCAGGCAAAAGCAGGCCTGGAAGGCAACTGTCACATTTTGAGCCTGCAGAAGGATGTTAAGTCAAACGTCAGGGCTACAACCCACGATAGTTAGGTAAATAATATACATGGCCATCTTGGTTTCCCGGTTCCCATCTACGCCTCTCTAGTATGGTGGCCTGCGCTCCGACGGGCTGGAATTCGGAGGACTTTGAGTGAGATATACAGACTGGCAGGGCTGAGGACAACTAATGCGTTAGGCACAACCTCAACCCTGGCTCTAGGAGCCCTCCTCGGTATCTTGCCTCCGCACATCGCAGCAGAGGCAGGCGCAATAAATGCGGCAATTCAGCTGCTCTTCAGTGGTGAGTGGACTGGGGCAGCATATGGGCACACCTCAGTTTTCCGACGGGCGAGAGACCTCGCGGCGATTATTCGGCTCGGAGGGGACTGGTGCCCGCAGGAATACCACTTCCACCATAATTACCAGGTCCTTATTCCTGACAGGCAGTCATGGATCGAGGAGCACGATAGGATACTCGCCCGGCGGACTAGTCTGATATACAGACAATGCAAAGTCGGAGGCAGGTACTGGGGCCGGATACTGGAGTGCGGGACTCAGGACGGAGTTAGGGCCTCGGCACAGCGTGCAGGTTTTTCGCGCTTGCTTCTCTGCAGGATTTCACTGATTGGTGGAAAGCTTGGTGGGGGTAGCCTGCACCAAGCCCCCACCAGCTTTCCACCAATCAGCAAAATCCTGCAGAGAAGCAAGTACGAAAAACCTGCACCGTGTGCCAAGGCCCTTATTCTTCACACTGGGCCACACTGTCTCTGTCCTCCAGGCTGAGCTGTTTGCTATACGGGTCTGTGCCCGCAATATCCTCGCAAAAGTATTGGTAGTAAGCATCTCTGCATATGTAGCGACAGTCGTGCTGCGCTCAGACAGCTAACCAACGTAATGGTCACGTCTGAGCTGGCTACAGACTGCATTAATCGCTGACTTAGCTGGCCAGGGTAAACAGAGTCAGAGTCAGGGTAGACAGAGTACCAGAGTAACAGAGTACCAGGTCCAAGCGGTATCCATGGCAACGGAAAGGCTGATGAGTTGGCCAGATTTGGCGCTTTGCGGCCCGATACGGCTGACTATGGCAACCGCCCAGCTGTTGCCATGGGACTCGTGAAACATATAACGGAGAGATGGGCCGTGAATCAGTTCATGGACCTCTAGTAATATTATCCAGGGATGAGGCACACCCAAGAACTCTTCTCTGTTCCCTCAGCGAAGCTGGGGACCGTGCTAGCTGACCTTCCACCGAACTCAACTCAGGGTGGTTGTGGATCTAGTCAAGGGACACTGGCACACAGGCAAGCATCCGGTGCGGCTGGGTCTTGCAGGGGAACTGGTCTGTCAAAGATGCAAAGATAAAGAGGAAACACCACTTCATGTCCTTACGAGTTGCAGGGAGCTGGCTGGTGTCAGAAATGACCTCTTCGGGTCACCTGTTATCTTTGATTTCAGCTGGAAGGACACAGGGGTGGGCAGGCTTCGGAGCTTCGCTCACGAGGCCGGCTTGACTATGGGCCCGACAGGCTAATATGCTTGCCCAGCAGAGAGCTCGGGCACAATGGTCCACTAGGACTGAGTGCCCGTAAAATTCACATACCATGCCATCAGTCACCAAACGGGACCGAAAGGATCGGAAGAAGGTCTCTCCACGAGTATCTAGAACTGGTGCAAAATGCATGATTCGAATTTCTATAATACTCTGTGGAGACTTTTTGAAGTGAATACTTCTGAAGGTACTATTTCATGGACAGTGAGCAGCAGCAGCAGTTTAGTAATTTACTATGAAGTTACTAGAAAGTTTAGTGATTTTACGCAGCAGCAGTGCTGCTCATAAAAAAGCTATGCTTGGTGCTCGCGTTTGCTGCTCTGCTGTTCGAACGATTGAACAGCAGCAGCAAAAACTTGCAACGGAAGTCGCTAGTAACTTTCAGTAAATTCACTATACTGCTGCTGCTGCTCACTGCTTATGAAATAGTACCTTTATGCGACGCCGGACGAGCGTAAGTTAAACTGGACAAGAGAATGAAAGAATCGAAGAAGAGAGAGAATGATATGGAGACTGTGTGTTTGCGAGTGGGAGCGAGCGAGTCAGCGTCGCTGGTGTGCATGTGAGCCCACAGCTTTGTGTGAGTTCACACAGCTCTTCATCCCTTGTGGCAAATTACAGTTTTTGTTGGTTGTTTATTGTTTTGTTATTTGTTGGTTTGTTAGTTTGGTATTAGGCTTCTCTCTCTCCCTCCCTCTTAAGATGATATGAAAGATTTGCTTTACCGACAATTTGTGGAGGAAGTCTCTATCGTAAACGTTGCCGAATTAAAAAAAAACAAATTACGCCCTGCGTAGTATACTGATGCATAGCCCAAAACTTTTATTTTGCGCCAAATGTTGCTAATCTCTGCGAAAGATCGTTCGAAAATTTCAGTTATCTCTCTCGCATACTGAAATAAATTATATAACAAAAAGTACAATAAAATATAGCAATTCAGGGACAAACAAGGTACCATCATAAACATTCCTATAATAATAGGAGATGATGCTATCTCTACATATATTGATATTTCCTTGAAAAGCAAGAATTACTAGTCATATAGTAATTCTTCTTGCTTTTCATTATAATATTAATATAATACAGAGATAGAATAATCTCCCATTATTATAGGAATGTTTATGATTGTACCTTGTTTGTCCCTAAATTGCTATATTTTATTGTACTTTTCGTTACGCGAAATACCAAATATTGTAATAAAATTTCTTTCAGTGCAATCATATATCAACTGATCAACTTTCATATCCTCTTAATTTATCGGCAAAAATAATTTGTCGCGTCAGCGAAAGCATACAAGTATTCACTTTCGCGGCATGTGATTGCACACACCCCGATTTTTTTTTCTGGACCGAGTTCTTCTTGAAGCAATCAGTCACCGAACGAGACTAGAAGGGTCGGGAAAAAGATGTATCCACGAGTATCTGCAAGTTGGTGCAGAATGCAGCGAGATTCAAGATAAGACGGTAGGTGAAAAACGGCAGTGAGCTTATGAATTGCGAAGAAAGAATAGATGATAAAGTAAAGGGAATAAAAAAGGACGAATTGCAATGGAAAAGTCGGACTATCATGAGAAAAATGTGATATTACTGCAACGTTTCTGTTATGTTACCTTTTATGAGAAGGTATAACAACTGTAACAATATGAGAACCCATTTAAACCTGTACTCTGGAGTAGTGGCTAGAGTGCTGACCTCCAAACCATAGCTTCGAGTGGTTCTGGGTTCGATTCCCTGTGCCGTAATCTCGTCGACAAATAATAATATGGGCCTCACAAGCTCCAGATATATGTATATATATGTATATATATATCGAATATCGAATATATATCGAATATCGAATATATCGAATATATAATCGAAAAAACTAAAAACTGTTGGCTACCCTCAAAAATCAAATACATAGTTGAAATAAGGGTCTCTGTTCAGCGGTTTGATTTTTAGAATTTTTTTCGAGGGCGCGCGGGGCGTCCAAACACGCCATTTGTAGCCTAAAATTTACTACATCACTGATAAACGGAAACCGATCATTCAAAAAATTCTGAATTTTTTATATAAGGTGCCCAGACATCGACTCTTTTCAACCTATATTTACTGAACATTAACAAATAGTTTATATATGAGGAATTCTTTATTAACTGAGCCACTTTTTTTCAAACCTCTCTAATTTGTTTCAAAATCTACCAGTTTAAAATATTAGTAAAAAGGAACGTCTGTAATTTTTTTTAGATTTTTTTAGGCGTCCGATCAAGATTTTCAATTTTTCATTACGAACACTGTATCTCAAAAAATATTCATCAAAGAAAAAAAAACATAAGAATAAAAACTTTGTTATTTTTTCCACTTTATCGAAAAAAAAATCATAATTTTTCTGCATTGAGAAAATTGAAATTTGGCAAAAAAATAATAAATTTTTTTTTTAAACCTGATAAAAAACTTTTGATTCTAGTATTCATTTTACAGGATACTTATTATTGGGTGAAGAGTCTGCGAAAAAAATTTCGGCATGACACCTGCAGTGATTACGATGAAAAAAAATGAAAACGTGAGATTTCGCAGGGTTTTTATTTTTTTTTATCGTAACCATTAGAGGTGCCATTCTGAAATTTTTTTCGCAAACTCTTTACCTAATAATAAACATCCTGTAAAATTAGTACTAGAATCAAAAGTTTGTAATTAGGTTTTTTTAAAAAAAAATCTCTTTTTTGTGCCAAATTTCAATTTTCTCAATGCATAAAAATTATAATTTTTATTTTTTTCGATAAAGTGGAAAAAATAAAAAAGTTTTTATTCTTATGTTTTTTTTTGTTTGAATATTTTTTGAGATACAGTGTTCGTAATGAAAAATTGAAAATCTTGAACGGAAGCCTAAAAAAATTTTTTTTAAATCACAGACGTTTCTTTTTACTCATATTTTAAACTGGCAAATTTTGAAAATAATTTGAGAGGTTTAAGAAAAAGTGGCCCAGTTGATAAAGAATTCCTCATAGATGAACTATTTGTTAATGTTGAGTAAATATAGGTTGAAAAGAGTCGATGTCTGGGCACCTTATATAAAAAATTCAGAATTTTTTGAATGATCGGTTTTCGTTTATCAGTGATTTAGTAAATTCTAGGCTAAAAATGGGGTTTTTGGACCCCCCGCGCGCCCTCTAAAAAATTCAAGAAATCGAACCGCTGCACAGAGACCTTTATTTCAACGATATCTTTGATTTTTGAGGGTAGCCAACAGTTTTCAGTTTTTTCGATTATCCCTAATATATATATATATATATATATATATATGAGACATACACAAGTACTCGTACAGGTGTCAGTCACATGTGTACTTATAGCTGTAGGTCATGTTCACAATTTCTTGACGAGACGTGGACGTTGCTCCGGCATGGGAAGGCGAACTCAGAGCCGGCTGTAGTGGTACAAGTTATTCGCAGTTTCCGTGGGCTTATGGAAATGTGTCCCATGGCAGAATTCACTAAATCATTACAGCAGGGGAAGTCGGAAGCGGCTGCACAGGGGGAGGGGGGGGGAATTTTGGAAGTGGAAGTTTGTGTTGGTGAGAGGTTTCCGCCAAAGCGGAAAGACGCTTATTCAGTTTTGCTTCTGGCGAAATTAAAAAAAAAGAGAATATGAAAACCCTAACAATTCCTGCAACCGTTCCGAGGAACAATAAAAGAACTCAAGTTCCTTCACGCATTTTTGCGACTGTCCTGGGGATCTCCCTGGAACCAATGTGGAATAAACAGTAAAGGCACTTCAAAAGAAACTGAAGGAACCACGAACAGAACCCGGATTCAAAGGCACAGAAATAAACCCAAATCCATTTTAGCTGTACAAATTTAATTATGAAAAACCGAAGTATCGTAAAGAACCATATCCGAACCGCAGTATCGAAGTAGCAGTATGAAGGAACCATGAAGAAACAGACCGAATAAGTTCCTCAAGGTTCCTCGGGACGGTTGAAAAAATGCGTAAAGGAACTGGTTCGCTTTTTGGTTCTTTTACGGTTAATATCCCCTGAAACGAACGGTTGCAGGGCTTGCTAGGGAACCCATATTAGCTGGCTTTACCGCACACGTCCAGAATGTAGTTCTTTAAGACTCACATAGAATCGTAACAAATGTTCTATTAGCACATGCAATACTATTGCCGTAGATAGTTTGTTGTGGTAATATTGAGTATGTTTCCATCGAGTCGGATTGAGTCAGGGTTCAGTGTGAGTGCGAGAGGGAGGTCCGCTCGGATGGCTGTCTTGCACTAACGGTAACCCCAACCCAACCCGATTCGATGGGAACATACTCGTACATCTTTGTTGAGATTGTGTATAGTAATCTGTAGTAAAACCATAAATCTTTCGACTGGCAAAAGATAAAACGTGCAACTACATGCTGAAGTAACAAGGTTATCGTTACTTATGGTGACAATGTTATTGCTTTCACACATTTGTATGTACTAACCTGTAGAAGCTAGTAGTACAGCATCGTCAAGTTTGATATAGAAAATGACGGTAGGTGTTGTTCACCACTTTAACCGTATTCACGGAAACTGTACATTTTGGCTATAATAGAAGATATCTCTTCTATTACTGGACTTTGTGATGGATTGAAATTCATTCCAGTATGAGGTGAAACGCATCATAGAAGCATTTCATCAATTGCGGTTTTCATAGCAGTAAATAGTGTGTAAATAACACACACGTAACAGAAAAAGCCCAATAATCAATCGCCGTCACCATTTCACCCACCACCAATTCAGACGTATTCAGCTCCCAAGAGCAAACTATTACTAGTGTCATATTTCGTAAACAGTCCTCCAACTTAGTGAAGAAAAAACATGCATTACCTTGAATAGTGAATCTCTTGTCGCCTGAAACATATTTATCATCACCACTAGGTTTCAAGTCTTACTCCCAAAATAAAACAACCAATGTAAAAAGCTCATTATATAGAATTCAATTGTGCTATTGAAGTTGATGACAATAACGAAAAGAGCATGCGGCAATACATGATTCAAGCAAAAGCATGCAGCTGACATTTAGTATTTGTGTTTCGCAGACTCAACATTAGTCATTGAAGTGTGAAAATCTGCGAAATAACGTACGCATACAGTCTTTTTTATGGACCATATCATGATCGCAGTCATTATAACGTACATTGGCACATATAGTTACCCTGAAGGAACTCCCACCCACACTAACCCACTGGTGCCACAGCTCCAGCACGTTCGTCGTTTCGAAAAGCAGAGTTGTTATGAAAATTATTGACTGTAAGTGAAGCGTGCATGTTATCACTTGGTATCAGTCTTTCTCAGTCCAAACATTGGTAGTCCTAAAATAGTAATCTTCGTAAGAAAGCGTACATTGAATGAATTCGATCGACCATTCGCGGTCATCATAACGTTGTTGAACGTATGTTGTCACGCTAAAGAAACGCCCACCCACACTCACCCGCTGATGCAAAGGCTTCAGCGCGTTTCGTAGCTTGAAAAAGTAATTGTATGATCGGAGCTGTTAACTGTAATTAATAGAGCATGCAACGATATATGACGGATGCGAAACAATGCAGTTTCGCTTTTGCTATGTGCCGTTCACAAACCAGCATTGGTAGTTCAAGCTGGGCAATCTGTGAAGTAAGGTACTAATAAATTGTTTTTTCAACCAGTTATAAAAATTTTGACGGACTTGTGCGTATTTTGAAACGCTCTTATTTGGTCACTTATTTGGCCTCGTCATAATAATATTTTTGGGTACACTAATTGGTATTTGCAGCGTCGCAGGTATAATAAAAGCAAGTTTCACGGTTCATAAAAATATGAATAACAGTCATTTCGTTGAGCGTGCATTACAACGCATAACGAACACTTTCTGCACGGACTTATTCCGTTGGAAACGGTGACAGCGTTCCATCTCGAACAATGGACGCTAAATGTGCACGCATTTTCAATGCATCGCTCGAGTATACTTTGTGCGACGGATCGCCGCCCAACGCAACAGTCGTTGCAATCGCAATAGCATAGACCCCGCAGCTGTATGCATCTGGCTGCCGTGTGACCGGCTGCAGAATGACGTCATGTTCCTTCAGAGAGGGATACCTTTTTTGTATGTATCGTTTCGTCTCTCTGTGCAGTAGACAGTATTCACTTGGATTCAAGCTATCGTAAACCATCAGATGCGTCCCATCATAGTACACGCAGCACCAATGTTCCGAAGAATTACCCCCAATAATTTGCATATCTCGCTGAGATGCGCAAGGGTTGATGTAACGGTAATATGCCATATAGCTAGTCGGATTAAATCGGAAATTCGAATTTCATTCAACAATATTCTGAAAGAAATCGATACTCGTGTCGTTCAAAAGACTAGTTTGTGATTGAATGTCAGTGATGACATCGTTGACCGATATATTTTCTCGCAAAGTCTCGAGAACATTCCTATCTTCTTCTGCAATTTCGGTTTCATCGTCCATTTCAACATGTTGTCATGGCCTGTTCACCCGTTTTTTCTTGGATACGCCAGAACGAATACTTTTAGACACTATTAATGGCAATTTGTCATTTTCATCACTGCTATAACTATCATCTTTTTCGTTGATATGAGCCCCTTTTTCCGTAACTGCACAAAGTTGATCTCTCTTTCGCTTCTTTTCAAGATTTTGTGCTTTTTTCTGTTCCATTTCTTCTTTAGCCGTCTGAATGTAATCTGGATCTCGGATTGGCATACTTCTGTGGCGTCGACTATCAACGATTTTAGGAAGCAGACATTCATTGTAAAATCGCGGAAGTAATGGCTCCATTTTAAGTCGCCAAAACTCGTCATTGCGACGAACTTTGATGTATTTCAGATCGACCAAAGTCCACAGTGCGAAGATGCAATAGGTTCGCCTGGTTATGTGAAGCTGACCTTGTACTTGGTAATAATAAATGTGATTCTTGTTCATCACATCTGGATTATTTTTATCGAAAATACTCCTGACATTAGGATTCCGTTTGATCGCATCCTCCAGAGTGACGTCCTTGGCCGAGAACGGACATTTAACCTCAACAATTCCATCTGAATCGATGAGACCGTCTGGTGTGGCTCCTAAATAAGGAATGTCTGGGTCGATGAACAAGCCACACGGCAGAATGGTATTTCCGAGCTTTATCTCCAACGTGTCTTTTGCAGTTTGCTCGTTGGCTATGCCAAAAAGTACGGCGGCTGTGTCAAGAACTTTCGGGTAGCAAATGCTTGCAACCATATCTGAGCAGGAAGTTGATTTTTTCATCTTGCAGATTTTTCCAAATTTCGAAGCAGTAACGATAATCGTTCGCAGATGGAGCCATAATTCGGAATCACTTTGAGCTATAGTGTCGCGTTCGATCTGTTTTAGGTTGTCTTGATACCTTTTCAACTTCTCGAAGTGATCTTGCACGAGCGTATCGTAAACGTCTTTTGGAAGATCAGGCTTCTTGGCTGTTGGACCATAGTCTTTGTCGGTAGCGTGATATCTTCGCGGCTTATGCCTTTTCCGTTCGTTTCGACTGAGTTTATTATTACTCACATGAAGCTGCCGCGTTCTCTCCATTTTTAATACAGCAACAGGAATTTCTTTTCTTTTACCGCCAATTACTTTCGATAAGAGTTCCCGAGTGTTATGCTGCACTACGGCTGCATAGCAACGCATTTCGTAAGAATTTTTCGCACAATAATTCACACGTTTGCCGTTATTCAATTTATTAACTATTGAGTTACCGGACTCTGCAATATTATTCGTCACTCCCTCCAACAAACTGTCAGCGTGGCAACTTAAATACCGAACGGCTTCATAAGCCGACGAATAAATGCCCGTGTCCTCAAGCTGTTGAATTAGATTCTTCTCATTTGTTTTCGGCGAGCAAAGTATCGGCAACGTTCCGCACGAACTGTGATCTCCAAACGCATGTTTAAAGATTATTAAAATATCTTTCTGCAACATCGTGCTTTTTTCGGATTTCGCAACTTTCTCTTTGTTACGTTCATCTCGTGCTAGCTCTACGCTGATTTTGATCTGAAATCCACTCGAACGCACATGCTCACGTAAACGGCCTATGCTTAAATCGTCTTCCCGAAGTGTGGCTGATCGAAGTTTCATTTTGGATGCCTCCCTCAACTTTTTGCATAAATTGCGGAACAAATGATTGCTGCACTCGATTTTTGTAACGATAACACCGAGTTCAGCGTACGGATTGGCATCTCGTATAGCTTGTAGTGAACTTGAGTCACCATCGGAAATGAGTGTCTTATATATCAGTCCGTGAGTCTGTAAACTCTCTTTGAAACCTTGACAGAGGATGTCAGTTTCCATCGCCGTCGAGCTTTGATCCAAGCCCCAGTTTTTATAACAGACATGCTCTGGCGGTTCTCGACTTAACCTTTGGGCTTCGGCATGTATGGCGCAGTATTTATTGCGTACGCCTACGTACAACACTAGGTTGGTCTCAGCACCAATGATCATAGCAGCACCGGATAAGGAGTCGTGCTTTCCTCCCGCGTACGATCGTTTCGCCCAACAGCCGTCTGCTACCACTGTAATGTACGGGATCTGATTTATCATCTTCCCTTTATAGATGGCTATTTTCCTCTCTTTTTCCGCCGCTTTTTTCATTTCAACTTCACATACCGATTTGAAATGATGAAATAACAGATCTCGGTATTTTCCGAACGTTACGTGTGACATTGACGGAATATCCATTGCTGCAAGTTGTTCTTGAAGGGTATAGTATCCAGTACCAGATGTAAAGGTACCGCATACAGCGCTTTCATATATTCCCATTTTCGTATCATTGTCTGGATCGGTCCAAATATTGTACGAATAACCGCACCGCTGGCATTTGAAGAACAATTGTGTTCTTAATCCGCGATCGACGTATTTGTGCAACGCGCATTCATTCAATGGGTATTTACAGACGATGTTGTGCTTGTGACACTCTTCATCGAGCCTCTGCAAGAAGTAATTCAAGTTGACTATGCGTCGACCATCAATAGTCACGCCTGCAACCGTACCCGCAATTGAAAGAGGGTCATCGTCTGTGCCAAGTCCAGATTCTGGGAAATCCGAAAATGTTCTTTCTACCATTATATTGTCTGTAATCTCGCGGACACGATGAACGTCCTCAAAAAATGCGTCGGCATGCTCATCCTCTCCAAAGGAACCATCGGTTCGGTGAGGATGGAGCTGCTGTGCAGTAAAAGCAGCCGACTCCTCGGGCAGCTTTTGGGCCGTTTCAATATAACGGACCGTTGCAATTTTCACAGAAGAAAATACATTTGGAAAAACATCGGACGCGTGTGAGGACCTTCGATCGAAAATATCTGATTTTTCATGATGGATTGCTTCATCGTCAAGGTGGGCAATTTCACCATTATACTGGATCACTTCGCCAACAAGTAGCATCGGTTCACCGTCAGGGTGGGTCTTTTCACCGACAGGGAGACCTGCTGCGATGTCGCAACCAATTGATGAAAAGTCAGAAGTCAATGGTTCTCGTGACAAAATGTCTTTCGCCGCCGTAAATCTATCCACCGAAAAACCGTCGGCAACCCCCCCATCGCTGAGTATATCAGCGTTACATTCACCTACTACTACTACTGTCGTCGATCCTTCGTCGTTTTTGGAAAAAGCAAAGTCGACAACTTTCTTAACCTTCCGTCCTAATACGGATGCCACTTCTTTTCGTCTGTGGAAAAAAAAGTAAACAATACGCTGCATATATCCCATTAAAGTATGAAAAAACGGAAGGAGCCAATTTCAACATATTGTAATGTTGGGAGTGGCAAATTATACCGATTAAAGAATGTGGTCATGTTTCGACTTGATTCCCATTTTCCGCCGGAACGCATATTCATTTTTACGCATGTTCCACATGAAAAGGCTGATTAAAAAATGATTCTACGTACGTACTATAGAAGAAATGTTTCAACAAATGAAATGGTCTTTCATTTGCGCAGGAGCAGAAGTTCAAGATACGATAAACATGGATGGTACGCCAGGAGATGGCGCTGACTCCAAAAGTAACAGCATAGGCGCAGAGAACAAAGTTGAGGATAAAAGACCGCGTGGCAGGCCAATGAAAAACGTGTGCCTCGAAAGAAAGTGACAGTGGGGGCGGAATTGAACGCTATTTAGCTCCGTATAGTGCAAGTGACCCTTTCGTCAAAAACGGTGCAGTTACACAGTCGCCAAAAACAAATAAGGCCATACAGAGAGCCGAGTTGGAAAATGGCAGCGAGGAAAGCATCGACGATCCAGGGAGCGATCACGATGTTCTGGACTTGCCGAATAGCGAATATGAGACTGATGAGGTGACGCTGTTCGAGTCAAGCCCTGAAAAGGCAATTGACAAAGCACGATAAGTGACGAGGAAAACAATGACCGAGAAGGGCAGAGCACACAAACTACGCCAGGTTTGTGGTCAACACTGATTGGCAATACGGAAAGAAGAATTATAAGTGCGGTGAGAAATTTGGTGGAGGGGTCGGAAAGCAGAATTATTGTGGGATCGGCTCAATGGAAGAAATTCAAAGCAGAATTTGAGGAGGAAGAAGAGCAGTCCAATAACCGTGGGCAGAGGATTCTCGAGTTGGAAAAGGAGAGAAAACGACACGAAGAACAATTGGAGCTCAAGAGGAAACGCTGGGATCAGGAAAGAGGCATGTTGCAAGCTATTATCAACAATCTTACGCAGGCGGAACACATAATAGAGAAGCAGCAGCCAAGAACAAGAAAAGACCCCGAAACAATAATCGCGGAGGAGTTCAATGCGGGAGGCCGCATGTCGCTTGACTAAGTCAGCTCAGCCCCATTGGAATCGCCTAAGAGAGTAAATTCGGAAATAGATACTTTAACAGGTTGAGACCGGCGCCAATATTATTGTCCTTTCCGTTTGGCCGGCATTTCGTGGGCATATAGAAAAAGCACGTGAAAAAGGCCACTGTCGGTCCCAAGGGACCGACGCCGGCCAAACGGAAAGTTCACTGTCGGTCCCTAGGGACCGACGCCGGGCTCAACGTGTTAAGGGGAGTAATATCTTGATAACCGTCGTTCTAACAGACCGAGAGAAAGAAGTCCAAAGATGGCTGCACAGCAGGGCAATGAGGCTCTATAATGAGGGTAAGCAAGTTCGGGTGGGTTATCAGAAGTTGAATATTGATGGGACTTGGTGGATTTGGGACGAGAGGGGGGGGGGCAACTACACAAGATGACATTAGGGAAGGAGACAAGGAGAGGGGGGACAAGGGATTGAAGCCGTAACTTGGAAAATCGCTCGGGTGAACATTTTTTGGAAGTCATGGGAGTTTTCGAAGAAATTCGATATCTTTATGTTAAAAGAAACCTGGCTGGAGAAAAAAAGAGAAAAGAGTGTAAGGTATAGACTAAACAGTCAGTTTAAATGGTGGTTGAAAGAGGTGGAAAGAGGAAATAGAAGGGTGGTTTGATGATGGGGGTGAGCAGGAGCATCGAGAAGAAAAGGGTGGTGGAGTCTTCTGATTTTAGGATGAAATTAAAAATGAAATAAAAAGAAGATAATGAAACATGGATTATAAACGGGTATAACAATGGGGGCTTTTCTTCGTTGGACGAAAAATTGAGAGAATGGGTAGAGGATGGGAACAGGGAGGGAGCAAATATAATCATCGCGGGAGAATTTAACGCGAGGATTGGCACGGAACAAGAGATGACTAGATGCAACGTGGAATTGGTACGGAGATTGGAGGACGATCTGATAAACGCTGAGAGAAGAAGACTTCTGAGATTCTGCGAGCTGCATGGGCTGACAGTTGTAAATGGCAGATTTAAAGGTGATGAGGAAGGGAAGCTGACCTACCTTGGAGCGGGCGGTGCTTCAGTCCTCGATTTAGTGATTCGAAATGAAAATGGGGAAGAAGACAGAGTTCAAAGGTTGGCGGTGAGAACGAGAGTGGAATCGGACCACTTGCCGGTTACCTTCACATTAAAAACAAATAAAGAGGGCGGCGGGGCGTTTGAAAATGGAAGTGAAGAGAATTCAGCGGGAGGAGCGGAAAAATTAAAGTAGAGGGCAGATAAGGCAGAGGAGCTGGAAGAGGAAATAGAACGATTGTGGGTATCTGAATGGAAAGATACAGCGGAAGAGCAATGGGCAAATATACAAGAAGTAATATGGGAAGCGGTCAAGAATACTGGTCTAATTAAAAAGGGGAGTGGGAGTCAAGACACGACAGTTGGTATGGGCCAGAGTGCAAAGAACAAAGGACCATAGTATGGAGAAAATTGAAAGCGTTCAGGAGGCAAAGAACTAGCAGTTCGAGAAAAGAACTGATATAGGGGAAAAAGAAACTGAAGGAAGTCTGCGGAGAAGCGAGGAAGGAGTCGTTCGAAATAAAGTGGCAAAAGGTTAAAGAAAGTAGAGACATGATTGATTGGTGGGCGGCAGGGTCTGCGTATCAGGATCAAGGACACGGCGTACGAAAGAATGTATGAAGAAAGAAGACTGGGAGAGACACTTTGCAGCACTGTTAGGAGAAGAGGAGGGAGCGTTCTTAAATAAAGACACCGATAAAGAAGGAATACAAGATTTGGAAGGAAGATGGACCTCGGAGGCATCGAGTGACCCTTTGATTGAAGCATAAATAAGTATTGAAGAAGTCGAAAAGGCTCTGTAAAAAGTAAAAAGTGGAAAGCGGCGGGTGAAGATGGAATAACGTCGGAGTTCTTCAAGTCAGTTGCAGTGAAGAAAAAGCAAGAGCTGTGCGTGCTTATCAACAGAGTTTGGAAGGAGGGGTAAGTCATGAGGAGCTGGTAGTTGGCGAGGATCTTCCCGATTTTCACGGCGGGGGAGAAGTCAGAAGCAAGTAATTATAGAGGAATATCCTTAATTGACGTCGGGTACAAACTATTAGCAAGTATCATGGCTAAAAGATTGAAGGATTGGATCGAACGTCACGGCATACTTAGAGAAAGCCAAGCAAGATTTAAACCGGGAACGGGGACAAGGGACGATATTTTCATCCCCAACGCGCTAATTAACAACAGATTGAAAATTAAGAAAGGAAAAATGCTCGTGGCGTTTGTGGATTTTCGAGCAGCCTTCAACGAGGTGAACAGGAGGAAATGTCATGAGAAATGATGGAAAAAAAGGGATCAAAGGGAGAATGCGTCGGATGCTCGGAGGGATTTATAAATCAACAAGAAATGAGGTAATCGCTATCGAGGGACTGACGGATAATTCCACGACGAGAAATGGTGTAAGGCAAGGATGCCCGCCAAGCCCAAACCTTTTTAACGGTTACCTGATATTTGGACCAACGACGTTTGGTCCACGACGTTTGATCCGCGACATTTGGTCCGACGACATTTTATCCTCACGACATTTCAACCGACGATAACTGATCCTCACAACATTTCAACCGACGATAACTGACCCGCACGACATCTCAACCGACGATAATTGACCCACAATAAATACGCTAAAAATATGAACTTGAATATATTCATCAATTTATTCGAAATGAAATATTCAATGTAAGAACTTAATGAAACCCTTACAATGAACGCGGGCACATATAACACACACACTTAACCCCGTTTGGGCGCACGATGAAATGACAAATGCATAGATCAATCGACGAAAGTAATGAAAGCCATATACTATACGAATATTATTTCCGAGTATTGAGTGGAAACAATTAATCGATACCATTTATAATCGATTACGATCCACGGATCCACGAATCCAGTTATCCACGGGTCAATTATCGACGGATATAACGTCGCACGGATCAATTATCGACGGATCTAACGTCGCACGGACCAATAGTCGCGAGGGTAACTTATCGTCGGACCATTTGTCGCGGATCAAACGTCGCGGATCAATTGACTCCGGGCGAAATATCTGGTCACCCTAAATTCCATTATTTTGGTTTTGTTAACGTTTACTTCCAATTCTGTGTTTTTAGAGAATCTTTTCAGCCCTTTCAGCATTAATCTCAACTCATCCGCCGTTTCCGCAAGAATGGCAATGTCACCAGCATACCTTAGCACAAAGAATTTCTCGTCGCCCATGACTGTCCCTCCGCACGCCTTGCCCTCCCACTCCTCATCCATGTCATCGAGGAAAAGGTTAAAAAGGGTGACCAGATATTTCGCCCGGAGTCAATTGATCCGCGACGTTTGATCCGCGACAAATGGTCCGACGATAAGTTACCCTCGCGACTATTGGTCCGTGCGACGTTAGATCCGTCGATAATTGATCCGTGCGACGTTATATCCGTCGATAATTGACCCGTGGATAACTGGATTCGTGGATCCGTGGATCGTAATCGATTATAAATGGTATCGATTAATTGTTTCCACTCAATACTCGGAAATAATATTCGTATAGTATATGGCTTTCATTACTTTCGTCGATTGATCTATGCATTTGTCATTTTATCGTGCGCCCAAACGGGGTTAAGTGTGTGTGTTATATGTGCCCGCGTTCATTGTAAGGGTTTCATTAAGTTCTTACGTTGAATATTTCATTTCGAATAAATTGATGAATATATTCAAGTTCATATTTTTAGCGTATTTATTGTGGGTCAATTATCGTCGGTTGAGATGTCGTGCGGGTCAGTTATCGTCGGTTGAAATGTTGTGAGGATCAGTTATCGTCGGTTGAAATGTCGTGAGGATAAAATGTCGTCGGACCAAATGTCGCGGATCAAACGTCGTGGACCAAACGTCGTTGGTCCAAATATCAGGTAACCGGAATTTAGAAACCGAGGAAGGAGGGGCAAAGAAGAGAAGTGGACATGCTGCAAGGGGAGAGAGATCGCCGTTCTACCAGAGTTTAAATACCTTGGCTTCTGGTTTGCAGTCATGAACTCAGCGCTGAAGCACCTAAGGAGCATGGTCGGAAAATTCAGTTGGCATTAAATACTGTTTGGGGAATAATAAAAAGAGCGTCAATAGAAAATCTGAAGAAAAGACTGTACTTAATGGATTCTTTCGTATAATCAGGGGTGCTTTATAGAGGGGAGATATGGGGGTGGAAGAGAAGAGAGGAGGTCGAAAAGATACAAAGCAGACTTGTCAAATGGGCGATGGGACTAGCAAGGAATACTCCCGACTACTTGAGGAAACTCGAGGGAGGAAGGAGGAGCCTGGAGATTGAAATGAGAAGAAGGGTGAGCAACTACCTGGTTCCAATAAGTAAAATGGTAAATACGAGATGGCCAAAAATTTGCCTGAGGGAAGAAGTGAAAGGAGTGCTGAATGAAAAGCCGTCTAGATGCGGGAAAGAGCTGAAAAAAATACCATGGAAGAAGTCAGAGACGACAGAGTCCTAAATTGGATTTGAAAAAACGGATCGTGGAAAACATTCCAAAAGTGGCTGGTGGAGGGGGCAAAGAGAAAGGAAGAGCAGGATATACAAAGAGACTGGTGCAACGTTGATATATAAAGCTATTGTCCACTCTCCAAAAGCATCAAGGTCGAAGTAGCCAGAGAAAAATACTGGGACTTGCAAAACGTTGGAGGCTGGATGAAAGAGAAGTGGGCCAGATTACGTTGTGGAAATATAAGCAGACATGGGAAGAAGGGTTTTAATGGATGGGGTTGCTGGCTATATGGGGCCGAGAAAGACGACCTGGACCACATTTGGGTCTGTGAGAATGCGCTGAAGTCAATCAAGGATAAGAACACGACTTGGGTGAAGGAGTGGACGGCAGGGGATGGAGTGAAGGGTGGAGCTGGCGGAAATTTTGTGCGGAGAGCCCATAGAAGAAATCTGCCGTTACCCAAAAGAGTACAGTAGAACCTCAGATAACTTGACCCCGGATAACTTAATTACTCGCATTTCTTAACGCGTTACCATGGCAATGACCTTGCATTTCTAAAGGTAGTAGTCTTGCTACGTGCTAGTCAAATGACGGTTCATTATTCGTTGATACAAAACAAAACGTAAGAATATTTTTCTGCTGCGAAAAAATCGTTGACCGATAAAAACTTCACGGATACGAACTCAATCTTTAATTATATTTCGTAATTTATTATTACAAATAATTCAGAATTGCTGATTTGATTCGGGTAAAATCAGCTGTAAACAGCTATATATATGCCAGTTTCCGGGTACGATGTTGATCTGGCAGCTCTGCGTTTTCCAACATTGCATCTATATATATATTGGCCGCCACTGAATGGCAACCCTAACTCTTTGCACTCACCCGTTGTATTGTTGTTGGTGAGTCAAGTGAGTTTGTGACAGTTTACGACGATTATCTACAAACGGGTCGACCGATATTCGGCACCAGCACGGTATTGACAGTGGACAGATTATTTCTGAAAAAAGTGCAACGTGCGATGTTGCCAAGTGTACCCAAATACTTCGCGGCAGGTGTCTTCTGATATGTAATAACGTTTTCATCGAGATTATCTTAAAAATTCTCTTCGAATAATTTGACAACCCTATATTAGGGTTGCGTACCTCAAAAGGAAAAAACGGAACCCTTATAGGATCACTTTGTTGTCCGTCCGTCCGTCCATCCGTCCGTCTGTCTGTCACCACCCTTTATCTCGGGAACGCGTGGAGGTATCGAGTTGAAATGAAAACCGTATACTCAGATCTACAGCCCCTTGAAGCTGTGCAAAAATCAAACTTCTAAGTTAACGTAAAAAAAAGGTACGCCTTTTCGTCCGTTTGTCTGTCACGACCCATTATCTCGGGAACGCGTGGAGGTATCGAGTTGAAATTAAAACCATATACTCATGTCTACAGTACCTTGAAGCTGTGCAAAAATCAAACTTCTAAGTTAACATAAAAAAAAGATACGGCTTTTTATGCCGCAATGCGGGGTATCGTATGAAAGGGCTTCATTGGCACAAGCTTAAACAGGTACCTACAAATTTGTACGGAACCCTTGGTGCGCGAGTCCGACTCGCATCTGGCCGTTTTTTTTTATCACGTTGAAATCCTCAGATTCTCATTTACCAGTAGCAACTTTAATGTCAATGCTATCAAATCGATACAGTAATGGATTCGGTAATTACAATGCCGGCGGGACAGGTTTCCCATAAATCGACGGGTTAATTTTTCCATTTTCAATCTAATATTACTTGTTGGAATCTTCGATAAGGTATCCCGAGTTTTCACTATATAGACGTCAGCACATAAACTCGTAGATATTTTACATTCAAGAATTTATCTAATAACGAGTGTAGCAAGACTACTACCTTAAATTCTCCTATGGCCGTTTCTCCCCACTTCAAACCTTGACTGTGTGTTAAACAGTGGAACATAACCTTAACAAGTCAATGTTTTTCGCGAAAATATCCGCGATCGTATTCCGTCGGAAGATTGTACCAAGTTTACTAAGTACTGAATGGAGTAAAAAAACAAATTGTAAAAATATTGTATGAGTATTGTCAACATGACAGTACGCATGCGTTTAGCAACGTGCGTGGGAGAATCAAAAGGGAATTTCAGTTATACGAGGATTCCGGTCTTGTCGTATCAAGTTATCTGAGGTTCCACTGTATGAGAGACTGAGAGGAGAAAAGGAGAAAGAAGACTCAGGGGGGAAGGGGGGAGGAGATATAAGCCATTATCTTATTAGTAGTGTATTGTTTCTGGTATCTTGTTTTTAAATTCTACATATTTTATTAAAGTTGAGATGTATAGAGTCTTTAGGTTAAAAAAAAACGAATAAGATGTAAGGGATGGGATGTTAAAGGCAAATGAAGCCATACAATGGAAACAAACTATTACAACTATTATATTGTAGGAATTTTTGGTTTTTGAGTCCTTCTTTGCGGAAAATGCGTGAAAATGAAAATGCGATTTGGCGGTAAATGTGAATAATCACTTTAAGGGCGACTTTTCTAGTTTTTATGTACAGTGCTGGCCATTGATGCCTGCGAATCTTTAAAAGAATGTTTCCAAGATTCTAAGAATCTTCCTAAGATTCCAAGATTCTTTTCAAGATTGTTCCGAAGAATCTTTGAAAGAATCTTCGAAAGAATATTTGTAAGAATCTTAGAATCTTGCAAAGAATCTTAGAATCTTGAAAAGAATCTTTCTAAGATTAACAGGCACTAATGACCAGCACTGTACTAACCCTGTTGAAAAGTAACGATATGATCAGATAGAATTGTATGAATCCTCATAAATCTCTATTGGAATTTCGGGTGCATTTTTCACCGATTCTAACAGATTCTATTGGTCTTTTTCAACAGGGAAGGTTACAGAGTACCAAAAATAAGAAATTCTGGAAAAAAATCAACCCGATTGAACAAACCGTTTTTACGCTATGACCGAAATACCGTGTCAGACCGACCTTTCGGTCGTGGAACCCGGATACTGTTTCGTTTGGTATTGCACAGTCTCCAGCAGGCTCGCAACGCTGAAATCGCAGTACCCCGATTTTCAAAACCCTCCCATTTTGTACACCCATGCGCACGATTCTAAATCGATCGCAAGGAACTCGATCGCGATGGAAAGATGAAAAATTTTGCGATTCACCATGATAAACATTCTTTAAAATGCCGAGATTGTTTATCATCGAAACTGCCCCTAGCAATTCCTGCAACCATGCCGACGAACCATAAAGGAACTTAGGTTCCTTTACGTATTTTTGCGACCGTCCCCGAGAACCACCTGAAACCAATTAGGAAGGGACAGTAGGAACTGTGGAAGGAATTGAAGAAACCACGAAAGGAATTGGGATTTTAAAGCACAGAAATGAACCCATACCCATTTTACCTGCACAAATTTAATTATACGAAACCGCAGTATCGTAAGGAACCATACATTGTAGAAAATATTATTAAATGTAATGTAATATCCAAAAGTGTATGAAATTTCAATAACAAGTATACGAAATAGAAAAAATGGTTTCATCGCATTTCGGCCAAAATTGGATCCAGTCACTACAATGGCTGTAGTTTTTTTTTCTCAATGAAATTCCGGTTTCTCCTGAAAGTTATTCTTTTCGGGATCGTGGAAGCTTCAAAATGCCGCGTGGTTCATCAGATTCGGAGAAGTTTTCAATTTTTGGCAGATTTTTAAACTGTGATCATCGATTGTTGGTTGTAATCTTCGGCCATTTTCGAAATGCTCTAATTTTTACAAAAATTAAGTTATCGGAATGAGCAAAACGCCATTCTCTAAGTTTGATGACATCCTGCACAAGTACGAAAGAGAAATTTTTGAAGCGGTTGAACCGAGGTAAAGTTATAAGCACTTAAAATCTCGCTACTTTGAGGTTTTTGAAAAATGTCTATGTCACGTTCCATAAATTATGGGGGAACGATTGTGCGCCGATTTTCTTTTTTCCCTATAAATTTGTACATATGTTGAGGACATCGAGAAAAGCTCTGACCCAAATTTTTAGACCCCTATCGCTATTAGGACCTGAGATAACTGATGTTTTATTTTGAACCTCTTCAAAATTCGTCTAGATTCACTCGTAATTGACGCGTTCAGTTTCGTCCCTAGCAAATTTTTGATATAGGTATTTCTTTTGTAAAAAACTTTATATTTTCCAAAACAAATATCAATTGAACTCTCTTCATCATCCTTATGACTAATAATGAAGTTTATTTCTTTCAATCGCGTTTATTTTTTGGTCTTCTACCCTATGAAATGGTCATTCTATTTTTTTTTTTGAAAAGTTGAAATTTTTTACATACATTGAAGCTCTTTCGCGAGTGTGACTCCTATAGGAACAAGGCGAGAACAAATTAATTTGAAAACAAAAATTAAATTGTTATGCTCAAATGTCCCAATTAGCTATTTGTATGAAATTTTAAATATCGTATACATGAAAAACTTTCATGATATTACTCACAAAAGTCATCCACCTAGGAATATGAATGGAAATTGTAAAATAAAAGACTCAATAAGCATATGAAATTGGATTATTCAATGAAATATCTTTATTTTTTCTGATTCTTCACAACCACTGTATTTTTTGCTCATAATTATATTTTGTACTGATGATGGGACTATGTTATGGAAATGTCTTGTGCCTTCTACCGTTATAGCCTTCTGAAATCGATCATTCAAGAAATTTTCCCCTGTGGAATAATTATCATTTGTGCTGTAAAAAGCGTTAACATTGGGCATATTCACTTTATCCAATTGTATAAATCAGATGGCGTTGATATTTGTTCGGTGGTACGCATCCTCAAGCTTGTCAATTTTGCACAGTGTAACACAATCCCATCGAGACTGTCACAGGGCACAGAGCTTGAATGATCGATTTCAGAAGGCTATAACGGTAAAAGGCACAAAACATTCCCATATCATAGTCCCATCATCAGTATAAAACATAATTATATGCGAGAATACAGTGATTGTGAGAGGAATCTGAAAAAATAAAAATATTTCGTTGAATTATTGAATTTCATATGCTTATTCTGTGAGTATTCTGTAATTACATGAAAGTTTTTCATGGATACGATATTTAAAATTTCGTAAAAATAGCTAATTAAGACATTTTAGCATACAAATTTATTATTTTTTTTCCAAATAAATTATTCTTGCCTTGTTTCTATGGGAGTCCCAATCCCGAAAGAGCTGAAATGTATGTAAACAAATTTCAGCTTTTCCAAAATAAAATAAAAACGACGGTTTTATAGGGTGGAAGACAAAAAAAAACGCGATTTAAAGAAATAAGCTTAATTTTCGGTCATAAGGATGGTCGATAGAGTGAAATTGATATTTTTTTGGGAAAATTTACAGTTTTTTACAAAAGAAATACCTCTATAATAAAAAATGTTTAAGGAACGAAATTGAAAGCGTAAATGACGCATAAAATCATATTAATTTTGAAGAGGTGGAAAATAGGACATCAGTTATCTCAGGTCCTAAGAGCGATAGGGGTCTAAAAATGTAGGTCAGAGCTTTTCTCGATGTCCTCAACATATGTACAAATTTATAGGGAAAAAGGAAAATAGGCGCACAATCGTTAGCCCATAATTGGTGGAACGTGACATATATGAGAAAAATAAAAAATGAACGAAGAGTTTCCATCCATTGTCGGGCCTCTCGGTCGTAAATGCGAGTGAGAGTGAGTGTATTTAGAATCCGCAAAAAGGATTTTGTGAAAAATAGTTCTTCGAATGGAAACTTTGGGTTTTATGTATTTCAATGTTTCCCTTCAAAGAACTGTTTTTTTCAAAAATCCTCTTTGCAGATTCTAAATTTCTTGAAATTTCTTATTTCGGTCAATGGCAAAATATTGAAATTACATGTAAGTTGTATTTCAATATTTTGCCATTGAGCGAAGAAAACAATTTCAAGATATTTAGAATCCACAAAGGAGATTTTGTGAAGAATAGTTGTTCGAATGGAAACTTCTTCGGTCAATGGCGAAATAATAAAAAAATGCATGTAAGTAGTATTTCAATATTTTGTCATTCAGCGAAAAAAAGTATTTCGAGATATTAACAATCCACACAATCCTCTGTGCAGATCCTAAAGTTTTAAAAATTTATTTCTTCGGTCAATGGCAAAATATTAAAATTGCATGTAAGTTGTATTTCGATATTTTGCCATTGAGCGAAGAAAACAATTTCAAGATATTTAGAATCCACTAAGGAGATTTTGTGAAAAACAGTTCTTCTAATGGAAACTTTGAGTTATTTGAATGTCAAAGTTTCCCTTCGAATAACTATTTTTTCCAAAATCAGCTGTGGGGATTCTAAATTTCTTGATATTTCTTTCTTCGGTCAATGGCAAAATAATAAAATGCATGTAAGTAGTATTTCAATATTTTGTCATTCAGCGAAGAAAAGTATTTCAACATCTTTACAATCCACAACATCCTCTCTGCAGATTCTAAAGTTTTCAAAATTCATTTCTTTGGTCAATGGCAAAATATTTAAATTGCATGTAAGTTCTATTTCGATATTTTGCCATTGAGCGAAGAAAACAATTTCAAGATTTTGTGAAAAATAGTTCTTCTAATGCAAACTTTGAGTTATTTGAATGTCAAAGTTTCCCTTCGAAGAACTATTTTTTCCAAAATCAGCTGTGGGGATCCTAAATTTCTTGAAATTTCATTCTTCGGTCAATGGCAAAATAATAAAATGCATGTAAGTAGTATTTCAATATTTTGTCATTCAGCGAAGAAAAGTATTTCAAGATATTTATAATCCACACAATCCTTTGTCCAAATCCTAAAGTTTTTGAAATTTATTTCTTCGGTCAATGGCAAAATATTAAAATTGCATGTAAGTTGTATTTCGATATTTTGCCATTGAGCGAAGAAAACAATTTCAAGATATTTATAATCCACTAAGGAGATTTTGTGCAAAATAGTTCTTCTAATGGAAACTTTGAGTTATTTGAATGTCAAAGTTTCCCTTCGAAGAACTATTTTTTTAAAATCAGCTGTGGGGATTCTAAATTCCTTGAAATTTCTTTCTTCGGTCAATGGCAAAATAATAAAATGCATGTAAGTAGTATTTCAATATTTTGTCATTCAGCGAAGAAATGTATTTCAAGATATTTACAATCCACACAATCCTCTGTGCAGATCCCAAAGTTTTTAAAATTTATTTCTTCGGTCAATGGCAAAATATTAAAATTGCATGCAAGTAGTATTTTGATATTTCGCGATTATAACTTTTACTGCGGACAGATCTTCAAACGACGTTCTGACTCTCCTCTTGCAGTGGAGGAAAATGTGAAAGAAAGCGTTTCGGCGAAAAGTGTAATTTATGAAGCTTAATTTATCATGTAGTTATTCACACTTGTATAGAGAACTCATAATATTTAATAGACCTTATCGTTGATTTCTAATTTCACCTGAATGTAGATGGACGTAAATCTGCAATACAACGTAGTTTACACGATTTTTTTTTCTTCATTTCCCTTCGTTGAAGATGGGGAAAAAAATTTCTACCGCATGAAAAACAAAATTGTCATAACGCTCGCGAGGGGATATATTTAACCAACGGATGACAAAAATGGTTTATAATCGGTATACATACGTTCGAATGCACTTTTTTTTTCGAGAATACGGTCCTATTGTTGTCCGTTTGTTGCCCATTGTTGACCGTTTCTTGATGAATATTTATTTCTAGTTAATTTTAGAACGCCTCTCTCTATTGTCTCTTCGAATAGTGATTTATATTCTTGATCTTCGGTTCTCAATTATCTTGAGTCAAGATTAATTTGTTGTCTCTCGATAATCAGTCGTTTTAGAGAGTTTGCGTCTGCGAATGGCGTAAGGCTAGTGATGTGAACTGAATTTGTGACCGATCACGTGATCGTAGTCATGTGATCGCAATCACGTGGTCGTAGTCACCTGATAGCAGTCGTTGCAGTCACATCAACACAAGAAATTAGAATGTTACCGATCACATGATCGTAGTCACGTGGTCGCAGTGACGTGATGTTAGTCACGTGATTGTAGTCACATCGATACGACACCGAAGCCTATCCGGAAGTCAGTTTGAGGTGGGCCCGTATATACATATAATAGCTATATCCGCCGTGGCGTCGCTGCTGATGCAACCTGCGCACTGTATTGGCTGGGTGCGCGACGACAACGCCAACTAGTGGCTGCTGCTATTGCGGACTCCACGGTGTGGACTCTGATATAGCTGCCTCTACGAGAGTAGCTAAACAATCAAATCATTCCATGGAAATATCGTAATTTATATGTATATTGGACGATTATGTACATCTATAGTGTCTATAAAATTTTTATCTTTTTTTATTTTTCATAAAAGATGGCCAAATTAATTATCGAAACAGGTTTTTAGGCAGTAGCAGACGACAAGAAGACCCTAGCAGACGACATTGCTATTGTATTTTCGTCCACAAAAAGTATTATTTTCCGTCACCTCGAGCGCTTCGATCGAATCGGGTTCTCCCACCACCTAATTCGCACCCGGCCAATAGTATTGCGCAGCTCAGAATTGTTTTTAGTCAGCGTCAGCCATACACATCGTCCAAAAAGACTCGCTGAGTTACGATTTTTTGTTGAAGTGAAATTTTTTCAGGCTCGTTTGGAGTAAAATTGCAAGGCTGGGTGACGTTACGTTTTGCACCTTACATTTCATTATTTCACAAGGGTGCGTTTGGGTCCTGACAAATTCTCGATATTTGTATATACCCAAACACACAGAGTTTAGGTGACACTTTACGATGAGCAGAGTTATTGCACTAAGCTGAATGTGTGGTTTCATTCTGAGCGAGGAAGTGGAATTTTCTTTGATGCCAAGCATACTGGCAATTTATACACAAATTTCTGTAACAAGTAAGTTTAAAAAAAAATATATTGAATTATTGTGCAATAAATTTTTACTCATGGAACGAAGTAATGAAAGGTATTTAAATAGTCCAATTTGACTAATCACATTTTTATGGTGCATAGATTGCTGAAATAAGAAGAGGCTATATCGATTGAACCATGGAGGGTTACTAAAAAAAATTAAATCCAGCAGATGCATCAACGAAACCTGGTCACAAAAAACACAGTGACCAAGAAGAGTTATGTGAACGTTACATATACAATTTTCTACAGCAACATTTACACGACAGAATTGCCAAGTTCATTTTAGTGCAGTGGTATGAAACTTGATCAGTCCATAGTATTTGCAAAAATCAAGGAAACGAGGCCTCCTTCGCAATCGTGAATGTAGTCATCGAACCAGACATGATGATTAAAGTATATACTATGGGAAAGTATGAGGACTGGATACAATGTGATCTAATGTCGATGAGCGATGTTAGTGACACTCTTGGAGTACTGAATAAAATCGATGTATTAGTATGACTCTGCAAGCCTAATTTTTCGATGCAAAGGTATTTTTCGACTCCAATAATCAAAATAAAGGGTAAAGACTGTCTCGCTCTTGCGAATAACGAATGTTTTTTTCTCCTAACTATAATTATGTAATATGTTGTCAGTGACTCTAAAATGATAGCAAGGGCACTCTCTTTTTCTGAAAGTGAATTGAAAGTAAGATGATAATTGAAAAAGTAGCTTTTGCGTAATGATTATCGCAGGCACGACCAACGAAAAATAGCAATTTGTTGGAAGTGTGTCTTTTTGGAAAATTCAACAATTATTTATCTTTGTCAACCGATAAGTGTCCGTAACATCATTATAAACTAATGTGAAAAACTCAATTTAATTTTTTCTGCAATGAAAAAGCTTAAAAATATTATTACATTTTTCGGGTCAGTTTTCATTGCTTATTTAAGGATCTCGAGAGAGCGAGAAAGTGAGATGTGCATTTTCCAAAATTGTTGATAATTGGTGAATTAAAAAAATCGGGGTACATGCTCGACTCACAGAATTTGTTCTGTGTGAATTTTTGAATGTACACAGTTTTTGTCGCTGAACGTAGTGTATTACGTCGCCTAAAGCTCAAGATACCTAAATCGTATTTATATTATACAACAATGAAGTGTAAATAAATTTCTATCCATATTTTGTATTATTGCTCCAGTGCCAGTGTTTTTAATTGTACAAATTACAGTGAATAACAACATTGTGTAAAGGGTGAAATTTTTGTAAATAAATTTTTGTAATACTTCTTTTTCTGGATCGTTTATTAATGCATTCATTACATTTATATTCGTTGATTGATTCATACCAGAACTATTTTTAGAAAGATCGACAACTCACAAAATACTGTTGTACGGTCTGATTTCTTCATCCGCTAATTCAATTAATCCAGAGGTGTAAAAATTAGCTGATGAATAATACATCGGCACATACACATGCAATTTAGACCTCAAAATTGCAAATGAACATCTGGAAATAGTTCTCGTTTTTGGTCCCACCGCGGTGAAGCTAGTGAGAGCAATTTGGGACACCACTGTGGAACATATTTCAACTGCGTAACAGCACTAGGTTGTGTACACTTTGTAATTGAGCGCAATGAGAAGAAACTTGTACGGTCAATGCTATTATGAAAATATTCATTCATTTTATCATGCAGTAGCTACACACACTTTCTTAGGAAACCTTCATTGTGTTGAATTGATTCCACCATTGACTTTCAAATTTGCCTGACTGCAATAAAACTATAAATTAAGACACTTTAAGACTCCGCTACAGCAAAAATTTAAACTTTGGAGCAATCTTAACGATTGAAGTACCGTATATGAATATAATCATTACTATGGAGGTATGCAATCACGAAAAAAGGATAAATATAATGAAAATGTATGGTGTCACTTTTTTATAATATGTGCATGAAAGATGTCTCATCAGTCTCAATTTGTACAAATTGACCAAGCGGAGGGTGATTCCTCACTTGACATATTTCATTGAATTGCAAGTAATTTTTTTCTTCCTCGTTTTTTGACAACGACATACGAATAGAAAAAACAGTCCGGTGATTTCGGATCACTGTCACTTGCGTATTTCGATTGCTTGATGGGAGATAAACGAAGTACACACGTAACCTCAAAATTATATACTGTTCGACCTTGAAAATGTTTCATCCTCAATTTCCGCACGATTCTTTTTTTACAGGTCCATATCCAAAACACGACAAGATATGAACAACATATCTCAAGTATTTGAATATCATTTAGCATGATCACTAAAGAAAAATGCTGAAATGTCAATATCGATTTCTGCTGGGCATTTTGTCTGCCATCGTCACTGCAGGGCCCCTGACACTTGAGAGATGGTGTTCTTAGTATCGCCCTTTGCCGTTCTCATTGTGCGGCGCTGCTAGTCGCCCCCGCGGTGTACCCCACACCCCGGTCGTCGCCGTGCAACACGCGGCGGCCGGCGCTGCGTGGTAGACTACTAGCGCCACATGGTGGCTCGCGAAAGAGATCCGTCACGTTAGGTGCAAGAATTCGATATCACTGCCATCTGCTGGAGTTGTATCTGATGGATACGTTCCAACCTCTTGGGAAAAACTACCAATATTCACCGGCAGTTATCTCATGTTTTTTCAACATATTTTTATCAGTATTCTTTTCATGAATATCCAATATTGAACAAATAACTGATAGATCTTTTCATCGTCGAGACGGCCCCACACTTTTATTTTTAATCTGTGCTATACAAATAAACAACACACGAATTTTCAATTACAGGTAGCTGATGGTAATGAATCTTTTTTTTTTTTTTGATCTTGTAAAAACAATCGGTGGGGCCGTCTCCATACTATTGTCCTTTATACTTTGTTAAAATATTATCAAATCTCATGCTTGCATTTCCGAAAAAAATGTGTTGAAAGTTTTGAGGTGACAGTGTTTGCTGAATCCGCATCGCTGATATGTTTTCTCGAAAATATTGTTTTTTGTACATTCTTTGGGCAAAAAAACGGTGGGGCCGACTGCGTGCCATATTTCTACGATGACAGGTCAAATTTCATGACATTCTGTTCAGCCGTTTTCAAGAAAAATGTGTTGAAAGTCTTGAGGTGTCGATACAGAAATTGTAGCTCTTTCTCTCTCGAACTTACAAGCGCGAGAGAGATTAACGCAGCGGTGGTGGCACGGGAGGGGGGGTGTTTAGCCTACCCTTAAGGGCAGGCTAAAGACCCTCTCTCTCGCTCTCACACGACCCCTATCATCCTTTCTCTCTCGCACTCGCACGAAAAATGTCGGTATTTACCCTCCTCTTAAAACCAATAAATGATATAGCGGGGATTTAGGTAAGGATTGAATATGGCAGCATGTTTAAAAAGAGAACTATCGGTTATGAGGTATATTATTTCTTATCATTCATGGTAATTAATGAAAAAACCAATAATTTCAGATTATATAGTATTTTGTTTGCTGCGCACTGGTAAAAATTCTATCAATACTGAGGCTTATGATTTCTTAACTCATCGTGTTTTTGTATCCAAAATATAATTTGTAGAGTAAGGTGAAAAAAAAATCATGAACTTTAGTATAAATAGCATTTTTTTTACTGCACAATGAAAAAAAATTCAATCTGTATTGAGGTTTATGATTCTTTCTCGCATCGATGGATGATTTGGTGACTGAAATATAATTTTCGCAGTCCATAGGACAAGCAAAATTAGAAGTTATATAAAAATAATATTATTAAAAGAAATTATAAATGATATCCAATTATCTAATCAAATGGAATTACAAATTATGTATAGTTGAAAAACCGAATGGAAACACTTTGCAAAAAGTAGACAAGTCACCCCAAACACCAAAAATGGTGTACAAGAATTGGAGAAAAGTACATTTACAAAAGTATCTCTAGTTCAGTCTTCTTACAAAAAGTAGTGAAATAAATAGACATGAAACCCACAACAGGCATTGCCAAGCACACGGAGTTCCCAATGTAACGTTACCTGTGCAATCATGATTTTTAGCGACGGAATCGAAATAAAATAATTCGAAAAAATCTTAACGGTAAAAATTAAAAAAATAGCGAAATAAAGTGAAAATTGTTAACAAAGAGAAATTACACAACCACACAAAAAATAAAAACGATTTCGGCCTTGGGGTCTGACTATATATATATACAATGTATGTTTTTGGGGTTGCTGAATCCGAATCCGAGGTTGGTTTAACCCCAGCACGTCAGGGTTTAGCATAACCTCAAAAAACACTCAAAAATTAAGTTCATTTTTTAAATATCTCGAAAACTATTATAGTTACGAAAAAATCGCCCTAGGTTCATCTTGATGAGTATACTTGTGGCTACGAAAAAAAAAATATTCCGAAAAAAAAAATTTGAAAAATGATGAATGTGGAGAATTCTGAATTTTTAAGAATCTTTTTTTTTCATTTAAGACCTTGTACTGATCTTAGAAGATCCTGAATTTTTCAGAAAAGTATTTTGCGTTTTTTTTTAAATATGAATTTTTGAATTTTCAAAAATCGTGCAAATTCACGATCAGCATTGAATTTTTGCTTAAATTTTTTTTATATGCCACAAGTATACTCTTCAAGACGAACCCAGAACGATTCTTTCGTGGCTATAATAGATTTCTAAATATTAAACAAATAAACTCGATTTTGGAGTGTTGTTTGAGGTTATAACCAAACCCTGACGTGCTGGGATTAAACCGACCTCGGATTTGAATTCAGCGACCCAAAAAACAAACACTATACATAGTCAGACCCCCGGGCCGAAATTTTTTTTAAATTTTGTGTGGCTGTGTTATCAATGAAAAAAATAATCAAAAATATAAAACCGGACAAGTGCGAGTTGGACTCACCCACCGAGGGTTCCATACAAATGATTGATTACGTACTTTGAATAAAGACTATATTTTTTATGATGTAATTAAAAATTTATAGTTTTTAGATTTTTCCCTATACTTGTAGTAAAAGAAGGTATTACTTGCCAAATTTCATAGTTCTAGGTCAACGAAAAATACCCTATACATTTTGATTCCCTTGAGAGTGTTGAAATAAACGTTTTTTGCGGCATAAACGGCCGTACCTTTTTTTAACGTTAACTTAGAAGTTTGATTTTATCGCAGCTTCAAGGGTCTGTAGACGTGAGTATATGGTTTTAATTTCAACTCGATACCTCCACGCGTTCCTAAGATAAAAGGTTGTGACAGACAGACGGACGGACAACAATGTGATCCAATCAGGGTTCCGTTTTTTCCTTTTGAGGTACGGCATTCTAAAAAGTACTTAGCGAGTTTGTTTTCAACGGACGATTACTCAAAACAGTTTTTTAGTGAACAGGTGAATACCAGAATGTTACTATACGTTCTCAGTGAAAAAACTCGCCAAGTACTTTTTATTTTTTTGATTATGTTTTTTATTGATAATTTCTCTTTGTTAACAATTTTCACTTCATTTCGCTATTTTTAAAATTTTTACCATTAAGGATTTTTTGAATTTTATTTATTTCGATTCTGTCCCTAAAAATCATAATTGCACAGTTAACGTTCTATTGGGAAACTACATGTGCTTGGCAATGCGTGTTCCATGCAATATTTTCAACCGTCACATAATTATAGTAGATGTCACATAAATATGAACTTCGTACCATGTAACATAGAACTTTCATTATGTGACGAAAATCTACTATAATTTGAGCCGTATTCGTTTTGAACGCCTACGCGGTTTCAGTACATATGTATATAAAATACTACAGGATGTCGCGCTTACAAGCACGTAAGCTTCTAAAATAAATGCAGAGTTGAAAATTTGTATGAAAATGAGCTTTTTTTATAATAAAAAAACTGGCGCGAAAAGTTTTCGAATAATTTTATTTTAAACCACATTATGGCCGGCGGTGCTGACAATTTTTTGGCTTTGGCTTATATATTGCATATATATTAGAGTGACAGTTGTTCAGAAAAGCGTGTAGTTGCCAGAGCTCCCGCGAGAGACCCTCAGTGAACGGTCAAGCTCTCGCTGGACTCCGCATTACCCGTGGCTCTCGCGACTCTATCCCCTCCAAACGGCGGCTCTCTCGCGGCGATCGATCATTGCCTCGTCACTTCGTTTTGGCAAGCGCACTGTGGGTAGATTCACAGAAAAATCGGCAAAACTAGGCCGACGTGCGTACTGAAAAATGCAATGGTGATTCTTAAGTTTTTGACCTCACTGATTTCAAATCTGGAATCAAAATTTCGAAAAAACAAAATGGCGGACCGGAAGTGACTGTCTGCGTTACTAAAAAGAATCCGATTTGAGTAGGGATCGGTAAATTAGCGGTTTAAAAGTCACTGATTGAAAATCTCAAATCCAAATTTTGAAAAAACAAAATGGCAGACCGGAAGTGACTATCTGCGTTACTAAAAAGCATCCGATTTGAATAGGGATCGGTAAATTTGCGGTTCAAAAGTCACTTATTGAAAATCTTGAATCAAAATTTCGAAAAAACAAAATGGCGGACCGGAAGTGACTATCTGCGTTACTAAAAAGAATCCGATTTGAGTAGGGGTCGGTAAATTTGCGGTTTAAAAGTCACTTATTGAAAATCTCTAATCAAAATTTCGAAAAAACAAAATGGCGGACCGGAAGTGACTATCTGCATTACTAAAAAGCATCCGATTTGTGTAGGGATCGGTAAATTTGCGGTTTAAAAGTCACTTATTGAAAATCCTGAATCAAAATTTCGAAAAAAAACAAAATGGCGAACCGAAAATATATTTTTATCTTACTCATAAGCAACTTTTGCTATCAGAAATCAATATTTGTGTTTTGAAGGTTGTTTTTTTATAAATTTTGAATGAGATTTGGGGAAAACAAAACAATTGTCTGGAAGTGAGGGAAAGTTTTCAAATAATTTCGGAAAATTAGTTATAAATCATTTTTAACGAATTTTATTGCTAAATACATTTGAAACAGCAATCGACACTTAACGAATTAAATTTTACCGAAAATAATACGTGCGTTACATAGAATAATTAATAATTAATAATAATAATAATAATATTAATTATTAATAATTATTCCTGATTTCAATATTAATCATAATCGTCAGCGTCGGAATCGCGATCGCCGTCTTCCGAACTGCGTTATTTTCAATGTACCCTAAAATTGTTATTAACCAGCTAATGAGGCAATCTTGTAATTAACAAAATTCGCCTAGCGCGTCGGCTCATTGTACCGTTATATAATTGTGTAAAGATAGAAAAAAAAAAATTATGTAACTAGATTTATCATATTCTTATCCAACGTACCCTAAAATTGGTATTAACAAGCTAATGAGACATTCTTGTAATTAACAAAATTCGCCTAGAGCGTCGGCTCGCTGTACCATTATATAATTGTGTAAAGATAGAAGAAAAAAATTATGTAACTAGATCTTTCATATTCTTATCCCATTGTTTTCAACACAATTTTTCATAATGTAGCAATCCTCAAGAATTACACATTCTCAAACGCCCTTTTTTGAGATCTGACCCTCTATAGTTTTCTCAATTTGAATGAATTTAATTGTGATTTTTCACACTAAACTATGATAAATTCATGAAGAAGTTGTGTATACTTGGAATGGGGGAAAATGCGTGATTTTCAATTTTTTATTGGTGGTTAAATAATGATGTTAAAGTTTGCAACGCTTAATAGTAACGGAAATATTCTATTTTTCGATAAAAATAATTCTGTCTAGGAAGTTTTCAAATTTCTCAATTGTCGAAA